>NTHP01000004.1:3163305-3228646 GCA_003416845.1 Oplegnathus fasciatus | reverse complement strand
GGCTGAGAAACACAAGCAGTCACATGATCAGACAGGTTTTAAATAAACTTCCAGCCTAACCAGACTTACTGAGTAGAGGAAACAAAGGAAAACTGTAAAATTATTACCCAAACTGTCCGTTGTAAACATCCAGTACAGTTTACAGAATGACTTCCTGGTTCAACTTCAACCTACTGTACTGGTACCATTTACCATAGTTGTGTGGGCCCACAGTTTCAGATGCACACAATCTCCGTTTTGGCTCCAAATAAAGTGGTTTAGATAATCTGACTAAACTGTTTGCTTGTTTGCAACCTGTCTGATCATCGCACTTGACTTATTTGTAGTAGTACCGACAAGTTCTCATCTAAATTATTTTGAGGAGTAAAATGGTACCATAAACAATAGAAGTGATGGCCAAAACTCTGACATTCATGCCGGAGTTGTAATAAAGAGTTTCAGGGTAAGACCTGCATGAGTGGAGGAGCAGGTCTGAACTGCTCATGTGACCATCTGTGGCTGTATGACTCTGTTAAGGGCCACCATTTTGACAAGCTGAAGGCAGTGCAGGTGGTCTGAGCAAGGCTCAGGTTCTGTACTGCTAATGTCCTCTTGCAAAGTCAGCAAACACCCTCAGCCCACACACAAACACCACTTTACCTACGCACACCCCTAACGACCATCAGTCTCCTCATCTGAGGCACCGACAACCAGGAAAAGCACCAACTGATCCCGCTTGTGTGGTGTCTTCACTGCCACCTCATCCCTCTATTTATGCTTTTTTACCTTCTCTTTTCCAGACTCACTCGCTCCTTCATTGCAACCATTCCTTTTCTCTCACTCACTGCTTCTCTAATTTGCCCCTGTGTGTATAACGGGAATCCACTGCCTGGCTCCACTGAAACCGAATCCTCAGAATGGGAGTGGGAGAGCAAGCAGAGTGCTTGGGGGAGGTCACCCAGGTTTATGGAAGGTCACGGTGGAGCCCACCTGACAATCCGGCCCCAACACTGATCAAACAGATGGAGATGCAGTTTGATCGTGTGCCTTGGGGTGTTCTCCCCAACCAATGTCCTCCAACAAGTTCTGAAGTTATGTAAGCATCACAAGAGGGGGTCCACCTCCTGGCCCGGTGCAACAGTGCTGCCTTCGATCCTGACCTCCTGTCCCACCTCAGTCTTGTGACTGCAGGACACGGGGGTGGTGGCGGGCATTTGAGCCATGCCTGGAAGGTGACTCCTGGTGCCAGTGTTGGATTTCAAACTCGACCTACAAAGTGAGAAGCAGAGGCCATGTACCGCCGCTGTCAGGGCAGCGAGTGAGATATAGGGGAAAAAATGCAGAGAGAGACAGTGAATGAGAGTGACAGAGAGAGAGATTGGAAAGAGAAGAGAGAAAGACAGAGAAACGCCAGCTTCATAAACACCCCCGCCGCTGCTATGCATGCTGGGCATGAATGTGTTTCACCAGAGAGCTTGAGCCCTCACCACTACTGACAGCCCACAAACCCAAACACTGAGGGAACGCTTCATTTTTGGTTTCTGGCACTAAATCCTGAGATTTTATTTATTTCAATTTGGTACATAACTTGTTATTAAATATTGGCTCTGAGCAAACATTTTCACCACACAAGCTTGGGTTAGGCTGCTGTAGGGATGAAGTGAAATGATTTGCACTTGGTTGTACAGCTGGCACCTTTATCACCAGCAATTACACTGTGCTACTAAAGTCATTTCACGCTTTCATTATGAAACTCTTGATAGGTGGTAGACTCTACCATAATCAGTGGAACACAGATGAAAACTGATATTTCTCTATCATTCAAGATTTATTGTCTACTGCAAAGCTGCCAGATCTGCTCTGCATCATAAGAGGTAATAGAGATAATAGATCTGAGTCCCAACAGGTTGATTCAAACACTTGAGGTGAATCCACTCCCAGCCGCCAACCTGGAATGAAAGGAATGAGCTTCTCACCCACATTCTCTATTGTCGTCCTGGGAAGCTGGCGGAGGAGCCATTTGTTTGAGAAAAAGCAAAACTGCTTGTTAAAGAACTCTGTTTTTAAAACCTGTGTGTGTATATGAAGTGTCCTGAAATTAGAGTGTTTTGTTGAGTATTATTTCTTTATTTTAGTAGGTGAGGATGTTGTACTTTTGTATTCCTAGGTTCAATAGAGTAGGTAGTGTTAAAACTAATCAGAAATCAGTGGATGAAAGTGATGGTAAATACAAGACTTTTATCTCATTTCCACTGCATGGTACGGCTCGACTCGACTCGCTTGGAACTGTTCTTTTTTGGTTTTCCCTTGCCAAAAGTTGTGGATAGTACCTGGTACTTTTTTTGGTATCACCTCGGTCGAGGTTCCAAGCAAGCTGAGCGAATCGAGAAAAGTGCCAGTTACCAAAAGCGAGTCGAGTCGAGTCGAGCCAAGCTGTACCATGCAGTGGAAAAGAGGCTTAAGAGTCTATGCTACCGGCATTGTGAGGCTGCACTTAAGCTGATCGTCATAGCAACGCCACGTGAAACTTCCATGACTGCATTTTTATGTTTCATCATCTTAGTCTAGCGTGTTAGCATGCTAACATTTGATAATGAGCAATAAACAGCAAAGAGCAAAGTACAGCTGAGGTTTTGCAGATACTTGGTCATAAACCAAAGTATTGAACAAATAAATATTTCGACCTGATGATGGCACAAGATGAATAGTTCTTACAGTTCATCCCATGGGAGGCATAAATGCCTGTACCAAATTTCATAGCAATCCATCCAATAGTTGTTGAGAGTTCACTCAAAACCACAAATGTGAACTTCACACTAAAGGAAAAGTCAGGACATCACCAAAGTCATTGGGATTCATTCCAGACATGTCTGGATTGTGCCAATCCATCTTGTTGTCATTAAGATATTCACTAAATAAGGAAAAACTCTGACCTGCTTGGTTTGAGAAATGGAAAGTCAGAGGATCACCAAAGTCATTAGGACTCATCCTCTGGGGACCACGGATATCTGTACCAAATGTCATGGTTACCAATTGTAGTAACCCAAAAAATGTCAACCTCATGGTGGCGCTAGAGGAAAAGTCAGAGCACCACCAAAGTCAATACAATTCATCCTCTGGGGACCATGAATGTCTGTACAAAACTTTATGGCAATCCATCAGTCAGTCTTTATTTCAGTCTGGACCAAAGTGACAGACTGAGATTGCCACCCCTGAAGTTATGCCGCTAGCATGGCTAATAAACCACTCATGCTGGGCACTCACACAGCTACTATGGCCTTGAATGGTGTACATAGATGTTAGAATTCATATACAGTATGTACTGTAAGTGCTGATGTATGCGTGTAGCATCTAAACCATCATTCATATGCCGCACGCTCTGTCGCACATAATGTGTATACCATTTGAATTGTGTTTGCACTCAACAGAAATTAATCACAGCTTCAGTGTCCACTTGCAGACGCAGAACATTCTGCTCTAATGTGTCTAGACAGTGGACAGCAGTAGATGTATTAGTCACATGTACCATTTATAAACTGCAAAGAGAAAGAGACACAGACATGATAGCGTGATACAGCGCTGTCGTGGTGTTGATGACAGATTATATGACAAGGCTATGTCTCTGTCTCTCACACAGGGGCATTTTTGGCTCGCCCTATCACACTCCTCCCTTCATTCCCCTCTATATGTTTGTTGCTGGGCCTCCCCAGAAGTTGCCAGTTCAAGTGGGCTAAACTTAACTCCCAGCCTAACATGAATTTTGGACGTTTATTACCACACCCTTCCTTGTCAGTGCCGGCGCCTTCTTCTCAAACACGTGTTTCTGCGCCTGCAGTCAAACCAAAGCAGCAGTCAGCAGAGAGGCTATAACTGACTGCTGGGAGGCATGAGAAGTACAGAAAATAAGAATGGAACAAGCCTGTTAAATATACAACACAAACAAAAAGCTGAGAGGGAGTCCGTCTAAAAATATCCTGGAACTGCACCAACTATAGGACCAGTGGCACCGTCCAAAAATACATGGTAATGTTATGGGAAGAGGCAGCAGCCTGCTGTGTGTGGCTGGGTGTTTGGGTGGGTGCAAGTGTGGACACAGAACGTGGTTCCTTCTAATCTATGAAAACAAGTTTAGTAGAGCTACCTGACAACCAAATTGTTTGCCCTGAGAAAACAGGGAAATCTGCCGCTTATGGAGAAGGTAAATCACGCTTGATAAAATTTCCACACCTTCCTGAAATATGAAACACAGTGTGATTATCCAGCCCTGTCCTTCCCAGTGTGTGAGTGTGTGTTTCGGTGTGAGAGAGACAAAGGCGAGAGTGGGAGTAAAAGTGTGTTTACATATCCCAGAGTTCTTATCAACAGTGTCGGCTGAGAGTGAAATCTAATCTCACCTTGACCTTGAACCTGCGTGGGACAACCCTCTAAAAAAAAGCCCCCACCCAACACACACACACACACACACACACACACACACACACACACACACCACCCTCCCTCAAAGCAGATCTGGCACATTTTATGTGAACATTTCTTATCTTTGGTACCCCACCCTTCAGCAGATTAACTAACCAAGAAAGAAGACTGGCATAAAAAGTGTTTTTTGTTTTGTTTTTAAGGGGAGGAGGATCAATATTCCAATAGTATGTTTGTTCCCCAGACCTATCAAATCATTCCTGATGGGTCCAGGTGACTCCCATTCATCTCCAGTGTGTTTTTCATAACACTATAGTATTTCACCTGCCTTTAACCACAAGGTATGAGATGCACATATGTATCCTCTCCTTTCAGTGGGTCTGAACCAAGTCAACATTTTGATTTTTTATTTGATTTCACTGCACTTTGCATCAAACAGATTGCTGTTGTCTAAATGGCAAGGGTCAAGACGTTCTGCTCAATCTTATTTGACTTGATTAGAGGGGGTTTTTATGAGTTTACTTTAAGTTTAGATGCATACATAGATCCTCTTACATGAAGGAACTGGTGCGTCTTACGTTTCTGGCAGCAGCAACGGCAGTATGTTTGCAATAAGTGGAACAATAAGAAGACTAAAGGAAAAGCACCACCCACAGAAACTTCAACTTCATCAGAAGACCACAGAGTCTACAGCCATGCTCGCGGCTGTGAGGCTGTACTAAAGCACAGCAGTGCTTTTAGCTAAATGCTAACATCAGCATGCTAACATGATCACATTGACAATGCTAATTTGCTGATGTTAAGCAGGTATAATGTTAACCATGTTTACCATCTTAGCTTAGCGTGTTAGCATGCTAACATTTACTAGCACTATACATAAAGTACACCTGAGGCTGATGGGAATGTTTGGTCATGAATTTGTATTGGACAGAAGAGAAATCTTGTCCTGATGATGGCGCTAGATGAAAAGTCAGGGGACCAAGAATGTTTATCCTATGGGATATGGGCCAAATTATATAGCAATCCAATAGTTGTGGAGGTACAGTATTTCATTTAGACCCCAAAATGTCAACCTGCTGGTAGTTCTTCACGAGTGCCAATCTATCAAACAATGGTGGAGATATTTCACTGGATAAGAGGTAAATCTGACCTGCTGGTGGCACTAAAGGAGGTCATCATGGGGTCACTCAAATCATTATCATTCATCCTCTGAAGACCTTGAATATCTGCAGCAAATTTAACTGCAACCTATAAAATTGTTTTTGAGATAAAAACAAAACTGTCAACTTTGTGGTGGCACAAGAGGAAATGTCAGAGGATCACGAATCACTATAATCATCCTCTGACAAACCATGACTTTCCAACAAGAGCAAGTGTGAGCTGTTGATCTGATCTACAAAATGAAGCCTCCTCAAATGGGACACCGTTACAATCTCCTTCTTCTAATGGGGCCTGTGCTGCTCCATTAGGCTGGAGAAGGAGATTGTAATGGTGTCCCATTTCTTTTTAGTTTGAATGGAAATGGTGAGTTTAAATATGCTTAAATATGTTTTCCTTGTCTACTAGAGATGCTGTTGTATCTCACATTGCACCTCATATCTGTCACTCTACGCTGAGGTGCATAAAACAGCTACATTACTGTCAGAACTGGGCAACTGTCCGTCAGCAGAGTTTTACTTAGACTGATATATTGCCTGGGCGGTAAGAAATCAAGTGCTGATGACAGTCATGTAGTCAACCAAGACTTAGTGCTTTTCTGGGAATCTGAGCCCTTTATTAGATTGGGAAAAAAGCGACTGTGCTTCCAGTGAAGACGTCCTCATATTTCTCTGTCAACACCAGCTTGTCCGGTCCAACCGTGAGAGCGGACGTCCGGTGGGCCGGTCAGGCCGTGGTCATCCAGGGGCTCGGTTACTTGTCTTCCACCGCCAAGCAGAAGCTGTGGTACCTGGGGGCTTCTGTAATGTTATTCTCTTGTAGTGGGAGAGAAAGAAATGCTTTGCAATACGGAGAAAGATTGAGAAAGCAGCAGCTGTGCAAACATGGATTCCAGCAGGTCTGTGGCAGATGGGGTGTGAGTGTTCGAAGGCGGCCTGTGGACCAGGGAAAGAGGCTCTCTCTTTGCTACCAGACGCTCTCTGGCCTGCTGATGTGTCGCTCCAGACTGCCGATACTGATAAGAAGACTTCCTCTTGCCATTGTCTGAGAACTGGCTGATGGTTGTCTGAAGAGGAAATCTCCAGGTATTGCATGTTTCTCCATGTAGCTGAGGTCTTCTGCAGTTTCCTGTGCAAGACTCAAGTCTCATTTCAGAAGACAAATGCTGATCATGTCCACTGAACCCAGTTGGATCTGATTATTGAAATATGAAGTAAAGGTAAGGAGAAAGGAAAAGTGCACATTACATTCTGATTTATGATAATGGCCTCTAATGTTTCTATATTGATCAGGACGAGTCCAGGTGCAGGAAAAATGTCTTTGAAAAAAAATCTCAAGGCTTACTCTGGCATCTTTTTCCTCCTGCTGATTGCCAGAACAACTGTGACCACCACAGTGCACATT
This sequence comes from Oplegnathus fasciatus, assembly GCA_003416845.1. Taxonomy (NCBI): domain Eukaryota; kingdom Metazoa; phylum Chordata; class Actinopteri; order Centrarchiformes; family Oplegnathidae; genus Oplegnathus; species Oplegnathus fasciatus. The sequence goes on along the minus strand of NTHP01000004.1, from coordinate 3,221,689 downwards.
TTTCCTTTAATAATTTCCATGCGTCTTGCAGGGATTGAGAAAATTGCTGTCATAAGTGGTACACAGACATATGCTGTTCCCTCCATGTTAAAGTAAACACAGAGGAAACTCACCCTCTTTTTTGTTTACCCTGCTTTTCCAGTCACCAAACAAATACAGCAAATTGGTCTTAATCAAAACATTGTGAAAGTGCAAATGATTTTCAAATGCAGCCTTCTTGTCTAACTTGAGCAGTAATCTCATTTGAAACATGTGACAGTAAGTAATGTATAGCATCTCTGTGTCCTCTAATTCCCCAACCCGCAAAAACGTTTCTCTTTTCCTATTTCCTTCTTTCTGTCTCTGCCTCTCATCTGTGCAGCCTCTTATTCCCCCCCCCCGGGCCATGGCCATTAATTAGCACTCGCTTATAGGAAACAGATGACTTTTAATAAATTAGGGGTCATGTTTTGAATTGCTTTAATACTTCCATTCCAGTTCCTAAGCAGCAACATGAAAGCATTCCTCTGCCAGTTCAACCCAACAGCCAAAATTCACAGAGATTTCAGAGTGGCAGGACAGCTGGGGTAAGAGCCGTGGACACACACACACACACACACACACACACACACACACAGGTCCTGAGTTATCCTCTGGGCCACCACGGCTCACCATCTTTTTCTTTTTCCCAGGCACAATCACTTGTTTTGGTAGTCAAGCAGGCTGATTCATCAGACACTAGAGCCTGCATTTACAATAATCAGTACCTCTATCTAGGGCAGTTCCTCATGACTGTTTCAGCACTCAAGATTAAGGCCAGGCCCAGTTGAGATATCTTACCTTACCCCAGCTTTCCCCTGGAGTCAACTCCTTCCAGACATTTTGTGGCTTCATCTCAAGTTCTCCACTTCAGGGAGATTTTCCTGATTAGTGTCACAGGGCTCGGTGGATGAAATGGCAGAGGTTTCCCCCCTTCTTTAGAGTGCCAGGCCTTCAGCCCCTGTACAACTAAATCCCTCCATCATTTACATCTATAGGATTTGTCATGCATGGCTTGCCCAGCTCTGGTCCTAACCAGAAGCTAAACAACTGCAACTCTAATCCTCCTTAAACAAGTCTGTCCCACTGTCACACTGTGTGTCCACTCACTTTCTTAAAGTTTCATTAAACTGGAGCTGTGTGGCCTCCCGTGATTTTTTTTCCTCCTCTCTCTTGGCTAATTCAGAGGCACAAGCGTGAAACTCTGCGTAACATCTGAGCTGGACTACAGCCCATTCGCCACTGAAGGATTTATGGGCATAGACGTTCCCTTCAACACTAAACAAAGGCAAACAAACACAAACTAGTTCTCGTAAGGGGCCGACCTCCAAACCACTGTTGTATATTTTTAATGCTCCTCATAAATCCATGTATTCACTTCTTCTTTCCCACCTTATTCTGGACGTTGGTGACAAATCTATTACTGCATAAACTGAGTCATTACCCCATTTATTGTATTCCTAATCCACTTAATTTAACCAGGTAAAATTGCCGTATTAATGTCCAACTCTCTTTTTGGCTGCTCACAGCGTAACTAATCTGGGTATGGCTGGTGTTCTGCTTCTGCACTCTGTCGCTTTGTCTCTTTTTGCTTTTTTTCAAGAAGAAAAATGGCTTTCATTTCAGAGGAGAGAAACAGAGCACCAGGGGAGCTAGCTCCTCTGAGTTTTTCTCTGGGAGACTTTACTGCACTTGGTCACTAGCAAGACCAACTGAAACGGTTTTCTTCTCCTAATGAGACAGATAATTTCTTGGCTCACGCTGAATGCGGGTACTCTGTCTTACTGGCCACCTTTGGCTTCATGCTTTTGGCATTTTATAATACCACAAACCATGGGAATTAGCTTTAACTGCATAAGCCATTGACATTTGACTTGGTTTACAAAGCATTATAGAAGTTTCTCTGTTTCTTTACTTCTCTGTCCTGTGTGAATCGACAGTCTCTCCACAAAAAAGAGCCTCCACATGTTCCTGATTGAAGTAATTGAGGGGAAAGCAGTGTATTTAACACTAATTAAAGGTTTATATTAATTATCTTACCTCCTCTACAGTGCAATTACACCATCCGGTTGTTGCTCATGGCTTCAGTGTTGTTTTTGGTGGTGGTTGTCATTGTTATGGCCAGTGCTTGTTTGAGCTTCCAGTGGCCTTTAGGTTACAGAAAACTCACAGGTTAGATCCAACCAAGAAACTGTCTGATTGTAAAATCAATCTGTATGCAGACGATACTGTTTTATACTGTGTTGTTGATATTGTCCAATTAGCCACAGAGAAACTACAACTCTCCTTCAATGCACTGCAAGATGCACTTATTAATCTTAAATTAGTACTTAATGAACGTAAAACAAAATTGATGCTATTCTTCAGATCTAGAGAAACAGATAACAATAATATACATATCTCCATTCAGAGAAAAGGTGTGACAGAAGCTCGGCCTGTTGTATACAAACAGAACCAGCTTCGCTCTGAACGGATTATGTGGATGTAATTTATTGACATGCGGCTCCTTCCACTCCGAGGACCCTAGAGTACGTTCACCCATCCTGCCCTCAGGTTCATTACTGGTGATAATTATGACACTCACCACTGAATTCTATATGATAAAGCTGGTTGGCCCTCCCTGCAGTCTGAGAGTTGTAATAGTCATCTGTATGTATTTATCCACAAAGCCCTTGTTGGTGAATTACCATCTTATATCTCATTCTTACTGCAGGGTTACTGGTCCATGAACCTTCTCCAGTGATTGGCCGATTGTGCAGCCGTCTCAGAGAATAATCTGCAAAGTCACCTAAAAAAGCATTTATACCTCAATGTACCTTTAAGACTATTCTCAATAATCTGCCTGTGATCGCTTTTACTGAGCCTGTACTTATTTTATCGTCAGTTATTTGTTTTATTGATTGATAGCATCTGTTCGTGTTATTTTGTTTCTATTACTCTACTAAACTATTGACAGGGCATTGCCATAAAAGAGCATGCATGCTCAGCCAACCTACCCTGTATAAATGTAAAAGAAAATCATAAAAAAAAACCCACCCATGTCAATCAAAGTGTCTTTGACTGAGACCCTAGACACAAATGTGTGACAGTCCTATGTTATGTTACATCATCTTTTGAGACAGGCATTTGTTATTGTTATTTTTAATTAAAAATTAGTATGTGTCAGGGGGTGTAAAATATTCATATATCATGCCTTTTACACTTCATTTGAATAAAATACTATATGGCAGAAATGATAGGTGTTTAACCTGCGAGAAGAATGCAGCTTTGCCTCAGTGGTATTAGTTCAGGCTGCATGAAATGCATGTTTGATTTTAAAGGTGGACAAACTATTTTGCTAATAAGAAGGCATGTTAATTGAGCATAGGTAGGTTTACCCTCCAAGTCGAGCTGGCAGCTCCTCGCTGTTTTCTCCGTAGCTGCATTAAGTATTTCTTGCTTCCCTCTGTGTGAACAGAGCACATTCCTGCAGCCTCCTGTTCCCTGCTGCTGTGGAGGAGAGGAACTTTAACTGCTCTGCATGGCATTTTACAAAGGAGGAACACACACTTTCAGTCGTTAACTTCCCCTTTTATTGCCCTAAAGTAGCCAGGAGAGAAAGGTGCCATATGCAGGCTTTTTCATTGTCCGTATCCGCTGACTATTTTACACATATGGTAAAGTGGTTTAGAGAATTCAGGGCTGAACTGTATAACTAAGAATTTGAGCTGAGAACATTTTTATCATGAGTTGTGGAGATGGAGGAATGCTTGCACAGACATCTACTGGATCTAATCAGATAATTTCTACATTCTGTAGTTGAGGAACGGAGTGATGGGAGAAGCATGATGAGGTGCACAGGGTACAATGGGAGGAATGGGTGTAGCTCTGCACCAATCACACCACTCCGACCAACCCTCTTCTCGCCCTCCTGGTCATCACACTGCCCTGTTGGCAGCCCCACACCCTATACTAAACAAATATACAACCCAGTCTGGTCCTGTTTTGCTTCCTCTCCCTCCCCTGCAACCTCTACTGGCTCTGATGCCCTTGACTTTGTGTTCAATGCTAATTCTCTGAGGTTAGGACAATAAACACTGCACTGATGGGCCCATACCCAGCGGAGGCCACACTTCCTGTCTGCACGAGCTATTCTCTGGGAGAAAGACCAGAGGGTTGACAGGAAAGAAGGTCAGGGAGACAGAAAGAAAAGGTAGATGAGGCAGAAAAAATGTGGAAAGAGAATCTGTGTGTGTGAGTGAAAAAGCAAAACAGAGGGGTGCGACAGTTGCAGAGGAGAGGGATGGGCTGCATGACTGTGTATGTGTGTCGTCGGTGATCACCTTTGTGAGACTTTCTTATTTGCACTGGAACAGTCTGGTGAAGTTGCTATAAACAAACTTGCTCTTTTCATCTTTTTCAGTCTACTGGACTTCCGAGAAACAACAACTGTTTCCATCCTTTTGCCTTGAACGGAGACCAAGTCATAGGAAGCATTTATTATTGGTCAAACAACTGGAGCAGATTTGGCTGCTGATGAATTTGTTGTTGGACTTTCAGAGCACGTAGCTATGCCTATTTCTGCCTGGAATTCTTACATGAATTCCTACGCCTGACACTTCTTTTAGGCTTCGTGAGCAACTTTTAATATTTTATAACTGAGGATCAGGACACATGGTTGTGCGGGACTGCAAGCTGCCTCTTTCTCGCCTTCTGTCTTTCTCTCTGTCTTTGAGACATCTGGCTGCAAGCATCTTTAGGATTCCACCAATACCACAGCAAGGGGGGAAACCCCACAGCTGAAAAAAGCAGGCTCAGCAGTCTGAGTCCGGGCCAGCTCATATCGACTCCAACAAGCTCTCAGTCATCTTGCAGAGCTCTCTGAGCTATAGATCTGGCCCTGCCAAGAGTGGGGGAGCCAGAGGAATGAGGGGTGAGGTGCAAAGAGGGAGCTCATTTCTGTTCTAGTAAAAACCAGGGGGTCATTGGTGAGCAGGAGGGGTTGTGTCTCTGTGTGTGTGTGTGTGTCTTTGAATGGCAGCAAGGCAGTTCCAGCTGTTGTGCTTCATCTTGGCAATTAGCTGTAATCAACTCTCTGAGCTCTCTGGGTGTTCTAAGACACTTTCACACGCTGGCACTCCACCGGATATCCCTCATCACCACATCCCAATCACACACACACAAACACACACACGCGGGCGCCTGCTCAAGTACACACACTGAGTTCTACCTGGGAACTAAAGTAATAGTGCAAAGCTTCAAGCTGCTGTAAAAGTGGAGAATGTACAAGAACATGGGTGTTTGTGCACATGTGTGTGTGTGTGTGAGTGATGTGTGGTGGTTGTTTGTAGCCAGGTCTCTACGGGCCTCTCCAGCCCGTGGCTCTCTCTCACTCTGTTCAAGCTTCACCATGTGTTGCGCACATGTTCCCATCAGCCCTGTGAATCAGTCTTTGTGCAGAGCAGCATCCTTCACAGCAGTTACTGTATTTCCCCTTGTTATAAACACTGACCTGGTTCGCCTTTCCACCTGAGTGAAAGCACCTTCACCCCAGTGTGCTGGACAAAGTGGGTGCATATACCCGTGGGGACCTATGTACATACACGCTGTGGACAAATCCCCACATGCATGCATGAGAAAAATCTAAGTTTGGGCCCAGACAGAGAACAGAGGTTATCCCCTACCTTTTCCCGATTCACTGTGACTGATTAGGGATTATGGGATAGTTCAGTGAGCTCGCAGTGCCACTTCTCATCCCCACAGTGTGTGGGCCGAGTTGGCCTGCAGAGGCACCGCAGGCAGGCAGGGACGACTGCTGCTCTGGGCAACAGCTGCTGAACAAAATGGAGCTGAAAAATTCCACTCCCAGTTCCCATAAACAGGACTGAGATATGATTTACATATTGTAAGAAAGGGAAAAAGTTATGCACCTTGCTGCAGGGTAACTGTGTATCATTGTGTGTGCACATACTTGCAGAATGCCTTTACCTTCACTATTTAACTAAAATTAAGCAGTTATTCATGCCACAAACTCATGCGGGTGCAATAGAGGGGTCAAAATGTGCATGTTGGAATTAATGATATTCTTTAGTAAATATCTTTGTTGATAATAATTTGAAACATTAGGGATTTAGTTTGGGTTTGCCCCCTCATAAGCTGGTCAGAGGTCAGGGTCAGGCGTAGAGCTGGGAGAGATTCTCAAGGACACTTCAGCTGGTCTCATTACTCACGCTGCAGTGTAGTGACAGTCGTTACAATGTTTTATTAAGGTGTAACTGACTGTATTGGTTACTGTTGGTCAGCGGTTGTCCTCCAGCCTCCTTAACCCGAGCTCTTTGTCTCACAGCTGACTCATCCTAAACCCCACTCGTACACGCCTACACACATACAGATAGTGAATCCCACAGATAGAAACGTATCCACGCACACGCATGTGAATACTGCACACATGTGAACGCACATGCATATACTCGACTGACCCCTGGCCAGAGCGAAGCTCAGCACATTCTTGCGGGGCATGTTGACACCCTGGCAGGATCTATGAGGAGGCTCTGGCATCAGGAGCATTTTGTTATTCCAACGTTTCTGCTCTTGTGAATAGTAACTCCCCCATCTCAGAGCCACAGACCAAATAAGAATTCAGCCAAGTATTTCAGTCCCACCACATGCAATATTAGTGGATTTTGGAACTGTAAGTGAATAGACGTATATTATTACTTTTCTGGCTCAGTCAAGTTTACTGCCCAATGTATTTTCATATATTTATGCTTAAAGGTTTGGCTGCAATACAAATCTCTGCAGTGTGCGGACTACTGAAGATGTGGAATTCCCAGCATGCATTGGGCAAAAGATAAGGACAGTCACAAAAACTAGCATGTTCACACTTACATTTGTAACTGCTTAAACCAGCTCTATGGAGTTTTTACCTGCAGTCTCAATTTAATGCCGCCCGCTCTCCTACCGGCGAAATGGTCTCCTTGCAGCGGGGAGTGAAGAGGAGGGAACATGTAGCCTAACGTTAGGTGAAACACTACCGCCTTTGTCCACAGGGGCCGCCAAAATTAACAAGTCAATTTTTTCAAGTCAATTTTATTTATATAGCCCAGTATCACAAATCACAATTTTCCTCAAGGGGCTTTACAATCTGCACAGCATATGACACCCTCTGTCCTTAGACCCTTGACTCGGATGAGGAAAAACTCCCCCCCAAAAAAACCCTTTAACAGGGAAAAAAAATGGAAGAAACCATCAGGAAGAGCAACAGAAGAGGGATCCCTCTCCCAGGACGGACAGACATGCAATAAATGTCGAGTGTAACACAAAATGAAAAGTTCCACAGAGTTGCTTTAAAATATTTTAAAAATCAGATATTGTCAAATTATAGTTTGTGCAGCCAGGATACTGTTGCCAGACAGCAATAATCTTTTGAATGTAGAAAACTTTAAACCTACATTTCCAACAACCCAGTTTGACTCACTTACAGTAAGTGTTTCTCGTTTCTCTATGTTTCACTACATTTCCCGCTCCATGATGAACCTGACTAATTAGTGGCAGCTTGTCATGACCTAGGTCTATAAATAGGCTTCCTTGTGCCTCGGGCCTCCTTTTAGTCAGGCCCTCTTAGTGGTCTTAGAATGTCTTTACCAATGTGGGACACAGGAAGGCTAATGTCAAACACATGTGGACATGAGGAAAAGGGTTTACAGTGAAGGCAAGCAAAGATGCTTCATCTTTTAAGTGATAATTATTTGATTCCTACACTGCTTCTCTCAGCGTTCGCCTTTGATCTCCTGCGAGTCAGCCTGCAAGACAAGCATAAAATTACAGGCGAGTGTGATGAGTTTAAAAGCCCCATACTTTACTGTTACATGTGTAATTAGGGAATCTCTCTCCCTCCCTTGTTCCCTGCTTTATTCTTCATTCTCTCTTTCTATTATCTATTCTTTGACACTTGTCGTCTCTCTCCCATTTGTTTGCTGTGTGTGTGTTTGTGTGTGCAGCAGACAGGCCTCCTGACACATTTGCCACGGACTATGGCATGACTCAGATGCCAGTGGAACAGGGTGCGTCTCCCAGTGCCAACTGCACATATTTTCGAAGTCAAGATTTGCAAGCGTCTTTCAGAGAGCCCCCTCACTTGTAAACAGAACAAGGGTCTGTACGAAGGAAACTGAACTCCACTTATGAGCATAGTCGAGCTGTTAACAACACTGAATAGAGTATTGTACTTTATGAGTATCCTCTTTAATAAATATCTGAAATGTTAGAGTGTGGTCCTGACTTATATCTCTGTCCAAAATTAAAAATCACTCTCTTATTTGCACCAGCTTTTTATAAAGTTATCAGTGTATTGAGTTCATGTTGAAATGTACTGAATTAAAAAACTTAACTTATTCACCGCTGCAGGGCTCAGTCTCTGGCCTTGTTTGCCTCCTCCCCCTGTCCTGCCTACCTCTCTCCATCCCCTGACCACTTCCTCCTGCCTTTGAAGCCGGGCGCCCCTCTTTGCTGCTGCCAGACAGGATACCCCACATCCTGTGAGAGGCAGGAAGGAGGCCTGCTTCTAGCCCCAGACACAAAAAAATCTGCACTCCAGCAGCCTCCAGCAATCCCTTTACTCTGCCCACAGACTTCCAACAGCAAAAATGTTACTCGAGCGCAAAATAGAAACAATGGTGAACACGTTTCTTATCAAACTGAAGCAAAACTACTTCATCACGCGAAACGTTAAAACAAAAAACTGATCAAAATCAGCTCTTGGAGGTGCACCTCAAATCTGTGAGGATCTCAACAGCTGACACCAATTTGCCTGAGCCTCTTTTGGACGGGCTCGCCCATGCTCCAGTGAACACAGGCCAGACCTCCATCTGATGCAGAGCTAGTAGTGGTTTGGGTTGCTGCACTGATAAACCGCATGCAGATGAGGAATTTGGTTACCAGTATTTTCAGAGCTTTCTTCAGCTCATGCAAATGCACAGTCAGGGTCTGTCAAAGGATCAGCTGAGATGAGGAGTGTCTGGTTGTCAAAATGCACTGATGGCGAGGGACAGCGCTCCATCCCAGCTGTTGGACAAAAACTGCATGTAAGAAAACTGCATTACACCTCAACGGTGGCCGTGAAAGGAGGGAAAAGTGTCATTCATGCGTTTCCCCTCCCTCCACTGACCTCCCAGCCCGCTGACTCATGTTCCACGAAATGCAGTGCCTGCTGTAAATCAAAAAAAGGAGCTGGCTTGTTTCAAACTCGAGCTTTATTTAAAGGAGGCTTTATTTTTAATGTTGACATGTATTTAGATTTTACTGCTAAATTTGATATACTGCAGCCTCACCCTTCGCCACCGCCCAGTGTCGCAGCCACTTGGTGAAGTTGTCTGTTTAGTCCCCGATGTGCCTGCTTTCCCATCCGTCTGCAGTTTGAGGTCGAAGGGAGTCGACCAGAGACCTAACGCCCCACCAAACCTTCTCTGACGTTCAACTGTCACTTGTTTTTGGACAGGCATGTCAGCTTGTCAGAATATTGCTTTTCAGCACTGTGAAAACAGGCGCACACCCAAAATGCTTGGCCTCCTCCCAGAAAGTAGAGAGGGGGCGACGGCGGCGTTTGTGCTCGTGAACAGAATAGCTCCACAGCTACGGCCGTGATGACTGTTCCCCGTCCAGCAGCAGCAGTTTAACCTCTGCCAGCAGCAATCAGCCTCGCTGCCCTGTCAGCTTTCAGGTGTGGGAAGCCCCTCTCTGCCAGGCAGTCATCAAATGCGGTGCTGTAATTTAGACCATTAAGATGCAGTACAGAGGTCTGAGGGCTGCTGTACAGGAAGCTGGCAGGGAGATAGATTCACACACCACTCCCTGCTTTGAACGGCCAATCTGGGGAGAGAGCAGGGAGGGGGACTGATGGGCAAGACTGGCCAACTGAACTTGATTCACTTAGCTACTGTAGTACCTCAGTCGGTCAAATCACATGCTTTGAATGTTTTTGTTTGCAATGTCCATTTATATCTACTTCTATATTTTTGTTTGTTTTGTATTTACAGTTCTGCCATGTCAGCCAATCAGCCGTGTCAGTCTGTGAGCTTCTTTTTGCTGCCAGAAGTATCTCTCTGTGACTGAATTTGTGGCCCAAGGCTCATAAAGTCTACTCATGGGCCCTAAAATAGTCTCCCTACAGCAAGCAGCTCTTTTTCCCAGCGAGATGTGGACGCAAAATAAACTGCAGTCTCAAAAAAATGAAGGAGGACAGCCAGAAAATTATGAATACAGGGCCTTTTTGCTTTTTGTTCTATGCTTGTTCATCCAACTTCCACTCCTCTTTATTTATTTCACACAATGTCTGTTTCAGCGTGACACACACTTGTCAAGTTATTTGCTTTGTTATGGTGATGACAACCTGTTTCAGAGTCGACTACATTCACCACATCTGTTATATTCATTCCCCACCTCTTCCACTTACATTAGCCGCATGTGGAGGCATATCTGCTGTCTTTGGCCGTATGGTGCAATGCTTGGCATGCAGTGATGCTAATGTAAGTCTGCTAGTTAAAATACTGGGTACTGTAGTGGAGCCCATCATGCATTTCTGTATAAATGCAGAGAGCCTGAAACGGAGTGTGTTTGGAAGCAGTGACAGGAGACACCTAGTGGCCTGTTTGGATTCTGGTACAGAGAAATGAACTGATGAGAGTAATAATTTGGAGTCAAAAGTTTATTTTATCATTTTGAACATTTTGAACATATTAAATCTGAAATAAAATGTGGAACACCCTAAATGCGTTTTCTTTTCTCCTCCCTTCTCTTCTTCAGGCCTCCTTGAAGGAGACAAGGATCCAGTAGAAGGTCTGTTTTCTCCAGCTCCCTGCCATAATATACATCTCTGTCCTTCTTGCCGTGTTGACATTATAATATGTGAATGATAATGTTGTTGTTCCAAAATTTTGAAATGTGTCAATGTCTTGAGCCTCCTTAGCTCTTAGAGACATGGCCCGGGGGCGCCGCTCTGAAGACTGGGAGTCAGCGTGAGGACCACATGGGGACACGCTCGCCTGTTGACGCTCCAGCTTTTAATATGCTTGAATTGGCACAGTTGTTAATGTAAGCTAACCCCAAAGTTCAGGTTTAATTATACTCCTGCCAGACTATGCACCCCACTCTCCTTTTCCCATCAGGTCCCCCTCACCCTGATGGTTGCCATGCCGATTGTTTCTGCCACCCATTACTCTGGCTGTGTTTTGACAAACTTCTTGCTGTTAAATGCTTGGTTAAAGGTGGTGGTGGGTCAGCAGCAGACCCAAAGTGTTAATCATAATAGCAGTTGTGCTATGGGACGATTACAGTGTGGGCCTTTCTGAAGTTTGTGTGCACATTTCAAATGGCACATATGTTCCACGTGGACGTGTATATACATACTGTAAATATATACGTGGAGTAGTGACTTCGGAAATCTATGAATAAAAATTCAGCTAATCAAAGAGCCCAAGACGAGTCGAAGGCCATTAAAACTAAGCTTGCCTTCTTCCCGGTGACAGAGGGCTGTTTGTTGCTCGCTCTCACGGTCTCTCTGTTCAGGACAGAGGCAGCAGTGCCAGCGTGCCAAACGGTGGAAGTGGGTCAGTGCTCAGTCACACAGTGGCTGTAACACATACATCACGCATGCACCTGTACAAACATACAGAGGGAGGGAAAGCAGAGGAGAGCTGGAATGGCGTCACCTTCTCAACTTGAATTTAAACCCGAATAGTAGGCCACTTTTTACGCACAACAAATGCTCTGTAACCAGGGTTCTCTGACTTTTGTGCCTTAGCTGTGGGTGCAAATTACACACAGACTGATGGCACACACTACAAGTTTAGCCTATAGGCTGACTGATGTACTTATGAAATACATGACAGAACATGACTGCTGTATGAGTAAAGCATGTACATTTTGTAATTTGCTGGCGTTGAACTCTGGCGTTGCAGTCTGCGGTAACTGCTGTCCTGTTTGTCTGACTCAGAACGAGGACTCTCGCCTGCAACAAAGCCAAGACCGCAGAGGCAATATATTTTACAGCCTTATTTGCATCCAACAGTTTATGTTCTCAGCTATAGCTCTTTATAGTTCAGAGCCTATAGCTTTCTGTGACTCAGCAATCTAACGACTCATATGAATGCAGACAAGTCGATGCCAGAGCCTGTGTGGTTTTATGTTTAGGCATGTCTGGAAGGAGCAGGGTGTTATTTTATGTCAAAAGTCTCAGAGCAGGAGGAGAGCTGAAGAGATGGAAAGCTCACAGCTAATACAGGTTGATGTTTAGCAGGTATAATGTTTACCATATTCAACTTCTTAGTTTAGGGTGTTAGCATGCTAACATTTGCTAATTAAACACAAAGTACAGCTGATGGGAATGTCTTTATTTGCAGTCACTGCAGGTATTTGGCCATAAAGCAAAGTATCAGGACAAATTAAAATGTTGAGCTGAATGTGGCACCAGATGAAAAGTTATTACAATTCATCCTGAGGGGCACATGAATGTCTGTACAAGATTTCATGGCAATCCATTCAATAGCTGAGACATTTTACTCAAAACCACAAATGTCAACTTGCTGGAGGCACAAGAGGAAAAGACTGGGGATCACCAAAGTCAGTAGGCTTCATCTTCCGAGTGCACGTCTATGAATTAGGGGCAAAAGTCTTCGTCTGTATCCTGTATTTAAAGAGCCAACGTGGGAGGAAACCTAAGTCCCTCCTTGGTAAGTCTAAGATTGTATGTCTTGATTGGCACTAGTTTGTTTGGAATTTAACAACTTTACCTCAGTGTGTAAATGTTTTTACAAGTTTACTCACATTGTCTGAACGTTTGTGATCTCAAATATGAAAAGGTGGCTGCCCCACTGTCTCTCCCCCATGTCTGTCTTATTCTCACAGCATGGGCTGTCATGTATGACCTCAAGCAAACAACTTCTTCAAAGTTCTGCTCCTTTAATGTATGAATAAATTGCTGCAGGACTGTAAACTTTAACAGCTGTTTTGTTGCTCATTTGCACTTTCCTGTGTGGCTCATGTTTAGAGTGGAAAATGTTGCTGACAGCTTGCCTGTTATGAATCTACTTGTTCCCATAAAACATTTCTTTATTTCTGTGGGATTTTTTTTCCAGTGCTTGGACGTATAGGCCAGTCTCGACATTTCTTCTCATTGAGGGAAACTTGTAAAGAGAAACTCCTGTAAAGTGGTTCATTAAAAGAGTTTATAACTGCTAGTTGATTACAGAGCTTTAATTTAAAAAATACAGATCATTATGTTGCATCAACAAAGGATACATGGGTTGCACCTATGAATACAACAGTCCACTTTGCCTGCTCATTAGGAGTCAAATAGAGCAAATCAAATATTTCCTACATCTACAGCACATGGTGAGCGTGATTTTCTTTGCAGGGTCTATTTTGTGTGAGCTGTTAACTCTGAATCACAGCTTTTAAAGGATGATAGTTCTATAATGTTACCCCTGAATAAGCAGAAAAAGCCTCAATTAGGGCTTGTTCACCTGAGCAAACAGCTGCTGAATACACAGGTCGGTGTTGGATATTGGCCTCCCCTTCCCCAGTTTTAGAGTGAAAGGTAAATATCCCACTCCAGGATGTTGGCGGCACCTGAAACAGTCCAGAGCAGGCACCTTTCAATCCTAGATCTGTTCCCTGCAATGAGAAATTTGCCAAATATACAAATCTAAATATACATAAAGTGCCAGCTGTGCACACAAATCACATCACCCTCAAATTCGCAGTTATTGTACTTCCACAGATCTTAAATATGGTGTCCTGTTGAAGCATTTACGCCTTGTTTATCAAAAATGTTGAAACGAGTGCGTAGTATGTACTCTGGTGAAATATTGTTGTCCCTGTTGGCAGCCGCAGCCCCTCATTTTCAGTGCAGTAATAAGCGAGTTTACCTGCAGTAATCATCAGCAATGCGTCTGCTCGACTGCAGCAGATGTGTCCTCTCCGCCCCTGGTGGCTCAGAGGAGACAGACTTACTGTGGGAAAGAGGGAAACGTGTCTGAAGAGAAGAAATCTGCTGAGTCTTTTCAATAAAGCCTCTCATATTCAAAGACTTGAGAAGAGATACAACATAAGAAATGTTACCTGTGGAAGAGTACAAATTATTAAATTTAGAAGCTATTTTTGTTATAGAATGTTAAAAATTTCAGCTTATTTGATTTAAAAATATTATTTTCAAATACCTTATAGGCTTATACTGTAATGACAATGTAAGAAAGTGGCATATAATGTATTGATCAGATCAGCCATTGAAGCCTTGTTTTAAAGTTTTAAAAGCCCATATGTATGTGCTACAGCTAGAAAAAGACTGTTTTATTTTTCAACATGGTCTGGAGGACAAATGAGTAGGTAGATGCTCCAGACAGGGTTGTATGCTTTATAGTCAAACTTGAGGCTTTGAATTCTTGTCAAGTATCTTTGGCTTATTTTAATTAATCATCTATTTTGCATTTTTTGGACACATGTCATGTCTGCCACTGCCTCTGAAGACTGCTGGTCTTCATATTGGGTGGTCATTGCTGTAAAGATGTTAGATGTCAGTTAAAGGAACAGTTAGATAAGAAAAGACTCCAGGAAGTGACTGCGCCCGGCCAGCAAATAGTGTGACACACAAGTATATAACGTGTTAATTATTGAGCTTCAGAGGTAGCCTGTTTTTTTTGTTACCTTTGGACAGAGCCAGACTAGCTGTTTTCCCTGCTTCCAGTCTTTTTGCAAAGTCGAGCTAGCCAACCATCTCCTGGCTCCAGCTTCATATTTAACCTAGATGATTGAGTCCAGTTAAAGGTAACCAGTGAGTGGACAGTAAAGGAATAGTTTGAAATCTTGGGGAATATGCTTATTTGCAATCTTGCTGAGAGTAAGATGAGAGGACTGATATCACTCTTGTGTCCGTTTCCTAAATATGAAGGTAGAGAGCTAAACTTAGCATAACGACTGGAAGCAGGGGAAACAGCTTGTCTGGCTCACTCCAAAGTTCAACACCTCTGAGACTTACTAATTAACACATTATTTGTTTAATTAGTACACACATAGAAATGTAAAAAGTTGTGGTTTTATGTGTAGTTTTGTGCTGATAACTTTTTCTTGGCGAACTGTGGCGAGTGCAGTGACTCCCTGAAGTCTCAGCTGGTGACGGGAAACCTAATGACGAGGCTTCAGGACTCCATACGTTGGACAGAGCCAGGCTAGCTGCTTCCCATGCTTCCAGTCTTTATTCTAAGCTAAGCTATTTGGCTGGCTTCAGCTCCATACTCTTATACCTGCGGGGCTTGGTCCCTACATTGCGGTTGTGTAGTTTACACCTTCCCTGTCAGACTGTGTGGTTTCTGTTTATTTATGTATGGAAAACGCAGCGATATATGTGGGCTGAATTAGAGAGTCAGAGGCCCTGCAGACCCACTCTGAGCCCACCGGCAGGAGAACCAATGGGGCCACAGAAACCCTCCATTACACCACAGCTTTATTTTTAGCCAACGTTCTTCAGCTCAACAAAGAAGTCATTCAAGTTAATCCAGAAGCAAATATTTCTTAGTGAGTTATAGAAATAAATCATGGCCTTTATTTACATTTATGCTACTGTGCAGCCTTACGTTTGTCGTGTGTGCGCCCTACATCAAGACAAAGATAGCGAATCCTCACTCAAACATTTGGTCGCTGCCAGTGGGATTAGGAGGAGAAGCGGGTTTGGCTGAGCACAGCCTCTTCATGAAGTATCAGCTGAAAGAAAAAACAACGATCCTGCTCATTGGATATGACTTCAACAACATTCGAACATTCTTCAGTGGCATTAGAAAATATTTGGAGAGGGAGGGAGAAGGAGAGAAACCCAAGACATAAACACGTGGAGCCGGGAGAGCTAACAGGCACAGGAGGACAACCTGCCAACAGGAGCTGTGGCTTCCAGGAATGTGCACAAACACACCGCCTCTCTATTACCCTCAGTGCCGGGTATCATCTGTGCTCCCATTTTCTCCGTCTGTCTGCCTCACCTGCAACTTGCAGACATTTGAAAGTTGAAAATGATGATTTGGAGCTGAAAACTGCTGAATGCAAATATTTTGTGCCAATATTTGCTACGTTTGTTTTTGCCAAAAGGTCTTAAAGGAATAGTTTGACATCTTGGGAATTTTTTTTTTCGCTGTCTTGCCAAGGGTAAAATGAGAAGATTGATACCACTCTCATATCTGTGGTAAATATAAAGCTAGAGCTAGCCAGCAGCTGGTTAGCTCAGCATAAGGACTGGAACCAGGGGGAAAACAGCAATCCACCTACCAGCACCTCTAAAGCTCACTAATTAAAGTTTTGTATCACACTTGTTTAATCTGTACAAAAAAAGAGCAAAGGTGAATGATATGACAGTTTGTCATTTTACGGAGGGTTATGTGCCAGACAACCAGCTGAGACTCCAGGAAGTTATTGCAAAAAAATTGTCTTGCACAGTAAAACATCAAATTGTTCGTTTTACACTTTGATTTTCGTACGGATTAAACAAGATATAACGTGAATATAGTGAACTCAAGGTGTGCTGGTAGGCAAATTTTGTTACCTTTATACAGAGGTAGGCTAGCTGTTTCCCCCTGCTGTTTCCAGTCTTTGTGCTAAGCTAGGCCTTAAAGGTATAACGAGTAGGATTTTCCTAAAAAAACATCCCTCTCAATCATCAATTATGACCCACTAGAAGAGTGTGTCGGTGTCTGTATCAGCAGAGATCCTGCCCTCTGCCTGTAGTTTCTTATTTTGCTGTGCTCGGGACGTGTCTGGGCATCAACCTTTGGGCAGCGGTGTGTAGCGCCCAGCCAATAACAATGCGCAGGGGGTGAGGTGCGGGAACGTAGCAACCAGTTGCCAGATCGTAAGCACGTGGGACCACTAGAAGCGTGTACGCTTTGAGCCGGGGAGGAGGGGCCAACTTTTAATGTTGCGTTTACAAACAGCAACCGACAAATCCCACTAGTTTTACCTTTAAGCTAACCCACTGCTGGTTGTAGCCTTATATTTAGCGGACAGACATGAGAGTGGCATCTAACTCTCGGCAAGAAAGTGAATAAGTGTATTTTGCAAAATGTTGAACTGTTCCTTTAAAAAAAGATTACAAGCATTCACTTCCTCTAGAGTTATAAAGAGGGGTCTCTGACATAGCATTTTGATCTCCAATAGATAATGAAACTCTAACTCTAAATAAATATCTTACAAATGAAATTATTTATAGTTTCACCATACTCAAGAGACTTGTTGGCCATCTAAAACAAATACAATAAGAAAAATATATCAAAAATGTACAAAAAAATCTAACTTTTGGTCTAGCCATGTTCCCATGTCCCCTTAACTAAGTAATTACCATTTTTGGGGCAGAAGCTGTGATGACAGTATGTTGTTGTTCCTGCCCCGTCCACTTCACCTTGACGGCTCACCAGCTGCTCGCTCAGCAGTGAGTCGACAGCACAGACAGCAGCTTAGTTTACACAACCCCCAATGCCAATTTTTCCCTCCATCAAGTTTGTGTACTTTATTTCATGCATGTCACCGTCGTCAGTATAATTCCCTTCATCACGTGCCGCACCAGTAGACTTTCGGTCACAGATGATTACAGTTTTAGACTTTTGTGGAGTGATATGTTCTGTACTGTCCACAGTTTGTGTCCCACTGCTGCCTCACACCATATGGTATGTCCTGTTGTCCTTGCACCATGTGTCAGCCTCACCTTTTTCGGACTCATGCTTTTCCATATGATTGTGCACCAATGTCACCCTGGTAGATTCTTATGTTGCATTTATTACGTTGCTGCAGGGTATTTAGAGGTGCAAGTCAGAACACTGTGTCATCTGATGTTGCTGTTATCAAAGCCTGTGATGGTGAACGCTGCCAAGCACTTGATTCAGTAAGAGCTCCATTCCTCCGGGAGCGGAAACAAAAGAGTCAAAGGAGTGATTTATGTCAAGGTGTGTTTATCGGTGATATTGCTCCAGGAAAATAAAATGGTCTTTTATTTTAAATTACAGTTCAGTGCATGTCTCATTTGATTAAAATCACAGTGATTAATTTTAGAAAATGCACCGAAAAATGTGATTGAAAAGTTTTATGCATTATACAAGGAAAGGCTTATATTTTGTCAATCCAGCAGGCGGATACACACCCCATTCAAACTGTTGATTGTTGTTGTGAGTAATATAAACTCTAAGTGTTTCTGGCAAGGTGTCATTCATGGTAATGAGTTTGAGCGAGTGGCAGATAAAGAGTCTTTTCTTTCACACTCTGGGGCACTGGAGCAGACCTGTCATAGAGTTTCGAGGCAGAGCTGTGCCCCTGCCTGAATGAAAATACAGCGTGGAAAGAATTTCCTGAAATGAAACTCAATCGCTTTTGCCGCTAAACAGCAGAAAATGCACTGGAGGAATCATCAGCAACGTCTTGGGTTCGAATGGCTTGTTAAAGCAGGTCTTGAAAATGATAGAACAGAAGCACATCGATCAAAATTAGACTATAAAAAAAAAAACATGCTGCAGCTTCATGAAAGGGAAAGTTCTGTCTGTGGACGGAACAATAACAACCTTATGTGTTATTCAAATATGCACTGAATATTGGTTTTCCTCCTTAGAATTATTCAGTTTCTTCCATCTGAAAGAAAGACCTTGAAATGTTCTGACTTTTGTCGCAGAGGAGCCTTTCCTGAGAGAAGAAGGGTGGACTGGCAGCCAAGGACGACAGTGGCGTTACTGAAGATGGTGTGGCAGTGGAGGCCGTAATCCGTGGCTTTCCTGTGCTGACTGGTCTCACAGAGCCCAGCTGGTGTTGGGTTTCCATCCAAGCAGCTGGGCTCGGGTGTTTTGTGGTCCTCTTCTGTCCTCTTTGAAAGAGGATAGTCAAGCAGAGTCCCTCCATGAGGCCCTGAGGACCCTGCTACCGCAGCCACACTGAGGAGAGACATCCCTGTTGCAGACATCCAAAGAGACAACAGGCCGGCGGAGAGCAGCTGGAAGACTCTGGGAGACATTGGCAACAGGTGAACACAGCACCAGTGTGAGGGAGAATATCTGGCAAGTGACTTGGAAGGTCTTGAACCAATGTGGGAACTCAGGAAGTTGTCAATATTGGTAAAACGTGTCTGACTCAAACGGTGGGAAGAAATAAAAGACACTGGTTAAAAAGCAAATGTTTTCAGTTCAGGAAGGTTGCTCAGACAGGGCGGGGTGCGCAGAGCTTTTGAAGCAGCTCTCATGCTGGGGGAGGCGCAAGGTTAGGTGAAGCTTTTCACTTACCCCCACGGAGGAAGTGGACAACTTTAGGAAGGGCCTTGACAGTGTGTTGATTGGGCCTTTTCGTCAATCTGACTGATCTAGTGTTTCTTGATCCGGGAAGGCCTCAGGGTTGAAATGGGTTCCTTGTATTTTGTCTGGCCACACAGATGGTGGAAAATAGCTCTGTAGTGGGTTTTGCTTGGCCAGGCAGCTCTGTTTTATTTGGAGTCCTGCTCTAAAGGATGAGTCGCCCAGTTTGACTGGAGCGGGACCAAGGCCTTTGGAGATCACACAGGCACTAAAATCCATATGTGAGATGTATAAACAGCAGCCAGTGTTTATTTACAGCATTTGATCCTTCAACATGTACCCAATGCTTGCTAGCTCCACAGAAGAAGAGCTGAAATCAAACATACCTGTTTTGGGTGAGGGCAGTAAGCACATACAGGAAACACAAACTGAATTTCACAAACATTTCTGTATTGTAATTTTAGTATCCTGTACAAAAAAAATACAATTTAACAATATATTCTACTTAATTTGCTGCAGATTTGGAGATGACAGCAACAAAGGACTTAAGGAGGCTCATCCTGACCACCATCAGCATCCATGTCGATTAAAGGAATAGTTTGACACTTTCTTTCCAACAGTTAGATGAGAAGATTGATACCGCTCTCACGTCTGTACGCTAACATGAAGCTAGCCTAGCATAAAGACTGGAAACAGGGGAAATCAGCTAGCCAAAGGGATCAAAATCCACAAAAACCTCCATAAATTGGCGAATTGTTGTTTTTTACACTTCAGTTTTTCTGTGGATTAAACAAACAAGATATAACATGTTAATTAGTAAGCTTTAGAGGTGCTGGCAGCTAGCTGTTTCCACCTATATTCAGTCATTGTGCTAAGCTAAGCCTTAAGCTAACCCACTGCTAGTTGTAGCCTTGTATTTACTGGACTCATATGAGAGTGGTCTCAATCTTCTCATCCAACGCTTGGCAAGAAAGCGAATACGTGTATTTCCCAAAATGTAAACTTACTCTTGAGGTGTTGGTGATGTGTTTAGTGGGTCCCTGGTGAGCATTTGGACTTTTCTACCTTGCGCAGTGCAAGTGGCAGAGTTTAATGATGGGTGCTTTAGGGTTGGGTTAGGGTTAGGTTTAGAGGTTTCCATCGCTCACAGGAATAAACTGCGACTGCTCAGACCCCAGCAGAAAAAAAATGCCAAATTCCAGTACTCAGACACAGAGTTATGCTGCATACTCACAGTGGGATTCAAGACATTACTCTGCCAAAGCCACAGCACTGGATTTCACAGGAGTCACAGCCATATTACGCAGATATCATGTATATGTATAGATTCCTCTCTGCAAGGCCACAGCCACAAGGACATTTTAAGCACTAACCAAGCACTAGCATGTGTTTTAGAGCTTCTGCAACCTTTTCATGGAGCACATTTACATGAAAGTTAGGTAGTCTACACGTGCATTATTTGGCACTGTTGGTGGCTAAAGTTCCAAGGATTATATTTCAGAGACATGCTCTCTCAGCTTTTGAACATCCAGTGTTCAAAGATTCCTACATACTCAACCAGTGGTTTGAAGATGGATAAACGTGGGCACATGAAATGAAGAAGTCAGCAGAATTCTCATCCTTATTGTGACTAGACACCAGGATGAAATATTTCTATTGAAAACAGGGAAAACCTACAACCAGTCTCTTATTTCTCTGGAAAAACAGAGATTCTTTGGGCTGTATCTTAGAGCAGTGATTATGGTGGTGTACAGTGGATGGCTGAGGTGGTCGAAATAGGAGCCTGGAGGATTTTATGACTGCTCTGAATCCAGGAAAGGCATGTCTGCTTCGGCTTCTCTTCTGGTTGTCGACCAAACTGTGATAATCCAGGAGGAGAGTGTCCACCACAAACCACAAAAGGGTTTGCACATAACCTTACCACACAAGTTATCCCGAAGCATGAGTTTGTCCAGAATAATACTGTACTTGAGACTATACAGAGGCTTACGTCCACTTATATTCTATGCACCTAAACACCCACTGAAACAGCTGCCTTATAAACAGTGCAACTAAAATCTAGGCTTGATAAAGGAGGAGTAGTTGGGGCTGTATTTCCAGTATTATGAAGAGTACATTGGGTGTAACTCAAGAATCAGTGTCAGGCCCCTTATTATTTACTATGTATATAAAAAAAGGGGATTCTCTAAAACCACTATACAGCCATTGACGTGTTGACATTCTCATCAGAGGTGAAAAGATTGATATAGTTACTGAATATAAACATCTGGATCTAAATCTTAATTTTTAAGAAACATGTCAAAAATGGTAAAAAAAAGTTAAATGCAACTCAGCAAATTTTTGACAAATTAGAAATGTGTTTTTTGCTTGGTATACAAATATCCTTGCTTTTAGTTTATTTGTGTGATTCTTGTTGAGTGTGATGTATTTTTTTTGTCCTTTTTGTTTAGTGCTGTCCTGCACAATACATCAAATGATAACATTTATGTTTAATATGGTACATGGTCCCTTACATGACATGACATGAATCAATCAACAAAGCACACTAGTTGATATTATTTCTTGATTCTTTTATTTTTTTGTCTGTCACATGGCCAGACCATGAGGTGAGTTTTTTACATTAGCTTCTGAAATGAAAAGTGAATTATTATATATATATTATTATTATTATTATTATTATTATTGTTTTAATTGGCGAAATATCTGTGCTTTCAGAGAGAATACTAAACGTTAATTCCCATAATTGCTTTCCTTTGATTTGTCCTGCAAGCCCTCGTGTTTTCTGTTTCATTAGCTCATTTCATCTGAGTTATGTGTCTTATCACGACGTGTCTTGTACGAGTATGTGTGGAAGGATTACACCATGGCACACATTTGTCCCGCTGAGGCTGGCTGTGCGGGCACCTTGAGTTACAGCCACTTCAAAGTCTGGTGTTAGTGGTCCATTAACCACTAGTAATTAAAGTGTCACTTTAAATGGTATCGAGCGCACTGCTCTCCCTGGACTGTAAAAAAACTGTAAAAGAAAAAAAAGTTGCATAGAAAGCCTGGTTTCCTGCAGTCCACCCTCATTACCAGAATAAAGGCAGAGACATTTTGGCAGTGGCGGTGTAGTGATTCCATAGCAGGGCTTTCCATGTGGGCCCTATGTAACATGTTGGCTACAATTTCCTCTCTGTGTTCACCTATGTTTTGTCAGCTCGTAAATTTGTCATGAATTAATTGGAAGGTACAAAACTGTGTCAGAGAAGCTGATTGCTGTTGAAATAACCTTTACTTTAAGTGCTCATTTCACATGTTCTGGCCCCTATATTTTCAAATGGCCTCATACGAAGTCCAGATGCTACTGGCATTCATACTGTAGATACTGTGTAAGGACTTGAAAGGACAAATACTTTCCATACCACACAAGCACAGAGCAAATCAAAATAGAAAAGTCTGTGGGTCCATTTAGCACTTGACAGAGAGAAGATTCAAACGTCTGTTAGAGACTCAACATCTGGCTAAAACATGATGAGCAGCCCTACTAGAAAGGCCTTGTGTTTGTATGTGGGGGTGATGATGGTGAGCGTGAGTATGCACAAGCACTTATTGCCTATACTATCTAGAGATAATAAGGATGATGGCAAATTATCTAAAACTCTAATTCAGCTAAGGTTAAAATGTTGTTTGCATTATGATCCTGTATATCCAGTATTAAATGTACTATTATAAAGCTGAAATAAGTTAACGCCATCGCAACTGTCAGTGGCTTACTTTGAAGTTACACATAAATGACACATTCAGTTCAACAGTCGAGCGATTATAACTTTCACTGGACAGACAAATAAAAAAAAGGTCTTGGAAAATTAAATTAGGTTTTCAGAGTTTTAGAGGCATTTTGCCGTGCCAACCTCAATATAATAACTGTAAAACTGTTACAACCTGAGAAGTGTTGCTATTGGCAGCTTGTCAGAGCAGGGGCAGTAAAACAGCGCCATTTGAGACTGGCTGCCATGTGCTTACATTTCATTTGTAATTCCATGAATTTGACAAGGACCTGCACTATCTGTTCACAATCCAGCAGCTATACCAATGAGACACATCAAGAACGATATAAATTAGTTTTTTTCACACTCATTGATGTGTGACTGATGCCCAGAAGTTGTAACAAAAGCTTAATAGTTCACTCTTATTACTTTTCCAGCAGTATAACATATGACGTTTTGGGCCCTTGTCCAGCACCCTCGCCACCGTCTGTACGGCATCACTTGGAACGTTTCTGAGTGCATGGCTGAGTTTGAAAGAATGCGTTTCCTCGCCTTCTGTGTAAAAAACAGAATATCAATCTACAGATGCACTCGGCTGTAAATCACAGACACATTTATGAGGCCTGCCAGGCTGTTAAAGGAAATCCCGCTGTGGACACCTCAGGTGGGAGAGAAGCTTTGGTCAGCTTGCATGAAGGACATTTCTCAGCTGGATCCTTCCCAGCACCGGCTCACCCGTAGGCAAAGGCCAAAAAAACAACGCCTGTAAGCTGGTTAGAGTCACAGGAGGAGTCCAAAGTCAATCCTGCCTGTTTTATTTGGTTGATTTCTCTCATTGAGCGACTTTACTACCTGTTATGATATATGGAGATCTCTAGCAGTGTGTAAGTAAAACAAATCACAAGGAAGGTAGGGGTCTCTGTTGGGGAATTATTTTTCACGTCACTTTTGTTGGGACAGAGGGTAACTTACCTTCTCCTCAACTGGCTGCTTTCTGCACGCAGCTGGGAAGTGCGCCAGAAACACTAAAAATAAAGAAATGAGAAGAATTTAATCCCTATCACAAACATGCCAAAGCCAGGGAGAGATTAAAGGCTGCTTCCGAAAAATAACATTTCTGGAGGTGGACAATAATTCCATTTATTCCACAAGATATTTTCTTTTTACATGTGAGACTGTTTCTTAGTTTGGGAATGAAAACTGATGCTTTTGTTTTTGGTTTGTATCATTTTACGCAGTAGCTGTGTCACTGAGGAATTTCTCTTGCCAGAAATAATTTAAGGTGATATTGTGGGTCAGTATGAAAAGGCTACTGTTTCCCAAGTGTTCAAACCTCAGACGAGGAAACTCAGAGTCAAGAGTGCTGATATCACTTAAGATTAGATAAAGTTTAATTATTCCTCTGGAAAACTGCATGGGGAGCTGTAAAAAGTACAATTTATTAAAACTAGATTTTAACAAATCAAATGAAATGCATATACTGTAATAAACGTACATAACAGAATACATTGTGTATAGAAAATCTATGGAATTGGAGCGTCCAACCTATATATTATAAGAAATTTAAAAAAGGGGGGTGGAGGAGGCCCATTCAAAAGAAGTTGTGATCATGCACACACATAAACAGACATACACACACACAAAACACTGGAAAAATAAGCAGTAATACACTTGCTGGAGTAACATCAAACATACAATACAGTATAAAAAACAGCAGAATTTAAATTTAATGGCTTCATAATTACAAAAACACGGAAACATCTATCAGCTGGGGTATATCTACCTGTTTCTACATGTTTCACTCGCTAAGGAAGCAACACCACACCTATATTTGTCAAATGCACTTTGATGCTGATGCTGTCCTGACAAAATATGCTGGCCATAAGGTTCTGTTTGGTAAGGTTGTTAATTTATTACCCTCTGGTTTATTCATTAACAGGAGCCACTTCTCTTCCTCACTGACAGACAGTGCTCTGTCAAGACTTCTCTAATCATTTCTAAAAAAAAAACAAATTTAAATCATTTTATATGATACCTATAGGCTAGTTTTATTTCACATTTGACAGCTATTAAGCCCACACAAACACTTGTTTGCAGTCCGGCATATGACAAAAAGAAAGTCGTTGCCAATTCTAATAAATATCCACTTGAATAGCCGCATTAGTTGTGCATTAACCTACCTTTTTATGTTTACCTAACTAATATCTATGTGCAGAGTTAAAAACAGCTTTACAGCAGTAGTAGCTCTTGTAACCCCACACTGCAGCAGCATGCACAAGAATGCCAAAGGAGTCAAACAAATTTAGGCAAAAGGGTTTAAATGGCAAACTGCACGTTGCACTTTTGGCTATTATATAACACAGACATCTATTTGCATGTGTTGCTAAATGTCCAGTAGTTTTACTGTAATAGAAAAACTTCTGTTAAGATCAAACCCATGTTTGACATTCCTGAACAATCCCTAATGACAAGAAACCACTGGAGACTCCAAAGTTTGATTTTTACCATAGATGACTTTCTAATATGCATAAATTCATGGAAAATATGAAAAATTAAAGATTATTATGGAAAATTAAAGCCATCAATATAGTAAGACCAATCACTGTGAGATTTGTTAAAAATAAGGGATCACAGTAAGCTGTTGTAGCACTCCTAATCTGCCACTGAAGGGCAACACTCCCCTCTGCTGTCCATCAGCTGTACTCTGTCCAACAGCTTTCAACGTTTTATTTTCATTAATGTACTTCACCCCGACAGTTTGGCACATGATGCACATCAAAACTGACACCTAAATACAGCGTAGTAAGCGTCAAGAAATGATCAGATATCTCACTTATTGCAGTAATGCTATATTCCGGCGCTGTCACTAGGTGGCGTGAATGCATCACTATAGAACAGGTGACAGATTCTGTTGCTATGGTGATGACGCTGGTGACAAAAAAAAAACTGTAGCACGTCCCTGACAACCGAGACCTTCAACATTTCATGTCATATAAGGTCAGTAAAACTTCTGTTGCGGCTTATGTTGTACTTTTTTGAATTGAAGATGTAATTTGAATCGATAATGTTGAACGACACGATTAGAAATGATCGTGATGTTTTAGGCTACGTATCATCACCCCTGGTTTCCCATGATGCATCGCTTTATTTTGTCTAGTAGCTCAGGGAGATGAGAGGAAACTGACACAGCCACCCTCCCCTCTCACCCGACCAAGGCGAGCCCCTGACAGCATCACCGACATGCCCCGCAAGGCAGCGCTCTCTTAGCCGGTGTGGCTAGTCTGTTCAGCGACCATTTACAACCTTTTACAAGATATTCGACGGCCGCACATTTTTAGCCGTAAGGTAAGCTCTCCACAAGATCATGTGCAGTTGTAGCCTGGTTAGCTGTTCGGCTAGGCTAGCACAATTAAAACCTCATACGTACTTCCCCCGTATGGAAAGATTATTTCATTCAAAGACATTATAAAATTCCGATATTTTGATATCACTGTGCTTTATTTATTTTTTCAATTCGGCATTCACCCAAGCAGGTGGACTTCATTGACATTTTCACCCTTATAATGGGTTTGCCTGTTATTCCTGTTGTTTCTTCGTCTGAAAAATCTTAAATCGTTGAATAGTACGGTGGGGGCTACTAATGTGTACCCGACGTTACTAAACCTTGGACTTTTATAGAAATTAAGCCGTGTTTGATGGCTTCAACGTATGCCGAATTTACCAGAACATCTCCACAATGCCATAAAACACTGTTTATACTCTACGATCGGTACATTTCCTTTTGTGTACAGCAGGTTCTTATTTGGGTGACGGATTGTAAAGGGGGTTTGGTGTGACGCTTTGCCCATTCAAAGAGAGAATATAGCATGCATCGGGGCTAGCTTGTTTGCGGTTCCTGAAACTGGACAGCTCCTCCCTGGACAGCAGCAGTACACAACATCAGCTAGCTGCAATGACAGCCTTTGTGATGACCGTACGAAATGCAGTGATGGCATCCATCAGGTCATAAAACGACAAGGAAAGTGAGATGTTTTGAAGTCGTCCGCAGGCGCAGCTCGCCCGCCCCGGGTTTACGACCACTAACGTTTTGTTTGATAAAGATAAAGAAGGTCACGTCCTGAATGATATCGCTTGTTTGTGTGAAGCAGTGATCCTCTGGCAGCCACTGCCAGGACCAGCAGCGGTTTAATGTGAAATGTGGGCTCGGGGTGCTGTCCGCAATGCAGGTGCTGAAATTGAAAGTGCCGTGGAAAGTATCAAACGTCCCTTCCGGCTAACGCGTAGCTTATGCTCTGTTAAAACTGTAGGCAGTGATTTTAATGGCTATTCTGGTAAACCTTTAGGTGTTTATCTGTTTGCCGGTGTTTTATTATTGTTGTTGACATGGTAGGCGTTTAGATGAGAAGTTTCTTAAATCCTAAGTATGTGCCTGGAGTAGGTTGATTATTACAGAGAGTGACTTAATTGCTTTTTGCCCTAAAATACTAGCAACTAAATTATAGAAGACATGCAAATTAAGTGTGGATATCTGTGTGCGAAGAAGCAGCTTTATGACAGGAAGACCAGTGACTGCTACTGTAAGCTCTTGTTGTGGCTAAGGATGGTAGCTACTAGCTAATGTTTCATGCTGCTGCAGTTCATTGATTATTTATGTTCTCTGTATAGGGAAATGCTGGTTTGTGTATTAGGAAAAGAAGGATGTGGAAAGTAGACATTAATCTCTGTCTTTTAAAACAAACACAGTTACTGATATATTTGCATTTACCCCCTACATTGTCTCTGCACAAAGAGAAATAAACTTTATCATCTCTCTTGTCTTCACTGAAGTTTTATACTCCTTTGTGCCACTGTCACCTCCATGTGTTGGCATGAGCCATGTTGCCATGAAGCTGGCTGAGGTCATGTCTTTGCAAATGGAAAAGCTATCTAAGCTATTCTAGGGAAGAGCTGGGATGAGAGATATGCTTGCAGCGCAGGGTTTACCGGAAGGACTCCACATTACTCATCAATAATAGATTAGCTCTTCAGCCTTTATGACACACCACTGGCGCTATTTGTGATTATAAGTCTGTGTTTTGGTTATCACATGTTTTCCTTTTCTTCTCTGAGCAATGAAAAAAAAAATCACACAGACAACTGGTGAAACTGGGGAGTGCGTCCAGCGAGGTGTCATGGGATTTATTATTCATGTTAGTGAGCAGATGATGTAAGAGTGAGAAGCTCTGGGATGTTTTATTGAAGCACACTTATGTATGCAGGGAGAGGCTTTCTCTGCACTCAGGAGGGGTGTTGCAGGGATCAATGTGCTCTCAACTCTCAGCCCAGCACAGATGTCTGGCAGAGGGTGGAGATGTTGGGACTGAGTGATTGTTTCTCTCTCTCTGGCTTGGCTCTGGAGACAAGGACGTCCAGTGATGGGAGGGAGGAGGAAGGTGGGGCAAGGCAGGGAAGGAAGAGGACAGGCAGCCTTCATGCCACACCCAGTGTCATTGTGATGTCTATCAATGTGTTCAGCTTTGATTTTTTTTGTTTTTTTTGTTATTAGCTATGGTATGGACGCTGAAAGAGAATGTTTTCGAGCAGAAAGAGGTGCTGTTCCTGCCATCTGTTGTATTTATTTATATACCAAGTGAAGAGAAGCTACAAGATATGTACCTGATATGCTATCTCGTGTTTTAGACTTTTTGTAATTTGCCACTTTTCCAGTGTAAGAATTGAACTTAATTTTCTTATCTATCTTCCATGCTGAGGAGGCGTATTTCCAGTCTATGTGCTAATAAAATTACTATGTACAGTGTAGATTAGATTAGCGTATATTAGATTAGTGTTACCTTTCAGATGTCTTGAGTTTGGAAGGCCCACACTGCTCACTCTCAGGTTCTCAGTCAATAGCTTAATTTCAGTGATTGGTTGCTAATTACAGCAAAACAGAGTGTGCCTATTTATGGTCACTTAGCCTTTCTCTGCTACAGTCTGACCATAGCATTGACCCAGCCTTATTAATGATGATAGCCTACACACCCACTCTACATAGTAATAAATGTGCATCCTCCGTTTGTCTTCAGCATGTTTGCCGCTCTTTTTATCAACAAACAGGGTTACAATTGTTACACTTGCTCGGTTAGTTGAGGTGCCAAATGGCCTCCATTGCGAATGGATTTGATGGTATTATCCAATAGTGATTAGTTCGATCTGTCATCTAAAGCAGATTGTCTTGGACAGTTGGCAGACAGAGCAAAGTTGGAGCGCATCCCAAAACCCAGATGTTTACAGGCGAAAGGGTGCCCGAATTTTTGACTTTTATTTATCGTCCTCTCCTTCTCTCTCTTTTTCTCTCCCTTTGTTGCCTGTCATCTGTGTCTGGAGGTTGCGAATCTAGAGTGTGTCTGAACATAATCAGCCATGGCATCAGCAAACGTTACACTGGAAAATCAGCTGCACAGTGCACAGAAAAACCTGCTCTTCCTCCAGCAGGACCATGCCAACACGTTGAAGGGGCTGCACGCAGAGATCCGCAGATTACAGCAGCAATGCACAGGTGAGCCACAAGTAGCCACCTCTCTTCTCTTCATGCTGCTGCGTCTGACCAGCACATTAAAGAACTTCTTAAAGAGATATCAGATGGAACACTTGAAAACAGCAAGCCAAACAATAAATGTCAATAATGTCCCCAGTGTCCCTGAATTCATATCAGGGACATACAGTATGTACAACCTAAATTAATATTTGGGACCTAAAGTCAACAAGATGCTGTGGTGCCACTATTAAACCTTTTAGAGAGAGTATGATGACTTCTGGGAAATGCACTCAAGCATTAGCGAGTACACCCTGCACTGTAGCGATACAACACAGCAAGACCTGTATTGAGCCAGTAATAGATACACTCTTCCACAAAGGGAGAATATAAGCATAGTCACCCAGGAAAACAGCACACTGTATGCTTGAGCCCTGATTTCCAGTATCCTCGGCTAACCTGTCGCTAAAGCTGACGTGGAACTCTCACTAATCTTGTTAAATGAATGCTCCGCCATATGGAAAGCACTGAAAAACATGCACTGCTGCTGCTGAGTCTGTGTGAGGAGCATGCTGTTTGATAGCTGCCCTTTTGCAACCTCATGTGACGCAGACATGTGAGTAACCCTCTCCTTTTTTTTTCACAGACCTGACATATGAGCTCACTGTGAGAAGCTCTGATCCCTCAGGTAAGCCTCCATTGTACTGTACAGTACACACGCACGCACGCCAGTTTGTCTGGTGTCGTTAGTTGCCATCAGTATGAATTTGTTGCAGAAATTGAATTACAGGTAACAGTCTGTGTTACAGTTAACAGTCTCCACTGTGATTTTGTCGGACTGTGAGCCCTCTTTCCGTAGTTTCATCTAGAATTAGTGTTTAATGACATGAGTTAAAGTACTACTCTTACAAGAGAAGTTAAATAAGCTGTTAGATTGACTTAGAAACGCCTCAGGCACTTGTAACAAGTCTTTATATTCTCCACCTGGTTTAGTAATGATATTCATTCCAGTAATATGTCAGCGTAAGGTTTTATTTTTAAACAGGTGATTCAAATTGTGAAAGTGCCCAACAGCAACAGAGAAAACTCTACAACAGTCAAGACTATAAATCTGTGTTTTCTGCTGAAATAAACGTCCGTGTCAGTGCACAGGCCTGAGAGCAGAGGGCTCTGCCTGTTTCCTGGTAACAAAGTCCCACCCAGGAAGCATTGCATTGTGGGACTCCCCGCTGTTCATTAGAGCTCCCACAGCTATTGCCAACTGCCCCTCCCCCCACGTTACCATGGCCATGACATGGAGTCACAACACTGGTCTGATTCAGCCCCTCTGTCTTTATACTGGCTTGAAGTACAGCACAGTACAGTCAGGGAGGCCCCTGGCAGGCTGCATACAGTGTGATTTATTTACAGGCTACTGATGACCCCACTGATGTGTGTTACTGAGCAGAAAGCATGTTGCATCTCACCAGGATCACAACACGTTGTAGGCTTTTTAACGTGGCAGTTCTGAACAATGTTGTTAGGGCCTCCAGTTAGAGGCACTATCATGTTAGTGTTGGACATCTCGGAGATTGGAGTGCAGGAAATGAGATTATCTGTCACAGCGCTAATGCACAGCCTGCAACCTGCTTAGTGCAGCTGCTCCAACTGGAGTGAAAATTTACCCCCCCCTCAAAAAAATGAGGGAAAGCAACAGTCATCTTTCTAACCATCCCTGTATTTGATAGGAAACTGAGCTTAGGAAATGGAAATGTAAACTAGACCGCACTCATGTGTGATATACTCACATTTATTTACATAATACACAAATGTATTTTCTTCCACGGTTTTTGCACACATACAGACATGGCTGTATAGGCTGTAACTGGGTGGGGCAGGACAGGGTGGCGGCAGCAGTGATGAAGGTCAGAGGAGAGCAGTGCCCTTGCTGTCTACCAGAGCTGTAATGTGAAACTGGAGCTCTCTGCCTACTGCAGATGAGTCTCCATAGGACCATACTGCCTCTGTCAGCTGACAGACTGTCCATAGTCAGTGTCTGCACTTAATGCACATGATTGGTCCCCTCTGTGTATATGTATGTGTCTGGGTGTGTATTTGTTGTGTGCACTTATTTATGTGTACTTGTATTTGCTGTTTACTACATGTATGCACAGATGCATACATGTAAAAAAGCTGCTGTTTTAACTGTTTTTTATTGTGTGTGCAGACAGCAGTGAGGTGCGATGCAGGGAGCTGCAAAGGAGGTGTGAGGAGCTGGAGGCCCAGCTGAAGAAGAAGGAGGAGGAGAACACGGAGCTGCTCAGGGACCTTGAGCAGAAGAACGCCATGATCTCTGTCCTGGAGAACACCATTAAGGAGAGGGAGAAGAAGTACCTGGAGGAGCTCAAGATGAAGAGCCACAAGCTGGCTGTTTTGTCCGGGGAGCTGGAGCAGAGAGCGAGCACTATTGCGTACCTTACCTCACAGCTTCACGCCACCAAGAAGAAGCTGTTAGCCGGCAGTTCTTCTGAGGCCAGCCCCAACGTCAGCCCAGTCACCTCATACAAGCCCACGCCTCCTCCGGCCAAGGACAGGCAGCCTGAAACCCCGCGGCGCCGCATGAAGAAGAGTCTCTCCCAGCCTCTTCACCCAGAGTTGACGGAGGTGTATCGGCTCGGCTCGGACGGTAGGAGGCTAGTTCTGCGGGAGACGGTAGACGCCATGCCCGACCCCACACCCTTCCTGCAGGCTGGGAGAGAGTCTCCCGAACCGCAGGTAGTGCGAGAGCGGCCTGCCGTCATCCCTCCCATCGCCTCTGAGCGCTCCCCTGTCGCTCCCCTGGGTGCTACGGCCAGCCCTCGTCACAGCCCCGCTCGGGACCGTCAGTACAGGGCTCATGTGGGCGTGGCGCACCGCATCCCACACGGCACCCCTCCTCTGGCCCCTCCGCAAGCAGAGCTGGAGACACTGGCGGTGGACCAGGTCAATGAGGAGAAGGTTGTGCGGAAGCGCTCGGGAGCCGATAGGACAGTTTAACACTGCAACGCTAACATGCACAGAAACGCACACACACATCTACTGTATACACACTACACTGCAAGAGCAGGAAGGAGCCTGACCCACTGTGTAGCCTGCTTTTTACGCAACACTGCAATATGAAAAAAAAATACAAAAGTATCATTTTGTTCATGGTATTCCATAAAGACTTTTGTTTTTCTTAATATACATTAGAAAGGGACTACTATAAAGCATGCCAAATGTTTCTTATTTACAACCCAATGAGATCTTGTATTATACACATCTTGACCTTTTGCTTCGACTTTCACTTTGTTCTGTCTCATGTGGTGCATACAACAAATTCTCAGCCAAATATCTGCATCCAGTGCCTGCTCGACCCGTTCAAACATACACAAGCTGTGTAGTGTAGTCGTGGCTAATAGTTACCTTTACATATCTCTGTCTGCTCCGTCTTCTCAACAATAGTCTGGACATATCAACAAACTATATAACAAGATGTCTGCAGCTGCATAGGGTAGAATTGAAATGATTAAACTAATACTCCCCGAATGTCTTTCATCTTCTTCTGTATCAGTATAATAACTGTAGGCACAAGCTGCATAATGTGCAATTGAAATATGCTGATGGGGGGTGAAAAGAGCTGTAATTTCACCTCTCTGTTGTTGACTTGCAAAAACAGCAGCAGTGCACATGTGTAAATGCAGTATGAAGTGATGGTGAACATGGCGTATATTTGTGTGTGTGTGTGTGTGTGAGAGAGAGAGAGAGCGCGAGAGAGAGAGAGAGAGTGTGTTTCAGAGAGAAGGAACAATGAAGGCCCATGAGAGAATTAAGTTTTGGCTTAAACAATATCCATTGATGTTATTTGTGATACAAGGGCATTTTTGAAAACACTGCTGTAATAGGATTTTGTGATATTACTAAGTGTACTTTATAAAGGCTGTACATTTGTAATGAATTCTTTTTTAATTTATTGTTTAATAGAGAACACAAAAGCACCTCAGATATTGACGGTAGCCTCTGCACCACCAACACGACGGTTATAATTATAATCACTTCATAACCTGCTTTTCACATTAATATCACTTGTCCTTGAAGTATACGTATAAATCAATACAATAAAGCAATGCTTTTTTTTGTTTGGTTACTTGGTTTCTGTTTGTACAGATGGGTGACAAATTAAAGTGTCTTAGTAAGGTGTTGGGCCACTGCGAGCCTCCGGAACAACTTCAGTCCTCCTTGGCGTAGATTTTACAGAGATGAACTCCATTCTTCCAAAAAAGATGTTCCCTCAGTTTGAGTTTTGATGATGGTTGTGAAGAGCACTGTCTATAATGTCTGTTCAAAATCTCCCATAGGTGCTCAGTTTGGTTGAGATCTGGTGATTGTAAAGGTCATAGCACACGAGTCCCATCATCTTAAGACTCATTGAATCGTTCAGTGTCCCCTCGTGCCCTGTAACTGATACTGTAATAAGAACAGTAATGATATTATATGTGAAAAATGCATCTGCAACCACTGAGCTGGTCCGCTGGATGAGTTGGAAGTGAAGTGTCTTGCTAAAGTGCACTTCAGAACTGATTATGAAGGAAGGGAAAAGTGGCCATTATGCACTGAGGATTATCTGTCTGCTCCAACAACCATTCAGTATCACATTAATAATATTACGGTGTGTCACAACAACAACAACTTAATGTCATGCTGACGCTGAAGAGTCGGCTGTTACTGACAAGGGGCATGAGTCTCATTGGAAAAGCAGTGTCTGTGGATACAAATGTGTATGTAGTTTAACCAGTTGACCACTAGGTGTCCTTGAATCACAGGAGCTGAGTGATGGTAGTTAATGGTAAATAGGACGTACTGTACTACCAGTATACGTACCAACACTGCAACACTTTAGAGTGATACATTATTAAGTCTGTGGATTTTCTTTTCCTGAGCTGAGAATAAACTAAAAGCTGCTCAAATGCCCATTGATGATAAATTGTTTGGAAAATGTTGGTTTCCTAAATAGTCTAAAAAGTCTTTGAAAAATGAAGGGTCTGTCACACACAAAGGCCTCTCCTGTGGGCCAACCTGAACCACGATTGATAATCTGAATATAAAAACAACTGCTAGACTCTCCTGATCCTAAAAACTAAAACACAGTCTTCCTGTAAACATATCATAGTAACTGCTTAAGAGGCACTAAACAGGTTTAAAAGACAAGGGCGTTTTGAAACTGCAAATCTTGAAATAAGGATCTTGACACAATATTATCCCTGCTGCGGATCAATAAATCAGAATTTCTTACCTTCCAAAGCACATTTCGATTACAATATTCAGCAATCTGCAACAGATTATTTTTTATATTACCACCAATAACAGAATTTATTTTTACATTTGCTTTATACATGTAGAGCAAATGTATTTATGTGCAATACTTGCTTGAACTTTACATTACTCATATTTTGTGTTAAATTTAGTCAATTCAGCAGTCTTAAGTCAGACATTGTGCAAACACTGACATAATTCAACAGCAATTCACAAGTCAGTTTACCCTATTGGCTTTACTACATGGTAAACTAGTCCTTAAAGGCTAAATGCTCTTCTAGTTAACTGCAAAATGTAAGTATGAATGACAGTGACCCCTGGTGGCCAACATGCATTGGCACTGCTTTATTTTCAGTTATTTTGAAAAAAGAAATTTTTCCTTTATCTGAAAAAATTGTTTGAAAAAACATTAGTTTTATAAACTATGTCTCGTGACTAGTTATTAAAAGGTCTGCATATGTTCAAGTCAAAATCTGAATCCATATATTGCAAACATTCCTCTCTATAGAGGTTTAATATGCAGGTTTGCCAGGATACTCCTACACCAAGTCACATTTGCTTGGTGCAGGTTGCCTGTTTAAAACTCATGTTTTCCATTGTTTTCATAAGCATGACTGCCTACAGCCTCTGGCGCTGGTACATCTGTGTGAATCTCCTTGGCAGGCTGAAGATTACACAAGTCTCCCTGATTTTGCCCCAGACCTTTTGAGGTGTGGTGCCATCCCTGGAATAAAACAATAGCCTTCACTTCAGGTAAGTGTGCAAACTAACCATAACTGCTGAGTGGAACAAGTTAAATTGGAATCATTCACACACAAAGATTGTAAAGAACGAGGAACGAGTGCAGCTTCTCCTCAGCTCCGTCTCTGCTTCCAACACAGTGACCGACACTGACATGCAAACACCACGACAGACAAGTGATTAAAATAAATTTTATTTTGAGAAACATATTTGGTTAAACTCACTTAAGGTAGCTTCTCAGTCCTCACAGGTATGTTGCAGTGAGACTAAATATAATCATGGTTATAATAAATCATTTGGCATAATATTCTCTTAACTTTAAGTTTCGTATTTACAGTTCAAAAGGCCACTTAATACACTTTACAGGACTGCCAATGAAGGACGTTTACACACATCAACTAACACACAATAAACCACAAATACAGTTCTCTTACTGTCAGAAATACCACAAAATTAAAAGCATTCCTAGTGGTGGCATACCAAAGAACATATTTTAAACTGTTAAAATGTTCACATTTGACTTGAGATCCTTCAGATCCTGCTGACAGAGAAGATCTAAAAGCTTTCAAGTTGAAAAGCAAAGTGATAATTTACAAAGGAAGAAATATTTTGAAAAATCCTTTTTGGCATGCCTCCACAGTAAAGGCATTTTTATTTTCATTAAATGAAGGAAAGTGCCTTGTTTTCATCCTGATATTGATTTTACAACCCTTCCAAATATGATTTAGCAATTGATAACTTAGTGCTTTAGTACTTTTTTTAAAAACTTCTATGAACTCTGGCTCACAGAACATTTTTAAGAGATACAGTTTGATATGTTGATGCAGAGCTTCGAACTTGCCATGTGTTGCCTGTGCCATCACTGTGCAGGCTCTAATCTCTTGGCTGGCGATGTCATTTTCTTCTGTTGAAAGCCTGGACAGAGAGGAGGCGACCATATGTTACTTCAAAACATTTCCACTGCAGTCCAACAGAGAAACAAATTGAGGAAGCTGAAAGCGCAAACCTGAATCTGTAAGGGTTAACTGATTCAATTCTTCCTCCAGCTGCTCAGCGGTAATATTCAAGGGCCTGTAAGGTACAGCAGGCAGGGAGCTGAGGAGGTCGTTACCTGCCAGGCTCGGCTCCCCGGAGGGTTGCAGACCGTTTGTTGGAACTTCAGGTAAAACTGAAATGGAATCCGGCTTTGACTCGTCCAACAAAGATTTCAGTTCTTCCTCCAACTCATCCATGTCTTCATCTACAAACACATGGCAAACTTAGATCTCCTTGATATTCACACACACAATATATTAAAGATATGGCACTAACAGTATGACATACCTGCGCTGGTCACGCCACTGGATATAGTTTGGTTCACCTCATCTTGAGTGTCACATAACTGGTTAAATCAGAGAAAATATATATTAAGTGTAAGATTCAGTTTACTTAATAAAATACACAATTCATTGTCTTAAAATTAGAAACTACCTCTTGGATTTGATCCACAAGGTTCTCAGCACGTTCCACAGTCACATCCTTAAGAGAGAGTCTCAGTGCGGCCACTCCAGCCTGATATGCTTGCATAACCTACAGACGTGTTCAGCACACACTTACAATACTGACGACACACTTGGTTACAGACAGCAGCACAGAAAGAGTGCTGATGTTCGTTCTGCATCTTACCATCTTGTCAGTCTGTGATTGGGCTATTCTGTCCAGGATTCCTCTGATGGACTCCAGTTTGGTGAACAAGTTGTCTGCTCTCTTTTCTACCCTTTTGCGGCCTCTCAAACACCGCAGTGCCTGTGGGATACACAGCGAATATTACCACTGAACCCGGTGCTATGACATTTGGTTGCACACAATAAAATGGGTTTTTTTGGCAGTTAAATGTTATTAGTACCTGTGATTTCTTCCCTTCCCGGATCAGCATCTTTGCTTCCTCTTTGCACCTGCACTTAGATAATGCAAAGCAGCGTTAGCAATAATGACAAAGAAAGCCTGACTTTCAGAACCATTTAAATGCAATGCAGTCCTTCTGACTATTAGTCCAATGCCTGTAAAAAAAAAAAAAGATGGCCAAAGCATCAAGTTGCACACATACTACTGGTTATTTCACAACTGGAACAAGGTAATCCTGACTAAATCACATACCGTAAATGTCATTGTATAAAGAATAGTACCACCAGACTAGTTTAATTACACACATCATCACAAGTACTAAGTTCATATTTGAGATCATGTACTTGTCAGCCTCAAGGCCCAGTTTCTCCACCCGCTCTCCCAGCAGCTTTTCACTGCGCTGCAGCTGGTAGATGCCTATATCCACATCGCTGACTGGAGATACGCGATCCTGCCCAGGCTGACAAAACTTAACGATCTGTAAAGAAGACACATAAAGACAGACGAAATACGAAACATTACACCAGCAGTCAGAGCTTAAATCATCTCTGATAGATAACAATGTGGAATGGTAGGTCACACTTTACCTTCTCGCCCTCGTGCAATGAAACCATCACTTGCTTGTCCCTCTGCAGCTGCAGGAGAGCCATGCACAGGGTGCTCTCATCAGCACAGACATCAGAGGAGAGAGCACAGAGCTCTTGAAATGACAGGACGGGGCGGCTTGCAAATTCACTGCTCCGGTACACCCTGAGTAACTCTGCTGCTTTCTCCTGGAAAACAAAAGATAGCAAATTGTATATTTAGCAGCTAGACAGGGAAAGTGAAACCATTCAGCATAGTTTGCATACATTGTTTCAATTTCTGTTCAGATGCACACTATATTTAGCTCATTAGTCTGTATTAAAGTGTTGTACTGGACATCTGTAGCTATAAAACAACTGAAGGGAGATTAATATATGGAAAATTCAGATAAGCATCTTACTGCAAAAATCATGGTGGCACAAGCATCATGATAATCTGAGTCTCATCATGAAACACTGAGTTTGACAAACCTTTACTAGTTCAATGACAACAAAGGACTCCTCCAGAGGCACCCGGCTGCTTCCCAGAAGAGTGGAGAAGGTCCATTTCAGAGGCTTCACCAGCAGCAGGCCAACACCCCAGGACAGCCAGCCACAGTCCACATTGGCTGCAAACTCAGACTCCCTCTGGATCTTCCCACATCTGGCAGATGTTAAAACACAGGCAGTGTAACCAGACTGACCCAGAGAGACAGGAAGTCAGCAGTGACTGACACAATAACAGTTACCTGGCCATGGACTGGATGACAGTCGCCAAGCCCAGCGGTGATTTTTCTTTCCTCCTGAAGGTCTTGCTGAGCTCCTGCAGACTGACACACACGCTGCCGCGGTCCCTGCAGCTCTTCACGACCAGAGCCGTCCAGAAGTCCATCTTACTGTCCCAGTCCGTCGTGTTGACATCTCGGTTCTCCTTGAAGTCGGAGAACATAAAATTCATCCGCTCGTCGTCGTCCCACTCAGGTGTCAGGGTCATTTCAGCGGAGTTAGACATCTGTAACACCCCAGTCTAAACTTTAGCTAACACCCGTTTGTCGACTTGCTAGTTATGCGAAGCAGACAGCTCAAGCAGCTAACGGTAGCTAGCTTCAAACCGAGTTAACGTTAGGTTAGCTAGCAACATCCGCTACCTGCCTCCACTCTTACCAGAAACAAATAGCACCACTTAGTGACATGTACGCTAAATATATCGTCTGTGGAGAGAAAATTCAGAGCAGTGGCTCGTGTGTCGCTGCCAGCTATCAAAGCGAGCCCTCACTTCACCATGATGCACTGAAATTTGGCTAACAGGAGCTAACGTCTCACATATCAACAACAACATATGGTGGCGCGCGTTTTATGAGTCAGAACCGCGTGAAGAGGCGGTGATATCTGTCGTACAAGCAAACGCGTCAACGCAGACACTCTAAAATACAAAGCAAGCGCACCTACAACTCTGCTCACGAACATTGTGTTTGCGTCCTGTATGCGCATCAACAGATTTGATGTTTTCCTCCCAGGATACATGCGTGGTTTAAGTGTTTTAATTAGAGGTTTTCTAATTATATAAAGTGCTTTACATGTGAATGGCGCAATTACATTATTTTTGTCATTTGTTATGTAGTCTACAACTCAACAGGCATCACTCACCATCATCCAGATTTAACTGCAAATACACACTGATGTGGTCTTTAGGATTTATTTGCACTGTAATACAAGAGAAACTACTAGTGGTTGCAGGAGTTGTGTTTTGAGGTTATCATGGTTTTTGAAAAGCAATTGTAACCACCCAAGACACAGGATACAGGACTTTTTAGGCGCCATAAACTGGATTTAATTGTACCCCCTTCCCACCAACCCTTCCATGTGCAAATGTAGACGGCAACAATGAGATACAGTGTGACTGTACATTATTAAAAACACAGGATAGGATCAGAACTTTTTATAACTTTAATATACATTCTCTGATCTCCCACAAATCCCCCAATTTTGTTTAACGCCTCCCAAATCGGTTGTTAGTTATAATCCCCAAATTTGCTTTAGTGCCGCCAAATGTTCTCTCATTTCCCACATCCCCCAAAAATTCCACTGCTGTGAACTGGGAGGGGGGTGGGGGGGCATTTTGGGATTCTGGCACAATAACAAAATCAAGGAATATGTCTTAAAAAACTTAAATTATAAAGAAAATAAACAGAGCAAAGTAGGTTCACATTTTCAGTTCATTTTGGGGCCCCTCGCTTAGTTTTACTCATGCCTCAGGCCGGCTCTGATCACATGTTATTATTGCAGAACAAACATTAAATCCACAACAGATTCAAGGGTATCTCATATATAAAGATAAACATAATGAAGGATTTAAAGTATTGCGATGGTCAGTATTGCTCGGTTTACATAATTATAGCATTTGTACCGTGTCATGCAAAATGCTACACAGATAAACTACACTGTGTAACTTACAAAACCGTCAAAGTTTTACAGTCAGTTACAATATCCACTCTCATCCAGAGAATAATTCAGTAGATGCACATGCACGTCATTTTCACATTAGTAAAGTACAGTATACAATATAATACTTTTGGAAAATAATTGGCCTAGATATATGGTTGGCAGAACAGAAGCAGTGATGCAGCAGTGACATGACAGAGTATGTTGGCATGTTACTGATGCTGTGTATTATCACATCATTTCTTTCAGATGTTAAGAGATAGTGCATAAAAATAGATTAATCCTTTAATTAGTTGCCTCACTTAAAACATCCGGTGAAACAGCAGACCTTTAGTTACATGGCTTAAACATTTTGCAGTCTTTCATTTATTTGGCACGTGTTGATAAATGCTCAGAAACACCTCCTCTCTGTGACATGTCTACTTGGCACTGAGATCCACCACCAGGTGCTGGTAGGCCAGGGTGTTGCCTTTGAAGCTGGCAGCCAGCAGTATGTCCTTGTTGTCGACGGATACCAAGCTGAACGCCCGCGGGGCTCTCATGTTGAGCTCCTGGAAGGGCTGAAAGCGCTGAGTGAGGTCATCCCACAGGTATACTCTGGAGAAGGAGAAATCACTTCCGAGAATGAGGTACTGGCGGAGGCCCACTGTAAAAGGATACACTGCCATCGAGCCTCGAGAGGGAAGAGTCTGGATCTCTACGAAACGCTGCCCTTCCCAGCGGAGGATCTTGGAGTCACCGATGAAGCGGGTGAGGCAAAGGTAAAGAACTTTCCTCACCCAAAAGTGCTTCACCATCTGCACGTCTGCTAGCTCTGTGATTTGGGAGTAGAAAGCAAACTGCTTCTGGCTTCGGTTCCACTGGTAAACCACCGGCGGCTGAGAGGCGCTGGAGAGGATGAGGTGAGGCTTTCCCCCAACGTCAAGGAACTCCACATGTGTGTCCCGATGCCAGGGATGGAGGGACTGGTGGGTGTAGAAACCATTGCTGTTCCAGCGATAAATGCTGGTGGAGCCTGCCTTGGAGCTGTCTGCTACTACAAAGTACCACTCTTCATCCAGCTGAAAGGTGTCCACGAAGTTGGGCTTCCTCACCCGAGTGGTGTCAATGTCTTGGATCTTTACAAAGCGCTGCGGGTCCTCTTCCCACCTGTGACAACATAATGCTTGTCATAGTATTCCTAAAGCCTTTCACAATTAAAGGAATAGTTGCATTTGGGGAAATATGCTTTCTTTGCTTTCTTGCCAAGAGTTAGATGGGAAGATAGATACCACTCTCATATGAAGCTACAGCCTGCAGCCGGTTAGCTTAGCTTAGTATAAACACTGAAAACATGGGTAAACAGCTAGCCTGGCTCTATCCACCTACCATCACCTCTAAAGTGCACTAAATAACATGTTATAGCTCATTTGTTTAATCCATACAAAAACAGAAGAATAATCCACTATTGTACAAGGGGACTATTTCTTGGTGGGGAGAAGTCGCCAGGCAACCAGCAGAGACTCAAGGAAGTTACTGGTTCCAGCCAAGAAATTGTCCCACCCCACCCCCACAAACAAACAAGATATAATGTGTTAATTTGTGAGCTTTAGAGGTGCTGGTAGGCAGATTTTGTTACCTTTGGACAGTGCCAGGCTAGCTGTTTCCCCTGTTTCCAGTCTTCATGCTAAGCTAAGATAGTTGTCTGCTGACTCTAGTGACATATTTTCCCTGCAGACGTGAGGATGGTGTTAGTCTTCTCATCTAACTCTCGGCAAGAAGGTGATTAAGCATATTTCCCAAAATGTCAAGTTGTTCCTTTGAGGTCATTGTTTGTTTAATACGCTGGAGAAATTCAACAGGTTTCTGCAGCTGTTTGGAAAATTAAATTGCTAGCCTTACTTGTAGATATGAGATCCTCCAAAAAGTTGCGCCACAACCATGTAAAGACTGTTGTTTATCACCACTGGTTTGCA
Source organism: Oplegnathus fasciatus (assembly GCA_003416845.1). Classification (NCBI taxonomy): domain Eukaryota; kingdom Metazoa; phylum Chordata; class Actinopteri; order Centrarchiformes; family Oplegnathidae; genus Oplegnathus; species Oplegnathus fasciatus. The sequence goes on along the minus strand of NTHP01000004.1, from coordinate 3,179,236 downwards.
GTACACAGCAGAACGAGCTGCAAGAGAGATACACAGAAGCCGAACAGCCATTAAGATAAATTTTTTAAACACAGAATGGTATGATATTGATGCTTTCATAGCCGGGAACTTACAGGTAATGTTATGAAACCTCCTAAAGACCATCTCCACATGATCCCATATATACAAGGTGCAGAACCCTGAATCAGGCTGAGCAAAGGCCACAAACTGATCTTCATTGAACTCATACGACTCCACTGACACGGAGTGGAAAGGGAAGGTCTCATAAACAGCAAAATCTGTGGGAAGACAACGCAGAATTACAATACTTATTAACCAAGAAGTTATGCCACCATGACACCACCTTTGGCAAAATGTTCGAAAGAGACGAGGTGAAACCTGCACTGATGCAGTTGAAGTCTCGTGGCGCGAGATCGTGGATTCTGCGTCCCTGGAATTCAAAGGGGCTGGCACAGTAGATGGCAGGAACAGAAGTGTTGGTCTTCTCCATCCAGTCTACCAGCCACTTGATTTTACAGTCACAACGGAAGGAGTTCCCCCTCAGGTCTCTGAGTAACAGGTAGGGAAGAGAGAAAATATGTCAGTTTATGCTGTATCTCAAATGCTCAAACATAAAACCTTACAGGAAGGAGAAACAGACAAAAAGAAGTGCACCATTATGGTTTGAGTCAGATACAAAGCACACTCTCGAGTCAGACAGTTTTGCAGGCGAGTGTGGTAGTCCACTAAACCCTCAGGGAACCCCAGCAAACCAGTCTTTTGTAGTGACAGGTTGTAGGGTCAAAGCTCTCGGGATGTCAAGACACCGGTTTGATTTCACACTTACAAATCTGTGAGGATGTCTAGATGTTTGAAGAGATCTCTTGGCAGCTGCTGCAAGTTGTTGTTTGAGAGAGATCTGAAAAAATCCATAAGAAGAAATAACCAGTCTTTAATTGCTAGAGACTCTATTTCAAATGTTCTGGTTTTTCAAATGTATGCATTCTAGCTTCATCAGATAGTATGCTCTATTGTGCAAAGTGACAAATGGTAGATAGGGTTTCTCCATCTTATTAGCTCAACGGAATACTTACAGATGAGTCAGGGATTTGAGTCCTCTGAAGGTAAACTTTGAGAGAGACTGGATGTCATTATTCTCAATGAACCTGAGGAGAGAACAAACCACTTGTATGTCACACAGTGATGACAAACTGTGAAATTCAGCCAGTCTTATAGAATGTCGTCCTTGTTTGGAGAGGAGGTTGTGTTGTTAGTGCAGGGTACAACAAGCGTGTGACTGTAAGCAGCAATTATTGCAGTAATAGCACAGTCTGCATCGGGTGGATTTACAATCAAAAGGTAACGACTTGAGGAATAAGTTTGAGTTGACAACAAATGAGGATGTGACAGCTTGGATAAATATTTTATTATTTTTTATTTGTATTTGATAGATCCTACTGACTAATACAATCAGTGTATTAAGTGCAAAGGAAAAAAATAAATGGCTCTTAACGGTAAAAGCTCATTCTTGCCTCTGATTAATGTGACAAAAATGAGACACTTGAGTGCAGCGCGTACTACAAAGGTCTGCGTGTCAGCGTCATTTGATCCTGTCCTGTCTTTGTTTTGTCTATTGATAGTCGAGGACATGCAGCATGTGCAGACTCTTTGGGGGTGGCTGGATATTAAAATATGACTTTATTAGCATGCACGGCGGGTAGTGACGGTAGTGGCAGTGATGCAGAGAGGCCTGATGGCTGGGATGAAGCCAAAGCCACACAACAAGCAGTCTGAGGCATGGCCATCACGGAAAGCTGCACACTCCAACCCATCAGCTAACTACTTTCTAAAGCCCATCAATTCACTGAATGGCATATTCAGCTTTATCACACTACAGAGGCAGTGTGCTCGCTGTCGTGGGAGGATTTATTTTCAGTTTTACTTTTGGCATTCTGTGCCATACTGCAGAGTCCAATCCTGAAATCTTACAGTGCAGCCTTGAGTCGGGTTAATTCTACTCACTTGACAGAGAAACAAACCCACATAGACTCACTGTAAGTGCAAACTGAAACTCTGCGGAAAACTTTGCTTTAATGCAAGTTAACTTTTGCCAAACGATTACAACATCATGCTAAATGCTAAAATATAATGTTAAACTATTAGAAGTAAAGTAGAGGAAGTCAGCAAACTGACTCAGTAATGTCAGTTACACAGCAGTTTTTATTTAAAGTTTGCTAATATTAGCTAAAATTAGCCACTATTAGCTACTGGTCATACCAGACCAAGTAAGGCCGAAGCAACTAAACCCCTGAGCCTACTGAACTGAGCAAGGGTGCGTTTTACTGCTTATGAATTTAACTTTCCAATCGTAAAAGGAAGTATGAGTTATTATGCCTATGAAATCTTACGTAGTCTCACTTTAAAACTGTCCCGAGCAAATTGTCAGTACATGTAAAGTAGTAAAAGTACATTCTATCAATATTTTTTAAAAACCAAGCACACCAAAACACAGCAAGTTAAAAAAACAGTCAAAATCATTTTTGAAGTAGCAGTAGCTCACATTTGAGTGAGACACTTACAGGTACTGCAGGTGAGACAGACCAGCGAAGGCATCATCAGCAATCATGGTGAATGTGTTGGAGTTCAAGAGCCTGCAAGAAGGAGGCAACAATGATCGAGCCAAAAAGATGTTGAAGTACATTAAGCTAGAGGGCACCTGACCGCCATTTATAATCTTAAAAGAACTAATTCCATTTGTCCATTTTTAAAGAAGTGCATTCATAAAAATACTTATCGTCTCAATCACTTAAAACATTCACAGTATGTAAAGCTAATCTTATGTAGATACGTAAACACATTTGGAATTTACGCAAACACACGCAGACCTACACACAAACACACACACACGTACACGAACACACACTCATGATTGCATCTGAGTAGATAAACGGCCCTTTGTCTGGCAGAGCAGCACTGAAGGGAGTCAGTGATTGGCAATGACACTGATACAGAGCCACTTTACTCTTATTACTGCTATGTCACCACTGTTTTCAATAACCATTCATTTCTAGTAGCTGAAGTCCTTCCATTGTCACTGCCAAACAAAAGATGTCTGCGTGTGCTACAATATCGGCTTTGTGAAAACACGCGTATGACATTAAGTGTTGTGACTGTGTTTTTGAATAGGGACAACTGTGAACATAACTGGCTGTGAGAGAGAATTAAGAATTTGTGATGTTTAAAACTTGAAAGTGAAAGTGCTCTGCTGTGGGTCGGGGCACTCACAGGAACTGCAGTAGGTGCAGGTGCGAGAAAGCTCCCTCTGGGATTGTAGTAAAGGCTGCGTTCACCATCGTCCTGTTCATACACAAACAACATCAGTTATCATCAGAAGTGTCTTCCTGATGACAGAATGTAGATTACACAGGCAGGGCGACAGCTTATAAGTGTGACGTCATGCGTTTCATGGTGGAAAATGTCTTTTTCACAACATTAACTGTGTAACTTTCATTTCTTCTGAAGCCCTTCTTCTCTCAGGACATGGCCGTCCTTGCTGTTTAAATATCAAGGAGGGCGAAATCTTCTAAAAACTGGGACACACAAGTTCCTTCTTCACTTCTTCTCTATTGTAAAATGAGGGCACCTCCATCAGCCTGTGCTCTTGAATTCCCTTGACCGTTTAAACTCAATATTCAATCCACCCATGATGGGGGTCAATATCAGCTGAAAGGGAGCACCTCGTAACCTTCTCAGCAAAACATAACCTTCCCCCATCAAGTGTTAAGCTTTCCATTTCATTATATGTGCTCCATTTATTGAGCGTATCTCTGCGCTCTCTTCAAGATTACATCTCTCAGAGGAGAAGCAGGTCTCCTGCAGTGAGATAGGAGATCTATTGTTAGTATTCCTCCCTGGAGCTCGGCAGGATTTTACTGCTGTGCTCCCTCAACTAAGTTCAGCATATGGTACAGGAGGGGACAGGACGAGAGGGACATTATTGTTATTATGTAATGCTGTCTGGTATACAGTGTCTGACAATGCAAAAACACATTGCATAAAAAACAGCAGAAGGAAACACACCTATATTCACTTTTAGGTAATTAAAAGACGTAGAGATTCATGCATCATTACATAATGGAGGGTGGCATCAGTGATGTAGCCATCTGTACCAGCCTGCATATTGCTGAGACTTCATACAGGTTATGAAAAGATGCTTTTGGTGAGTGAAAAGCACACGCACACACAGGAATTGTGGACTCACAGAGAGATGATTCCAGGGGGGAAGCTCTTGGGGATGGCCTTGGTGTCCACACAGAAGGCACTGTCTTTGGTGCAGGAGCAGGTCGCAGGACAGCGGGGTATCTTGGGGGCTCTCCTGGCATTTGATCCCCCCAGCAGGCAGAGATACAGACACAGAGCCGACAAGCAGATCAGCCTTGTCCATCTCTGTCCGGGCTCCAGCATCCTTGGGCAGGAGGAAAGGGAAGCCGTGTGAATGAGCTTCTTGAAGTTTCTTCTCCTCAGTGGCAAGTGGCTTGTTGAGAGGCAATGGATCAGCCTGCCCACAACCCCAGCAGTTCTGATAGTGCTGAGCGCAGAGTTGAGAGAGACAGCAAGAGAGAGTGGGGATGGGTGAGAGAGAAAGGAAGGGAAAGAGGAGGGGGAGTAAGGGTAGTCCTGTGCACTCGGTGGGTGTGGGTGCTCTGCAGCGTCCCTGGATCTGTGCAATCTTTCTCTCTGTCTCTCTCAGGAGCTGCTGCCAGAGCGCACACTGCAGGAATGACGAGCAAGGCTGCTTTCTCCGCACTAGGACCTGTAGGCAGCGTCGCTGACAATGAATTATTTACTATCGCACACGCAGAAAGCCTTAAAACAACAGCAGGGAAGGGGAGAGGGCTGAGGAGGTGCAGGGGGCAAAGGCTCACATGAGTGCTGATGGAAGATTATACAGCCATGTTCTGTGCAGCTCTTATCAGGTGTGAAGTCCTGTCAAGCTGCTGCAGTCATGAGAGCGGACGAGGATGCAGGGAAAAATGTGTGTGCATGCATTCTTGTATCAGTGGCTCTGTGTGTGTGTGGGAGGGTGTTTATATTCTGGCTGCTTTTAAACAGCAACCAAGACTTTCTCAAAGCATGAAGGTACACACACTTAATCCAAGAAGAAGAAGAAGAAAAAGGAACACTGCCTATTGATGAAGCCAATTTGACTACCAAATGCTGAACAAAATGCATGAGTGTTGTACCAGTTCACTGCACTTCCTAATGGAAGTGCAGTGAACCTCATGGTTGGAGAGACTGATTAAAAAGGACTGGTATAAATCAAAGCAGCAGAAGCAGAGAAATCCTGACTTTTAGTTTGTCGTACGGGTCAAGGGCCACTGGATCCTACAATTCCCATAATGCAACTCAATACTGTCTTGACCCTGCCTTCCTGGTAAACACCCACGTCTTTCAAACTTCTGCCTCCAGTCTATGATATCAGCTTTCTATTAAAAATTATAAGTCTCCAATCTGAGATCTGATTACATCATCAGGGTTATTTTTCTCAGACTCCATCAGAGCCACAGAAGACATTATACGACTGTTATCACAGGCTGGAGACATGTAAACTGCTCTTCATGTGTAAAACCGGTGGAGTGCTCCTTTAATATCATTTTAGATGAAATAATGGTCTAAATGTTTTTCTTTGATGCCATCAGAAACACAATGAGAATTAAGTTTGTCAGTTTTAGACTGACTGGAACATGGCCGTTAGGAAATTCATTTCAGCAAATGATGCTTTCTTGCATTGAATTGTTTTATGCACAAACAACAGATGTGAAGAGCTCATTTGCAAAAACAGATCAAAGCCATTCTTAAAATCAATAAAACAACACCCGTTTGATTGCTATTCCCTTGAGTGCGCAATAAAAAAAACATGATTCATGAAATTTTAAAAAATGTCAGACATCTTATCAAAACAACCCAACACCTGTTTTGTTGTTATTCTCTGGAGTGCACACACACACAAAAAAAGACATGATTTAGGAAAATAAAAAACTGAGATATGTGTTTTTGCAAATGAACCCTTCAGATAAGAAACAGATACACAACAAGACACTCAAAAACAATTCTGCGCAGCGACTCAGGCTCGTGACACCAGAGGACGCTGTAGACCACAAGATAAAATCCATCCAAGGCAGCCGGCCTGCAGAGAGAGTCTGAATGGCCACTGGCAGGGCTGCAGCCTCAGTGCCAGGCGTTACCAGCCTTCCCTCACAACGACTCTGTTGTCACAAGCAAAGAGACCCTGCAACACACTGTCTGTCCAGGTCTCAGCACACAGTTCCCAACCCAGAGAGGCAGCAGAGATACAGCATGTGGTTTTCAACATCTGATCCAAAGCAAACAATACAGAACATATCAATTAAATGTTTGATTGAGTTTTTCCTTTAATATTCTTCCTTTCCTTCTTTCTTTCTTTCTTTCTTTCTTTCTGTCTTTCTTTCTTGCTTTCAGTCATGGTTCCCTGTTCTCTGGTGTACGCCTATTGCAGGCTATGAAATGAAATAAAAGCATTATCTTGATGGATGAAAGAGGAAAAGCTCAGAATGTCTTCAGGGGCTCCATTTGAAGTCTGCTAGATGTTTTCTTTGCCTTGGGACAGTTTGATGTTTATCAGTGAAAGGGCTCCAAAGACTCTGGTGTTTTTAAACAGAAATCTGTCTATCCCTCAAATCTGTGCAGCCTCATTGTACGTAACAGACATTTTTTACAGAGAGTGATTTCACATGAGAATCAGTTACATTATGGGTGATGTCTCTTTGTGCCTTATCCAGTTAAGGAATGCCATTTCCTGCACGGCGGCTATTTTTATGGTTTATTTTCTTTTGTGCTTTGGTGCAGCGTGTTTGCGTGCGTCTTATCTTTTTTTTGTTCCAACTGTATTTGTGGATTTATGTAAGTTATGCTCAGTGAGGAGCAGTTAATGCCTGAGCTTACTCCTTGCTGAGCTCCACCCAATCCAAACCTCCGGTGGGAACCGGCATAATTGCATGGCATCGAGAACGGAGCATGAAACAGCAGCTGGAAACCCTAACGTGCCCTGTGTGAGGCCGAGGAATCTGAAATGCTGCAGAGATTAATCCGCAGAATTCTCTCTACACAAGGATGTTTACTAAATCACAGGTTTCAGACTAAAATACTGTTTTGGAGAATGTGCCGTGGGCAATAAATCAGTTATCACATCAAAGAATGCATGATTTCATCTTCAAAAGCAACTATTAACAACTATTTTTAACTTTGGTAGCAACTCTTAAAGGAACAGTTGGACATTTTGGGAAATACACTTATTTGCTTTCTTTCTGAGAGTTAGCTGAGAAGATGGATACCGCATGCCTGCACAGTGAATATGAAGCTAGAGCCAGCGGCTGGTTAGCATAGCTTAGCAAAAGAGTGGAAACAGGAGGGGACAGCTAACATTAGCCTGTCTCTGTCCGAACAAAGAGAGCCTATAATGCTCACTAACTTATAACTAACATTCTTTAATCTGTACAAAACTGAAGTGCGTTAATGAGCGTTTGAGGTGCTGGTAGGAGGAGTTCTTTTTTTTTTTTACCTTTGGACAGAGCTAGGCTAACGGTTTACACCTGCTTCCAGTCTTTATGCTAAGCTAAGCCACCTGGCTGCTGGCCTATAGCTTCATATTTAGTGGACAGAAATCAGAGTGATATCTAGCATAACTCCCAAACTTTCCAAAACTCCCAGCTATTCCTTTAATGTACTTTATTTGCGAGAGTAAGTTTAAATTTAATTTAAATGTAATTGTTATTCAAACCTGCAATAATTGACTTTTTTGAATATTCAATCTCTTTTAGCTCTGCTTTTGGTCTCGACCAACTCCTGAGGGAAATATCGGGCTCTTTAGCTGCTAGATGCTCCACTATGTTCACCAGCTAGTCGCTAACTTTGTCTGTTTGCTGTTTGGTGCAGAGCTTTTACAGCTTTTTCACTCAAAACAGCTGGCTGCTGCGGCAGATAACGACATTATGAGAGCCGTGAGAGTGAACCAAAACAGTGAAGTTGGGGGCCGGACAGGTAAACAACAAGCTGAAACTCGCTATAAAACTCTGTAAACCCAAGGGAGCTGCAGATTCGGGTGATAGGATTCATCCCTTCGAGTGACCCCTTTCACACATCGTCAATTGACACATTGTTATTATAAAAATATCCATAATAGCCACTTTAAGGCAAATAAATACCATAATCAATATATTTTAACATGTTTGATAGAATTTGACTTGTATTAACAAGTATATCAGTAATAGTGAAAGATCTTTTCATTGAAACACATCATATTTTGATCCACAGCAGCAGTGAGGACCAACTTTGAGGATTCATTGTGTTTCTACCAGCAGTGCAGCCTCAGCACATCTCTCAGTCAGGCACTGTATCGCATTAACAGCTGTGCCTCTTGAGCTGCCGTGTTGCATATCAACTTTTCAAGTAATAAAGGAAAGTTCAGCCAAGTTACCACTCACTCTGAGAGCTCAACCTTAGAAGGAGCTTTTGGCCATGCTGAGTTTGGCAAAAATTAGTCATCAAACATGACAAAGTGTTCCTGCCTCCTGCGCCAGACTCACACCGTCATTACATCCTCTGCTGTCTGGCACGTATGTATTCTAAAATCAGAGCTTTTTACCTTTTCATCGGCCAACCCAGCTTCACCGGGATTCAACCCTGTTTGGATAACTTTAACTCTACGTCACAGCCAACACTGACTTTGTTCACTTCAGTTTTCAAACCCACATCCCATTCTGATTATGGGCCAAGGAGCCTGAAAAGACCTCTCTGTCTGTCTGTTTCCATTTCTGTTTGGTTTTCACGGTTTAGCCTCCTGGCTGCACAGGAAGCAGGAAAAACAAAATAGGTAGAAAGACAAATTTTGTTTCCCCTCAGTTCTTTTCAGGGAAAATCCCAGCCGCTCCAGGCAGTGTGCTCCATACAGGAGTCACAAAGGTGTTGAGACTTCAGTCAGACATGTACGCACACGTTATGGTGTTTCTATACTGTAGATACTGTACTGTTGGAGACATGAATGCAATATGTCTGCACCTCCTCTGCAATTCTTTACACAAAGTGATTAACGGCGGTGGACAAGGGCACAAATAAACAGGCCATTCGGAGGTATTAAATCATTAACTTCATCTTCGTGTGTCTCCATGAGGCCACAGGCTGATAGATGCCAGTAATTCCGGTGCCGATGTCTGAGGACAAGTTGACGTCAGATGTCCTCCCCGGTGAGTCAGGAGCAAATAATGCATTCACACGTGACTGAGAAATTCAATAAGGTAAGTGTTTGTCACAACAAGCCTTGCTGAGCACCAATCTGACATGTTTGATGAGCCTGTCTTTAATAAGCAAACGTAAGGTTGCAAACATGCCAATAAAATTCACAATTATTCCATATTAGTCCATAAAGGTTGAGGCCTCGGACAAGTCTATTAACAGCAATGAAACCTGTGAAATGAAACAGCGGGGCAGAGGCAGGCTGCAGGATACCTTGAGGATTTTATACCAAACCGTGCCAAGAAAACAACCATCCCAAATTGCTCTTATTCCCTGCCTCGCTCTCTAAGTGCGGCTCAGTCACTGGAAGGTATGTCAGCCAATCTCATCCCGGGCTCAATTCAATTAAAGAGAGTACAAAGACATATGGCTGAGGGGCGAGTGATATGATTAGAGTCCTGTGCACAACGCTGCTGCAGCTTTGATTCATACCCTCTCTTATCTGGTCACTCGCAGTGACGGGCCATCAAGCTGAAACAACTGAGCCAAGGAGGGCTCCCTCAGGTGGGCTGCAGTATCCTCAAGGGGCTATTCAAGGCCTCCTGAAATAATCTCACATAATCAACAGGTCATATCGTCATTATCTTTGCAGTGAAGACAAACTGCAGTCACAAAACAAGCACAAACATGAAATCTGTTTTTTTAATCTAAGGCAGGGATTTGCTGTTGATCAACATTCTGACATTTTGAGACTCAGGGGATCAGGACAATCCTCCAAACAGAAGGCCATGCTGCTATCTTAGTTTTCAATCGGGACAATGCAGAGGAGCAACTGTATCCCCGATCCTTGAGCTGAGCTGCCATAAAAGACAGGCGATACGCCTCTTGGGACAGGGATGTGTCGAAGGAATGCGTGTGCAGGTATCCTGCTGCCTGTGGGGACTGTGGAGAAAGGCCCAGCGCACCAGTTGATCCTGTTTGATAAAGGCCCTGACAGGCCCAGATTATATGTCTCAGCCTGAAGGAGGTGTCTCTGTCTCATTCCTGCGCTGAAGAAAGTCGATCTGGTGGGAAAGAGGCGGGGCCATGCCTGCAGGCGTCAGTTTTTGTATGGACGCCAACACACACCTTGTTGGGCAGACACCACTACCACAACCCCCCACTCCCCCCACCCCGCTAGCTCAACACCAAACAAACACCCTCACCCATCTCATTTACCTGACCACACCCGTGCCTCCAGACGCCATAAATACTCTTTCCACAAGTCATGCCAGATATGTATTTTGCTGCCAGACAATGTGCAGAAGCTTTTGTCTCAAAATTTCTTATTTTCAGTTTTGTCTGCGACACTTTATTGGGTAAAACTTAAGATTACAGTCCACAAATTACAATGTTATTTGTACATACAGGTACCTAGAAATTCTTATTCATAAGGGAATAAAGGGGTAACAAATGTGTGTTTGTTTGTTAGTGTATGTTTGGATAAGTGTGTTGTGTGTACGTTCCTTTATGACAGAATAAAACCAAACCAAACCAACTGTACTATAATTACAGAGAAATAGGGGTGAACAAGGGGCCACTTTATTTTACAGTCTGCATACCTCGGACTTACACTGTGATAAGGGCCATTCTATAGATAGGAAATGCTTTGTCCTAATCATACTGTACTACAATTAAAAAGTAATGTCCATTTCCATGGCTGATATTTCTTAAGCATTCTTTTTTTGTCCTTAATTTAATTGTATGAATACCTTGTCACAGTATTATTTATGCTGTATGTTGTCCAATAAACTTTAATAAAGTTTGTAATATGTGTAATAAGTACTTCATATTTCTTTTTTTACATGGTTTCACATAGTCATCATTAAATAATCACACTGTAATTTGCAGGTTGTAATTCTAACATAATGCTTGCAGTGTAGGGAACAGATACGTCCCCACAAACGTACTTGTTTACGGTTTTTGTGATGTAGAGAACAGAAGGAGAAGGGCAGCGACTCAAAGACAGTAGCGAAACATGCAGTGAGTGGCAGGCCGTGCCCCAGGCTCACCCCTTCTGTTATGTCTGTCCCACAGAGCAGCCAGGGCACCGGGGACCTGTCATATAGACAGCCGTCTCACAAACAGGGGCCCGGGCCCTCTGTGGAGACAGCAGCATCAGCAACCAAACAGCAGAGGCGAGGAGGGGACACAGACTGCCTTCGTCTGTCATTTCCACCTCAGGAGGCCAACAGAGGGTTCAGCACCGAGACTTTGACATCCAGTGACAAAATATTTATAAATTATCATTAAAAGTATTACGTATTTTGTTCTGCTGCAAAACATGTCATCAAAAAGGAACTACACCCAAAACCACAGTGGCTGCATTTAGATACAAAAACAGCTGTTCATCATCTTAACTATTGTTAACGAGGGTGGGGAATCTGTCACATTGAGCTAACAACAGAAAATTAAAATTCTTCCTGTGTTTTGAAATCAGCAATCTATGGTGCACCGGCGCTAGGCCTGTCTGCTGCGGTTACCCACACACACTTAATGTCTGAACAGTCTGAGCTCTCTTTCTTTATGCACTCGGCATAGGGAGGAATGCCAGGACAAGAGACATGTCTCCTTCACCTTGCACATGGACGCTGGCCAGAATGATATTCATGAGTTCCAGTATTGCACCGCTGTAACCCTCCTCTCTGTCCCCTTGTGTGCATTGACAGCTCCCCTCCACTAAACTCTCCTCCCTCGCTCCCATAAATAATCAGTTCATTTGTGGGGAGACAGAGGTGCACAACAACAGGCTGATGTCACCGCTCCTTGTTTCCTGTGGGCTCAAATAAGCAGAAACACACACACCATCACCAGCACCATCATCACCACTGGCGTCACCCTCCCAGGACCCTCTCTCTCCTAACTGCGGCTGAGAAATGATCTCTGATTGACGACGTGTCTCCTCCGCAGGGTGGCAGAGAGTTGAAGGGCAGGTCATCTGTCACCGCTGACAGGAAACACACATGGTGGAGATTAATGGCGAGGCTCAGGCTCTTCTCTAGACCTGGAGATGATAATCCCAAACTGGAATAAATCAAACCGTCTCTGGTAAACAAGAACACAAAGCAATTCATCTAAACAGGCCACCAAGGAAACACGCGCGGCTCTCATCTTGCTCATATTACTGACTTTTAGAACAGTTTGCAGATGATGTGTTGATTTTTAGTAATTTATACCTTCAAGATGCGATGATGCATTCATGCCCACGGAAGGCAACCAATTCTCGTAACTGTGTGCAAGTCACTGAAATCTTTAAAGGACCAACTTTAATAAATTCAGAGGAGATGAGAGTGGCATGAAAACCTGAACCAGCCTCACAGTCTGTCTAAAAAAAGCAACATATATTGACAATCTTTGTTTAGGGTGTTAGCATGCTAACATAAGCTCTGAACACAAAGTACAGCTGAGGCTGATGGGAATGAGATTAGGTTTGCAGTGTTGTTGGACAAATTGCGGTAAATAAAAACGTTGAAAAAGGTAATTAATTCATGACGGGGATGATTGTGTGAAGAATGGCAATTCCTCCAATAGCTGTTGGGACATCTCACTCATAACCACAAATATCAACCTCATATAAAGTTCAGTAAATTAGGTTCAACCTTCCCCTTTAATATTATGATAAGTATACAGTAAATACCCAAATTCATTGTTCCAGCTTCAATGTTTTAATGCTGTTCTTCTTATTTGATGATTACACTCCTCCAGCATGTCAGACATTAAATCAGTCAGGTCTAAGTAAAATATGGGCGAGTCTGTGTTGTATTTCAACAATATGAAATAGTGTTACACTGAATATTATATAATCATGAGATACTGGTGTTCTATAAGACACCATGTTTCTGATTGATCCACTCTTCGGGTTGCTATAATGAAATCAAACTCAATTGTTCACAATAATAGTTTTTGTTACTACAGTGGGAACTGCTTATAGTGATCACGGTTACAGTGATCAACCAATACTGATCAAAAAGGTTGGAACAGAATCATTCCTGTACAAATGCTGTTTAAATAATTCGCTTACAGTGTTCATTTTGGGTCTTTTCATACATGGCAACATCTGGAAAACATTTTTAAAACTACAGTAATTCTATTTTTTTTAACTTTACTCCCATGATACTTTGCCTCGCAATAACCCATCTGCTTCCATTGAAAGCATGACAGGGAAAAGAAAGTCATTTTCTCTCAATGAAAACCGCAGTCTCCTCAAAGCTTATGACAAACTGCCAAAAACGAGCCAACGAGATGCAGCAGCGAAACTTGGTGTTCCTCAGGCTACCTTGTGTAGTCTACTCAAACAACAAGAAACAGTCAGCTGCTAGTGATGGAGACAGAATGTGCACGGGGAAAGCACCTGTGGTTGAAGCCGCCCTCATCTGGAGTGAAGTGAACTGATGGTGCCCGGTCATGTAATGCCCCTTAAATGGCAAAGCTGTCCGTTTCATTACTTTATATTCATGTAATGAATATACAAATGTCAATTAGATGGTAACTTGCATGAGAAATAAAGAATAAAAGTATAGTATAGTAATATAGTGATCAATTTGACCCAGACAGATGTGATCCCTGTAAGAGGTTTCCACTGTATTTAGACTGACAGAAATATAGGTTATATTTTGGTTACTTAAAAAAATAAAAAGATCTCCAACAATACATGTTTGTTAATGGTGCGTCTGTTTTGCTGTAAGAGATGTTCTGACTTTGTTGCACTCCCACTGAAGGTGCAGTAACGATGCTTCAATAGCACACATTTTGGACAATTGTTTTCTTCACACACACCCATATCAGAAGGCGTTATAATATAAACCACTGAGTATTTTGACTTTTCTTCAGGATGTCTTGCATTCTTCCAGACATCAGCCCACAATATTGAATCCACTGTCACATCAAGATCCCTCGTCCGTTTCAGAGCAAAGCTTTTGTTCATCAGTGTTTTCAACCAATGTTGGAAAAAAACAGCTGTACTTTCTAAATGTCCCGCATCCTGCAATTAAGAACAATGGACAGATTTAATGACCTTTTTTTTTTTTTGCATTATCATATGCGGTACAATGTCTTAAAAATAGGCAGCTGGTGTAATGGGCCATTAGGCTGACCAGAATTGAGCAAGGGTGTTGCTGGAGCTTAACATACCACTTACTGGGTAATGCTCAGACGGCTGAAATTCCAGTATTCCCAAATCAATTTACATTCCCCAATCAGTCGGCAGATTGTAATTTCTCTGAGAAGACAAAAACAGGACATTGCAGTCCCGTCTTCTTTCATCTCGGTAATTAGAAAGCATTAATTAGATGCTGTCACATTCCCCAATCATAACCGCCAACAATAAACACCTTCCCCTTCATAAAGTACAACCATCAGCAGAGCACTGACAAATTAACTGTTGCTATACTGGACGATAGCTGATGAACTTTGCTCTGCCAAACTCTTCTTGTGCCATCTGTCAGAAGTGATAATACGCTCCACCTAATGGCACCTCTGCTCCTCGCTCGGCACCATTAGCAGGTTATAAAGCGAGGCCTCTTCTGTCCTTTCTATTCCTGAATAGAGCCCTTCATCGTCACCTCAACCACGGCTCAAATGATGCTTTTTATGACTCCCCGTTTCCAGGAGTGGATGATATTTCTCCCAAAAAACAATAAGGTCATATGTTTGTCTGAATCCTGGAAACGTGTGTGGAAATCTGGAGGTGGCTGCTCACAGTAAACCAGACGTGACCTTGTATCCTTGAAGGCCATGACACGTATTGTTGAGCATGCAGTATGTTGGTGTTCATTTACAAATCCCAGCAGCTTGAATTCATAGAACTGTTGGGATAAAAGTAACAAGGATCTGTTCTCTATTAACAAATAAACTGTCCTCCCTCCTCTGCTGTAATACAGTACACACAGAGGGCTAACTGCATTGACCCGAGCTGTAAGAGCTGGCTTTTAAAAAGGTCGAGAGCCAGTCGCGCTGTGCGGCTGATTTTATCCTGTTGCGTGGAGACTGCAGTCCAGGTGATGCATCAGCCAATGGCAGGAAGCCAGAGCCAGACACGGGCATCAAGGTTGGTGTGGCTGATGGATGGAAGTGTAGCACCAGCACTTGCCAAGCCATTCCCACGGCCATAAATTACATGTTTACTGCCGGCTGTGGCTCTCTGCGCTCGCCAACATTTCTTCTGATGTCAGCAGCACATTATCATATCTAATCAGCCCCCAGCAACCCGTGTTAAATGGGTGTGAGATTGAAGTGGCCATCGTTCCATCTCTGTAAACATGATTTACATCACAAACACGAAAATCTCGATATTTATAGACTCGTTTATGGAGCCCAGTTCAAACTCTGAAAGCTTCGGTGGTTTGTTTTTCGATAGCATTTTATTTAATGTAATCCTTTTACGATGACATACGTGTTCTGCAACCCTTCATCAGAAGTTATATGGCCGCAAATGTAACTCCTGTTAAAGCATTTACAGTAGAAGATAAGTTCGTCACATGGAAGGCATGCACAGTGGAAGTGCATGATGTTGACTGAAGCAAATTACTCTGGATTTTAACAAGCATGGCGTACAACCAGGAATATTTACAGTTGCGACCATCCTTGAAGTAAATGAACAATCTTGAATGTGACAAGATAAAATTTTCCCCACACACACACACACACA
>NTHP01000004.1:3142346-3158933 GCA_003416845.1 Oplegnathus fasciatus | reverse complement strand
GTGTGTGTGTGTGTGTGTGTGTGTGTGTGTGTGTGTGTGTGTGTTGGCCTGAGCAGGTCTGTCTGGACCCACCATCCTGTGTACAGGCTCCCAGCAGATTAATGATGTTCTTGTGCTTCCCAATGATCTTCATCATCTCCATCTCTGAAATCAGGTCTGACAGGTCTTTCTCTGTGGCGTCAGCTGGAGGGGAAGGGAAATAAATCATATTAGGGTAATTAGTCGATGTTCTGTTGGTGAAAAGGCCCAAAAAGGCCTCACAATAATCGCCTCGCAAAGGCTACACACCGACAGCAGCTCTTATGAGTTAGGCTGGCGTTTGTCTTGGAGAATGCTCCCTGGGGAAAAGCACTTAAAGTACGAGACAATAAATGCTACTTTCCCTACATCCTCACTCCTCCGCGCAGTTTAATGAACACTGTTTTATATGGGATGTCAAGGGTTCTCATAAATTTTTACTCTGCTCTCCCGTTTGCACAGTGGCTGGGATCCAGTGGCAGATGGCTCTTAGTATCTGTTCATCACAGTTTTGGAGTTACAAGTTTTCTTGTCCCTGGAGCCTGGACTTCAGGCTTCTGTAAAATATATTGCTATACACTGAAGAGCTTTCCTCTCTGCAAATCTATGACTTATTCCATCATTAGTTTTAGTAACAATCCACCCAAGTCTACTGTACACTCACATAACTTTAAAAAAAAAAACAGCAAACTTACATTTCAACATCTTGACTGCAACCTTGGTCACACGGTTTGGCTTCTCTTTGTCGAGACCCAGCGCCTCTCCCATCACCACCTGACCGAAGCAGCCTTCGCCCAGCGGCTTCCCAAGAACAAGTCTGTGAGGGGGAGAAGACACGTGAGACAGTTATTAACAATCATGGGAGGTTTACTGCAAATCTGTATTATGCGTGTTTGATAAAGTCTGGCCTTTGTTCGCTTCAAGTTGATTTCATTATTTAAGTTAAGTTCAATTTTGTGCAGACTGCTACTTTGTGCAACCACACTGTTCTAGTGCAGTTCAAGTCCCTGGCGCAAGGGCACCTCAACATCAGCTTTTTGAGGACGAGTGAGAGAAACTTTCACTTTCCTTGTGCAGCTGGTTCCTGTCCCAGCAGACTGACTATTTCAAACCAGTAGCTTTCCTTTCAGAAGGTCACTTTTCTCGCCTCTAGGCTGTTGTTGCCCTGTCTGAAGGTTTTGTCCAGAACATACCTGTCTCGGGGAAGCTCCCAGCGGGGATCCTGGGGCAGCTCATACTCAGACACCCCTGAGAGCATTGGGGATCCGCTGGAAGAGAGGCGGGAGGGACGAACCAGCATCACTCCAGAGTGGATGGAGGAGCTAGAGTCCACAGACACCTGAGGAGAAGAAGACTGACATTACTCCCCTCATAGTGGAACAGACACCAGGAGCAAGAGCTTATATAGTCAACAGTGACAAAGAAAATGAAAGGCACAATTGTACTTGCTGAAATTCCTATATAGGACCATGTAAAAAAAACACAGCCAAAACACTGTACCATAACCATGGAGGAGAAATACTCCTCGAACACTTATACTTACCTCAAGTACAAGACCTCAGTGACCCTGAAAGCTTTTTGAATGCATGCTTTTAGTTTTCTGTTAGCATACATAAACTGTAAATGTACAGATGAGCCAAACAGCTCAATACATTGTAAAGCTTTGAATTTACAAAAGAACACATGGCACATTGAGAGAGAGAGAAGAGATGAAAAGGTATAAATGTTCCAAACCCCCTATCTACTTTCTGTTACCTGTCTGCGCAGTGGGATGCTTTTGGCCAGCTTGTGGACGGCCAGCTGACTGTTGAAGTCGCTCTTCTTTGAGGATGTGCGAATCTTGACAATAATTGCGATGGCAACCATGACAGCGATGAAGAAGAAGCCCACACAGTAGATGACAACCTCCAGGTAGGTGTGGTTGGCTGGAGGATAGTGTGGGACAGCTAGATGGGGGGGGCGGGGGGCGCAGGGTGACAGGGGGCACGGTCAGCTGTTATCAATGAAATCAAACTACCACAGAAGGTCTCAATTTATATACCCGATCAAACCAAACATACCCATGCTTTCAAGTCCACAGCAACACAAATCAAACAGATTGACCACCCAAGCGCGCGCACATACACACACACACACACACCTGCCCTGTGTAAAAACCAGAGCCTTTGACACAAACACATACGGGACAAAAACTTAACAAAAAATTATCACTTCTTTGAAGCACACAGGGTTTCACGCTACATTTTTTGCTATTATGGGAAGTGGTCATAGTCCCTTGAATCACTGAGAAATAGTTGGGACAACCCCAAATTCAAAATTGTTAATGTACTAAGTAATGGATATATAAGAGTGTAATAGTGTGCAAAGGATCTGACTTTTATAGAGGATATCAACACGTCTCACACAATGTTTCAACATCCTTCATCAAATAGTCTAATTCACACTTCATGTCTACTTGTAGGTCTAAAAGCAGCATACCATAAAGCATGAGCTCAATACATTCGTTTAACTGCTTGACTTGATTATAAAATATAAAATTCTGACTCCATTCGTAATGCAATTTCATACGAGTTGTGTGTTGGTGCTGGTAATACAAAGAATGTTTTTTAAGAAAACAACATATTTATGTGTTAAATTGCAAAAATAAAATGCTAACACTTAAAAAGAAACTGTCCAATTCAGATCTTGTTTTTTTCCTCCCATTTAGTGAAAACACCAACGTTTATTCATACCAATTCTAGGGGTGTAATGGACTCCTTATTTTAGTGAAAAAGATAGTTCGGTGCATACCTTGGCTTGGGATGTGGCTTTGTGCGCTGGAGCTAGATCTCAAATCAGTTCTGAATGAGTTTCTTGTTCATACATGTGTCTACCTGTGGCCTTAAATCTTGTTGAGGTCATTAATGATGCAGTTAAATGTACTAGGCCTTTTTTTATTCTTGAACATTTTATATAAAATCAAATTTAATATAATGTTGAACAATGCCTTTTAAATCCATGCAACTGCTGTGATTCCTGTGTGGTGTATTGCTAAAAACACTTCTGAATGAATTAACATATGTCTTATGAACACCTTAACTTCAATGCACAACTTTATTTATAACAAGACAGCTTTACTTGTTCGGGAGTAGATGTAAATTTTGCAAGGAGTTATTCTAGTTGCCTATTTGCTTTTTCAGAACTTGACTAAACTGCTGGGCTTTTATTACCACTGACAAATATTAGATATAGTATTTTGTTGCCTTATGTTAGTGGGAGATTATCACATTTGTGCTGGAAGCGCTGCATGTAGAACAATGCATCCCAAACCAAGGGTGCCATACCGACTGAAGTGTACCGTTACACCCCTAACACCAACACCAGCAACACAAGTGAGCTGCACTTGTGTGAAGAGGCTGACTGACAAGCAACTTGATAATTGGACAAATGTCCATTCCAGCCCTCAGGAATGAGACACATCCACTACAGCGAGCCAATTATCAGAGTCAGCCGCTGTGCTCACAGCAGGAAATGACATCAGGAATACATGTCATTTGTTGCGCTTGTCAAAGAAAATCAGCTTTACACCAAATCAAATGCAAACACCAGTTAAAGAGCAGAATGGTAGAGACAGTTCAAAGTGAAATCTGATCAGAGCTGCCAAACAACCCGTCTATAAATGCGAAGTTCTACCTGGCTGAGACCATTAAGTCTACTTCTGTGTGATCTTGTTTTTAAAATACTGCCGGCCTGCTTTTAAATGTCGATTTCTTTGTCACGGTAGGCCAGGTAGCAGACAGCGCCTGGGTTGTTTGGCATTTGCTGATTTCATTGACAGCAGAGCATGGCCCGTACTCTCCCATCTAGAGAGTTTAGATGGAGCAGGGGCCATGCTGAGGACAGAGAGAGGGGGAGTTTTAGTACTTGTAACTTGCCCTGGCTTCCTCTCACATTTTTCAACAGAACTAGAGTCAGACAAGACTCTTTTCTGGCAAATGTGAGTGTGGACAGCCAGGCTGGAGTTGGAAAAGGGAAAAAAAGGAAATATAGGAGAGAGACAGAACCACTGATACCTTCAAAAACGGTCAACCATGCAGAGTGATGAGAGAACCCGATAGAATTGCCCGCCAAGCAGGTATACTCCCCAGCGTCATCAAAAGACACATTTCTCAGTTGGAGGACTTCCATTTCCTTGTCCGTGGTGTTAAGGCCAGCGGTCTAGAAAATAACAAAGGAAGCAGACCCAACAAGAGGCCCAAGAGGGGAAAGGGAACCATGAGTAAAGGATTCTGAAAGAGAAAGGGGATGGAGGAGCGTTCTCCTCCGCCATCCAACACCATCTGCCCAAAAGGTACCACCGAGAGCCCCTGCAGAGGACTCAGGAGCCCTCCAGTATCTGTTAGTGGAGGAGCTGGTTAGGTTGAGTCTGCACTGCTGAACCCCACACTGGGCCACCCCATCACCACATCAAATACCTCAGTCTCATCTCTACATGCAAGAGATGGGCAACATGGAAAACTCCGCAGCAGAACAGGGCACACTCAAACTCACACTCACACTTCTGCAAACTATGTAAACAGTAGACAAACAACAGGAGGTCTGTGAAACATAGGTAAGCAGAGGAGGACAGCTGGAAAAAAACACAAAGGGGAGAGAGAGCCTGTGAGCCGTGCACGGAGGACTTTGAAGGGCAAGGGAGCGAGAGTAATAGAAGAAGATGGCAAGAGAGGCCCTTATTAGGAGGGCACAGCACAGGCATGGGGCAGGAATGAGAACGGGTCCAACATAAACCTGAGACTAAACACTTTCAACTGTTCTGCTGGGAATTTTCCATAGCGTCATTTACAGTCAGGAGCACTGAGGCAGGAGAGAGGGAGGGAGAAACGGAGGGAGGGAGGAGAGAAACAGCTGAGGTTGTCTCGAGTTATACGGCCCTAGTTTATCCAGGTGGTCCTAGAAGCGCCTCCACTGTGTCGCCCCTGTACTGCTGCGTGGTGGTTACCTGTGGGCTCATATCTGGTGACAGTCAGCCAGGCCGACTGATTGGCCTCTCCTATATAATTGGACACTTTACATATATACTCTCCGCTCTCCTCCTCAGTCACATTGTAGAGGGTCAGCACCTGAGCGTCCGAGCTATTGACCCCAGAATGCTGGAAGTAAAAACATGTCATGTGCAGCACAGACAAAACGTAGCAAACACAGGATCAAATTAGAGTAAAGAATAAAGCAGTTTTTGATTTGTGTGTGTCATGTTCAGAGTTAAAATAGCAAAAAACTGTTAATATTTTTGAAAGGATGCACTTTGGACCCCTTTCACAGACAGTACTGGGTATCTAAGAAAAGAAGACAGGACAACATCTCATCCAAATTCCTCCATTTTCTTACTGAACATTATAAAAAATGTTTTAACTGGCTTGTTGCGGCAGGATTGGTTACAGTAAGCTCATACCTTGAGGACACGGACATACGGCAAACCATCAAGACCAACTCGGCTCCCGTTGACCTCAATGTGCTTCAGCCACTGGATGTGAGGCTGAGGGTCGCTGAACACCTTGCACTCAAACTCCACGTCGCTGCCCACCACTGCGGTGCGATTAGCTGGCAGGCCAGCCTGCAGGATTGGCCTGTGGGGGGAGCGCTCTGCAACACAACCAAAACACACACTAATGTTAGTTTAGAAGTTTGGTGAGCAGTGAAGCAAACACGCAATATCAAAGACAAACACATGTGCAATAATTCAAAAAGTACACACGGCTGACTGATTTTCAAACACAAGCCAAATAAAAACTCCGCCACGTCAAGGCTTTGTTACTGGAAATGGCCGGGGCAGATGGCAAACAAGGTTGCCTGTATAATGTGATCTGATACTGTGTAATTTCACTGGTTACAGACTATAATTTCTCAAACTGAGAATTAAAGCGGCCATTTCCCCAGCTATATGCTGCTTGTGTAATTATTAAGAGTTGGCCACAATAGATGGGCAAGCAAGTTAAGTGTCTGATCTGGAGCTGTTACTGTGAAAAGAAATGTTCTTGCGGCTCCATTTTGATGACTGATAACTCTCCAAAGTAAACTTACAAGCCAAGAATCTGGCAGACTGTCAGCTGCCCAGGCTTTTCTGACCAAGACGTCCGTGGGGACTTAAGCAAGCACTTGTGACAAAACCCTCCCCTCACTGAAGAGATCTCACTGCTCATCAGGGTCTAGACCTCTACCGAGGTCAGGCGAAGCCTGGGGGACAACAGTGACGGAGGAAGCCGGACTGTAATTTATAGCACCAATGGTGTACGAGCGAGTCACAGGGCAGGTCCTAGAGGAGTAATCACTTCTCTCCTCTACATGGATCCATCACTCAAGCAAACAGGCTTAATTTATCAAACGGCTGACAAAAAGACCCAGTTCACCCTACACGAAGGATCCAAGACTGTGTCCCTGTGCTTCTGGGATAAGGATCACATTTGATTGGTTAATCAGGTGTACTGGTGTGAGATATTTGTGAGTATTGATCAAACATGACACTAGAGTCTCATGAATATTCAACAGGTGATTAAACCATGATCAAGATTTCTTGGAAAGGTACCATACCAACCACATGACTACAGTTCACACTTACCGACTACGTCTAGCTGGTAGGTGTGATTGATGCTGCCGTACTGGTTTTCCACCAC
Source organism: Oplegnathus fasciatus (assembly GCA_003416845.1). NCBI lineage: Eukaryota > Metazoa > Chordata > Actinopteri > Centrarchiformes > Oplegnathidae > Oplegnathus > Oplegnathus fasciatus. Next base: position 3,152,265 of record NTHP01000004.1, on the reverse strand, counting down.
ACAGGTATAGTTTCCCTTGTCAGAGGGTACTACAGATTCCATGATGATGGTCCACACATGGTCACGGACCTAAAAGTTTGGGAGAAAGCCAAGTTTACAGTGGCTGGCGTACAGAACAGCACTTGATAACCAAAAACAAAAATCATACAGTCCAGATAGAACGATTGAGCATAGTGAAATCTGATTTATTTGTTATTCTAATGACCATTACCAGACATATAGTTTATTTTAGGAGACATATAGTTTACTGTATGAGACAGAGCAGGTAAAACCCCAGGGGAGTGGTGTTTGTTTCTTCACTGACAAGAGAAATCTTTCACGGCAGGTCATTTTAGTTCCTGTCCTCAATAGAAATGGCAAGAATAAACAACGCAACACTTAATAGCTCTTCAGAATTGTACTGTCAGTTCTTGAATTCAAAGCTAAAATGTTTTCAGTCAAATTTAATTTGCGTAAATGAGGCCAGTAGGGAGCCAATCATGACAACAGAGATGGAGCTAGACTGCAATTCTGCATTTAACAGCAAAAACTTGAAAGAACTCATGTGAATTTCTCTCCATCTGCTTTCTCCCAATATGAATTGTCGTAAATCAAATTTTGTCCATATTAAAGCAACGGCTAACAAGGTCAATGATGTGTGATGTGACCATAACAAGATAACACACTACTCCCTCTTCCTGTGACACCACCCAATGTTTTAATCAGCGGATCTTTGTCCTACCTAACAAAGGCCACATGAAAATGGGTACAAGTTTTATATACATCTGCCCCAACCTGTCTTATTAGCACCAACTGATGTCTGGCTCTTTTTTCCAAGACATGTTATAGTTTTTCTTCCATAAATCTGCCAAGACCGGCAGTGTGTGATTAACCAACGAACCTCTGAGGCAATGGCAACATCAAACATGCATATACACAGACTGAGCCATACGGTTTCCCTCATTTAGCTAAAAACGTGATGAGGGAGTCCAGCTGCCTGCTGCCAGATGTGTTATGCTTGGCTTCATATACATGTGGTCTACATTATTCCCTCCCTCCTGCACGTCTCCATGCAGACGATATGAACAATAGAAGCCCGGCCATAAAAGCAAGAGTGTGGGAGGGATGAGAGACGTCCCCGGCCGCTGATGCAGACCTTTGCACCTTGACTGAAAAAACAGCAGCCAGATGGTTAAGTATGCTGCCTGGCTGGGGGGGGCTTATGGGGGGGGGCGGGGCGAAGGAGCAGGCAGCTGAGAGGAAACTCCTAAATGTGTCCCAGCTGGGGAGAAAGACGGCCTGGGGAAGCACGAGACAAGGCTGGACTGGCCTACACCTTGATGGGAAGAGCAGACGCAAGGAAGGAGGTCTCTGTGAACATGCACATACATCCCACACCTGTGTGGCAACTGCCACTGAAAGCAGATATTCACAGAGAAGTCAAGGTAAAAGTACATGAAGCGCAACATTTACAGCCTCCTAATACATAATGACAATATGATATATTGGTTGATAAGTTTGTGGATTAACACAATGACTGGCTTTCATAACTTCCTTGTGCCCAACAGGGTGGTGACTGAAACTGGTACATAACAGATCTGGTCCATACCCCTCACCTGCCACACCTGTGCTAAGTAAATCCAGGGACTAGAGTAAACTGTCTTATCAACTATTATAACCTCACAGTTTATCAGCAGTTAGCGTCACATTTGAATACAGCCTGCCTGGAAATGGGAAGACGTTGACAAAGAGAGTAATCACACCACACATCATATATCACAGATACAGAATGTATCATGGTGAATTTACTGCTGCATGGATGTAATTACAGAAAAGACGATGCACTGATACTCAGAATGAGGACAGGCAATGTTATCCTTCATCCAAACGGATGGCTAAGATTGCCCACCTGGAGGTATTATTACTATGGCACAACGTTCCTTTTTGTGGCATAGAGTTTCATCTTGCATTGTTTCTCAGGTCAAATGTGAAACTTGCCTCTGCTTTTCACTTACAGGAGGCGTTTCTTACTCCAGGGGAGGGGTTGGTGATCTAATGTGGAGATGAGATCACTGACACATCTCCACTCGTGGTGAATGAGTTTGGAGTGATTCAATAAGAAATGCTATGGAGAGTGTGTAGTGTCACTAAGAGGAAGCTGAGAGAAACACATTTCCAAAATATTTTTTATCACTAACCTTGAAGCCTCCAATGCGATGGTCTCTCTTGAACTCCTTGCCATTCTTGTACCATTTCAGAGTGGGAGTTGGGTTGCCGCTGGCCTGGCACCGAAACTTCACAGTCTTACTGGCTGGGACAGCGTGAAGCTTTTTCTCCATTTTTTCTGGATGAGCCCATTGTGGGGCCATTGCTAAAGAATAATACAGAAAGAACAAGTTAGCAAATGAGTAACAAATTACCTATAGAGTAACTATTACAAGTACCCTGAACCTCATGCTCCTTTTACAGAGGACATTACATAAAGCCGCCTCCGAGAATCGCCACCTTATCATGGGTGACTGATAGAATGAGAGTGCAGCGCAGATACAAGTGGCCAAAATCAGTTTCCTCCGTAGGGTGGCAGGGCGCACCCTACCATCTGATCAAGATGCCTCCTGAGTGCCTTCTTTTGGAGTATTTCTGGGCACATCCAACTTGTAGAGACCCCGGGGTAGACCCAGAACACGCTGGAGAAATCATATATCTTATCTGGCTACCTTGCTAAGCCTGCTGCCACCGCGATCCGGGCTCGGACAAGCAGCAGAAAATGGATGGATGGATGGATGGATGGATGACATAACGCATGTTCACCCAAAAAAAAGATTTCTAAATTATAGTCACAGGGTTTGGCAGTACTGAACAAGAAAGAATCATTTCTTTAAATAAAAAGAAAATCACTTTTCAGATGCTGTGGCTTCAAAATTGCCTCAGTGAAGTTGTGTAAATTTCAGGGGGAGATAAAGCTCTGGGAGTCAGAGTACAAACTCAAGGTCGGCATGCTTGCCATGCTTGGCGGCCGCTGGATTCTTTGTGGGCAGAGTGGGCAGCAGAAGCCAGATGATGAAGCCTGAGTGTCTTAATTGCTCTATAGACAAATTGGAAGACATCTAAGGTTAACCACGGTTAGTCACCGCAGGGACATTCCTCATGTAAAAGCTGTCACTGAGGTAGTGAAAACCCTCTGATTCAGAGTGAAATCATTCACCCAAACGTGACCCACACACACATGGCAGAACCATAATTGAATCATAAAGCTCTCAAATCACTGACCATGACCATTACTCATAACCCTGTGACTTTGCGCGAGCGAGTAATGACCATCTGTTGCAGTAGCATTAGTAACGTGAAGAGATAAGCACACTTACGCAGCAGTTTTTGACTGCCCAACAGTTTGGCTTCCTCTGACGAAGACTCTTCATCTTCATCATCATCCTCAGATGAGGCTAGGGTATCAACTAGGGAAACAGAAAGTAATTGTGAGGGCCAAACACAATTCAATTTATACTGATCCACAAGGTATTTTGTCAGTGATACAACATTTTAAGGTCAAAAATATCCCCACTGTTAGTTTTAGTGATAAATCCTTAATAATTTACATTTCCAAGCCCTTGGCAGCATTTTGATGCAGTTTCATGACCATTATCTGAATCATTTACTGTTATACTTATAAAGTAAAAGAATGTGACTATTCAGTGACAAAAACAAAAGACTTTAAAAGACAAACTACAAAGGGTGCTATAATTTATGCACACTGTTTCTATGACTTTACCTGTGACGTTGAAGTAGACGCTGTGGTTGCCGAAGGTGGTGCATGCGTAAAGACCAGAGTCCGTCAGCTCCACAGCCTCGATCTCCAGCTGGCCATTGCGGATGCGAGTGTGTTCTCCATCCAGTACTGCCACATGGTCTTTGGTCCAGTTGACAGTATGGACGGAGTCCCTGGCAGAGCAACTCAGATCCAGACGATCCCCAAGATAGAGCGTGAACAGCTCTGCTTGCGTTTCCACAGAGACTACCAAGGAAAATATAAACACAATAATGGCTCCATGAACACATAAAAAGTTAATATCTTTGGCACAAACTAACTTTATAATACATGCTGTAAAACATTCACAATAGGATAACCAACAGGATTGTTTTTACTCAAATAAACTGCCCATTATCTCTGACTAAATAATAAATAGCAACTGACAGGGAGCAGAGTGTCTAAAATGTTCAGGGAGCTCTCACACAAAATGGGGCTGTATCTGTACTGTGGACACATCAAAATGTACTTCAATCATAAAACGGGGTCCAAGAGACAGCAGAAAAGTCCTTCCTTGATTTCCTCCCGGCAAACCGCCTGTGTAACCTCTCCCTCAAATTAAATCATATCCCAAATTAGTTAAGGCCCTATCGTCAGGCAGGCAAGGAGCTACTTGGGAGAGGAAGGTGAAATTCAATTAGAGGATTGAAGAGAGGGGAGGTGTCACAGAGCGAGACACCTGAGCCCCCCTGTTCTAAATGACTGCATAGTCCACAAGGGGGAGGGGGTAACCCAATTATACTGACACGTTGTCCATCACAATGGTGTTGTTTGTCTAGTTACAAAAGGTAAAAATCGTCACTGGCCAACTTGCTTGACATTCTTGCTCTAGGATCGCACATCCATGCCAAAAAGCCACACGAGGTACCCTGTTCAAATTAGCATCCTGATTTTGTGGACATTAGGGCTGCAGCTCACGATACGTTTCAGTATCCATTCACCTGCTGCTTATTTTCTCGATTCATTATCTATAAAATGTCAGGAAGTAGTGAAAAATACCACACAATTTCCCAGAGCCCATGACATCTTCAAATGTCTTGTTTTGTCCAAACAACACTCCAAAACTCAAAGATATTTAGTTTACAATGATATACGGCAAGCAGAGACAAGCACTAAAACCTCCCATTTGAAAAGCTGGAATGTTTGAAAAGCTTTGTGCTTGAAAAATTACTTAAATGCTCAATCGATTATCAAAATAGGTCCAGATAAATTTTTTTGTCGACTTACATATTAATTAATTGACTCAATTTAGCTGAAGTTGACATAGTTCTGTTGTAGCACCACAAAATCTGAGTCATTTTATTCATTCTCCTTTCCCATTTCCTTCATAGTCCCTTTGGCATTATAACAAAAAAAATTGAACTAGATGATCAAATGCCATAGCGGTAAGCGATCCCCCAAGATGAGATTACTGTTCTCAAAGCACACTGTGCATTTGTACACGCACTTCCTCACAACAGGAAGCACATCTATATAGCATAACCTCAGGACAACATCAGCAAACCTGCCTAATCCCTCCCACCATCACAACAAAGGCCTTCAAACAATAAAGGCGAAGAGGGAGCAGGGAGAGCGAGCCAGTGAGCATGTGCACAGGAGCGAGCGAGAGAGGGCTTGCAGCGGCAGGTTCTAGTGCCAGTTGCTATGGTGACCCCACTTGGGCCTAGTAAAGGTATTTCCTGGATCACATATGTCTGACAGGCCCTTAATCCCAGCAGGAAAAGGGGCCAGGGGGTAGGATCAACTTTCTCCTCAAAAACAAAACCAAAGGGGGGAAAGCAGAAGAGGCATTTAGTGATGGGCCACGGCTATCCAACCTGGACGCAGCCTTAAACGCAAGGTCTCTGCGCTGTGTGTGGGGGCCGGCCAGTATGTTTCTGTCCCTGCCCTCTAAATGGAGATGCCACTGATAAGACTGTGTCAACATCCCAGCTGTTAATCTGGCTGCAGACATCATAAAACGCCCATAAAAGCTGTAAAATTTGCTTGTTGCTTTATTGTAGGCCACAGTCAGGACCATTTGTGCTTCTGTGACAACCTGCTTAAAACCGGAGTAAGACATAACACAATGTAGTCAAATCAACCCTACAGCTGCCTAAAAAAAGAAAAGACAGAGCTACTATTTTTCTGATTAACTCAGTGTAGAAATATGGCGCTAACAAATACCAACACACTTGTATCACTCACAGTAAATTTATTTTCAACTCTTCACACTAAGGTAAGCGCCAAGTTTCCAGCATTTCCTTTGAATTTGTGGATGCTTCATCTCAATTAATCCTTCGGCCGCTATGATTGGATTAAAATGGATTAAGGACCATATTTTCAGAAAGCAACCTGTCTGGAATGGTCTCTCATGTGCTCTTCCTACCATTTGGAAAAATTGATTGACGTAGTTTAAAATCAGCCTGATTACATAAATCATGAAAGGTATTTTGTGAGGAAGAAAGAGCTGAGAGGTTTTAAACTAAGGGGGAAAAAAGCTCACTAGTCTGTAAATTCAAGACCAACTAAAAGGAAGAGTTGGCGCCAGTCTATGGAACCTTCTCTGGCCACAAGATAGGAAGCAATATGCCGCGTGAATGACTTCTGGGATTTCCTGCTCTCACTGGAGTGATGGTTGAATGCAGTGAAGTCAGGCTAGCTGAGGCTCTGTGGTGGCACACAGAGAAAAATGGCTGTGGCGAGTTTCCTCTGCTGATTTGACCACAGCAGAGTGAAGGGGTGGGTGACGTGTAGAGGGGATTGATAAGAGACAAAAGGCAGGACTGGCAGGAAGCAAGAATAGGACAATGCCTATTAGCAAGCCCAAAAAAATCCACTGAGCGAGTGTCCCTCCTGAAAGCACTCCAGTGGAGGACCTTTTCATTCCTAAATGAGCCGCTGACAATCAGCATGGATTAACACTCGTGAGCTACAAGGATTACTGTGCAGGGCAAAGCTGTTCCAGTGTCATTCAAATGAGCTCAGCTACATTTAGCCTTACATTATGGCTTTAATGGACAAACACAGGAAAACCAGGACCTCGCAAAAGAATGAAACATTATGTGGATCTAGTTCCATTACTGCCTGATATTACCCTTATGTGACTATCAGGAGAACTGATAAACCATTTTATTGTTTCTAAGATGTGCATCAAACTGCATCAGACAGCCTCCTTTTAAGAGTAAGACTAGAATGAGGTTCATTCTTTACAAATTTAGTTTTGACATCATGTTCACTGCTTAAACTCTATCCATAAATAGCTTTGGGGATCAAATGTTCTCCATATTTACTGGCCTTTATCCCCCTTTAACACTTTCACATCTTTTTTTAATTTAAACTCACACAAATGCTGATCAAATCACACCAGGAAACACAGAATGGACGAAAGGAAAACTGACATCTTAATGTTTAGATTTTGTTTCTATGACCACATTCACAACAGCATAATCATCAGTATAAAATTTAATTAGACAAATTCTGAAGTATGTGGAAGCTTTGACGCTTTGCTAGAGGTTTAGCTATTAGAAAACAAGTCATTATTCATCTAACTTCAGCGGGATAGGTGTCATGTTATTTTCTCTTTTCATCTTTAAATTGCAGCTATTGTTTTGAATGATGTATTAAAGTTTTATTCATGAGGCACCATGTCAAAATTCTAATTAGTTTTTTTATGTTGAATTTTTCAAAAGCAAAATATCATGTATCTAAGAATCTTTTATTTATTCCACCTCTAATTCTGATGTTTCCCGCCAACACTGGTTCTATACTAAATGATAAAGCATAGAAGTTGACCTGTGTCAATATCACCATCACAATATAATTCCACTGACAGAAAATGACCAATACCCAGTTGGTTCCCAGTCGGTTATTCTTGAGTGGAAATGAATGCTAACAGGGCAAAAGTTAAATTAATCTGGTGTTATCCTTTAAGTCAGTTTGACTTGTTTTTTCCGCTCTCGGAGCATCAGCAGAGCCATGCTCCTCTGGGCCCCCATCACTGTCTGAAAAGAGTCTTTCTCAGGACTGTGGCGGCTCCAGACTTTAAGAGCCCTCCACCGAAGGGTCAGTGGCTCATCTACTTTGACTGACAGCAGAGCATCGAGTCAAAAGAAATCATCTGGGAAATGCCATATAAATAACTTTTTGACATTTCACTGTCACAACCAGGAAAATATACACTTAAACACGGACATGATTAAGACAAAAACACAGTCAAGTTTCTCTGAATGATCACGCTGAGGAAAAGCTTAAGGGGCTGTAATCGTTTGAATGGCTGTCCATGTGGCCCCTGAAGAAATTCAATGAAATTAATTTGTTCTGTGAATATTCTTTTCTCATGTGAACGCCACACAACAAAAAGCCCCAAGACAAACAAAGAAGCACGCATAAAACATGACCGTTTCCATAAAACTATTTTGTTTCCCCAACCAAGACAAAAGGAATGCAACCAAATGCTTCTGCTGTGATTGTTTGTCGACAGCTGAAGCCATCCGTCACACAGCAGGGAAGCGGGGGGAAAGTGAAGCATTCCCAAGCAAAAGTCAGTGGGGGAGCAGGAGAAAAAGCACAGAGGCGCATAGATAGTACCTGGCCATTTGGTGATTAAGAACTGGGTGGAGTGTAAATGCATCAGACTTCCCCCACCGCGGTGGAAATTTATGGCTCACCTTAGAAGACAAACATTCTCCTCAGAAACCCTATCCTTGGGGATAAAGGAGGGCTCAAAGTAGCATCTTCTTTCCTTTTTTCAAAAAGCAGGCTAATTTATAGTTTCCCTGGCAGTTAACTCCTCTCTCACTGACAACAAATACCTTTTCATTACAAAGGAGGAGAGGAGCGGGGACTGCTAGGTAGTAGGGCTGCCCCTGGGCTACAGATGGGAGTCATTTACTCCTCCCTGTCCCACTGTTGGCTTAAACACAGCCGCACCAAGTTTATTTTAGGGCTTACAGCCCAAGAGAGACCCTCTTGCTTAATTACTCTAATTATAATGCTGAGCTTTATCATATTCTTTTGCTGCTCGCCACTTCCGACTGCAGAGTGTAAACATCCAAACCCATCTACCCACAAGTCCAGGCAGCTATTACACTGCTGGACTGTATCCAAGACACACATTTTTAAGGATTCGATTTCAGTGCCTCTTTCCCCTTTTCAGAACTTAACTTGTGCAACAGCCAGGCCGGGCTAAATTCTTTAGAGAAAATCTTAAAGTTGTACTGTCCAGTTTAAGAACAAAATAAAATCGCTAGACCAAAAGTTCAGTCAGTAAGATCTGTTAGGAAGCCATTTCTAATAAGCTTGGAGAATTAATTGGTTTAGTCAACCAGGAAAAACATAAAAGGTGTTACTGATAGTCAGAACCACAGTTGTGCTACATCTGACGCAGTAAAGTGCACTCAAACAACATCAGACTCAGGCAAATGGGGGTGGTGGAGGAAACCGTGACGCTACAAAGGGCAGACTTCACCAAAGCCTGGAGTGTGTTAGGGTTACATTCCTGTATAAAGAACAAAGCTTTGATTATCAACGAACTGTTTCTCCAGACAAGAGTCAAGATAAGTCAGACTTGGTGAATTTATAAGTTAAAACATTATGTTTAAAAATCCTGCAACCAAACAAGGAAAAAAAGCAGTGTACAAATGAAGTCTGAGTAGCTTTAAGTTATCAAGCCATCTTACCTTCATCAGGGTTGGCAGGCCAGCACTGGGTCCTTAAAACTTGGGCGAATAAAGCCAGAAACAGAAGTATACTTGGCCTCATCAGCATCCTGCTGAGGGAGCTACAACTGTTGGCTTTTCTGCGACTGGAACTCCATTCAGACCTTTGGGGCATCAGCAGCGGGGCATTCACAGTGCCAAACTAAAAATGAACAAAAAAATAATAAAAACAAATGAGTACGTGACCATGTGGGCAAACATCATGCCTTCAAAAGGTCTGTTATGAGTAAGAAAAACAATAAGTCCAAATCAATTCAGGGTACAAGTTTGAGGGTACAAGAAAGAAGCGTTTGCTTAGACAGTGCTAGAGGAAAATAAACTTGAATGGGCCAATTAAAATCTTTAAATGGCTGTTCAAAACGGAAACAGAGCAGCAGAATAAAATAACGCTAATCTTTAACTGTTTGTTGACAAGGAAGTTCCTCACTTGTCAAAA
>NTHP01000004.1:3112419-3128295 GCA_003416845.1 Oplegnathus fasciatus | reverse complement strand
AAAAAAAAAAAACATCTGGGAAAATAAACTTTCCCCCTCAGATATACCCACAATAACACAAAAATCACAGCATGTTCACTGAGCACAATTTCCTGGGGAAACTTTTACATGATTATGGTCGCCGGTAGGGATGTTTGACATTGTCCAGATGTGTTATTTGCATTATAGTCCAAGTGTGGTTGAAGGAACACAAATTCCACTGACATGGCTTCCATATCCAATGTTAAAATGACTGGAAGATCTATAATGTGGCTGAAAACACTGTCTTTTGATTCAAAATATAAAGCTAACAAGTATGTTGATTACAAAAAACATATATCACATGGTCTGATTTGTGTTTGAAGCCAGATCACCTGATAAGCCAGACATTTCCCACAGTCACAGTGCTGATTGCCTGGAAGAGCGGAGCTGCGGCCCCTGGACTCATGGCTCTCATCACCCGCTGACCTGGAAAGCGGTAGCATAAGATCTGCAACATCACTTCAAGCAGCAGACAACATGCTGCTTTGAAGTGGGAGTGGACCTAAATTGGATTATGCAGCATCTCTGAGGAGCAGCTCCCGTAGATTTGATTACACACGCCCCCTCACCCAACACCCACACTCCATACTTCCCCCATGCAGATGAGACGACGCGGGGCGGTCCTCCATGCCAGAGTCTGGTACTCCACTTCTTAATGTGTGCCCATCTGCCAGCCATTTACCTGATTACTTCGGGATAACTCAGACAGGTCAGGCTCTGCCAGGGCAGCTGGGAGGCCAGAGAATGGTATTAATTTTGTAAAGGTGGACACAGGAAAGATAAGGACCAGATGATCCTTTTATCTGCGAAAACAAGCATCCAGATATCACCAAAATGGAGAAATTTGACATCTGGCACAACAGAATACAGTGCTGAACTACACCATTTTTGTGGCCACAAAATGACTAATTTTGCAGCTTAAACACCATTCAAACTGGAGAAATGCACACAGAGGACAAACTGTTCTAATCATCCACTCTATGGATAAAGTGCTGTTTAAAATAAAGTCCCAAGCATTGACTGCAAAATCCTCCACCCAAGCATGGCACACAGACCACCTTCTATTTCTGAGGAAAATAACATCCAGTCCTGGTTTAACTTGGGCTCATTATGGTGGAAGTGGGTTCCAGGGCCAGGAAGTTTCATTGCTTTCCAAATAAATCTCACTAAACAGAGCTGTAATCCAAATTCCTCATCTTGTGGAGTCCTCCCCAAGTCCTCACATTACGAGAAAGCTCTCAAAAGCTAGGCCTGAGAATCACACCATAGCCTTCTAGATATCACTAGTTGTAACATTTGTACTGACAAACCTGAGTTAAGTAGCACAGTTAACTGAAAGAAACTGAAAGAAAAAGTGTGGAAAATGTCCTTTTTTTTCTGACAAAGCTGCTCAATTTCACCCAACACAGGCCCGTTTCTGATTGTTTCCACATAAAAGGGCAAAGCAGCTCTTAAATTCAAACCAGCTCATGAAAAATTATCAAAAACGAATGAGGCCCTTTAATATTCCTCTGGTTTTACCCAGTGACACAGAGGGTTTTCATTACCTCGCTCACTGCTAGCAAATCTAAGACATCAACTTTGATTATGTTACACAGAACCTGGCAAGGGAACAATCAGAAGGTGCTGTGGGCGGGTGTGATAGTCTGTGTGCCAGTCAAAATTACTGGTCTGAGTCAAAAAGCACAATGTGCTTTGCTTTTTCTGCCATTTACAAAACAAACAGGGATGTCTTCAAACAAATCTCTTCAGTGACCAGCAAAAAAAAAGGCTGAGCAAACCCCTGCTATTACTGACATGTGGCACTCAAAATGGGTGATCTAGTTACAGCTCCTCAGCTGTGTGGAAGGAGGAACTTGTCACTGAGCGTAAACAGCTCTCTTGGCTTAGTTCTCCGAGCTAAAATACCCCCCCATCCCACCCCGTCTACCCCCCGACACCCCATCTCCTTGTGCTGTGTGGCGTCAGCTGCAATGAGCTCCAGATGTGGCCTGGCACCCCTCCAGTCACGGCACTGGATGTGGTTTGAAGGTAGTTTGGAAACACCACCCACCAGCGGACCCAATGAAAGTTCCTCAGACTGCAGTGAGAGGTTTCTGTCGCGGGTTCGTGTTTGTGCGGACTGCAGGAGCGCAGAAGAAGTGCAGTACTGCTCTGCATATTCGTGGAAGAGGAAAAGGTATCAGCCTCATGTGTTACTTATTAAACATGCTTTGAATAAATAATGATATGAGACAATAGTTGAAAGTATTTCCATCTGTTTCAGAAGATATGGAAATATCAACATCCCTTATTCACCCCCAGGCTTCTATCCTTTGTTCCCTTTGCATATAAATAATGGCACTCAGTAATGTCTCAGTCATTCTTTAAAAAAAGTTTGATAAAAACATTACATTACAGGTCACAATGATACACAAAGAGGCAACGCAAATTAGCAGCCAGAGTTTCCAGGTAGGTGGACAGTTGTGTGCTTTGAGGTCATTACTTCACCAAAAATACAAAGACTATCAACCACCAACATCTGCTCTCAGTATACAGAAGTGTAAATGCTTTAGACCAGAAGCAGTAGGTCCAAAGTGTTTGCTAAAATACTTACAGAGACATAAGACGTGTACAGTAGAAGCAGTTAAGACATGTTGCTACAGTAGCAACAGGTCACTAGCAAAATGTGTAGGTTGAGCAAGAGTGTTCCAAAAGACCATATCAAATTTTAAAACATCTCTATTGACACCAGTGTGTCAAAATTACCTTTAAAAACCTGTTGCCGTGCTTGATTGGTACCTTCATCAATACTTAATAAGTAACCCACTACTGTGGCATAAACATAACTTGGCTGTGGTGTCCATCCATGATGTCTTACCATCAGCTGTAACAGCTACACTGATGCTTTTCTCTCTCTTTCTAACAGTTACCCCATTTAGTGTTCCAACAGTGTGCTGGGAGGATCGAATGAGGTCACTGTGTGTAAGCTGCCAGCTAATTCACATGGTGTACTGGGAAAAAACATATGCTGCTTCTAAGACAATGGCTCCCCCTGCTGCCACACATTTAAAAAGCCCGGCAGGGATCACTCCACATTCATTTGCCAGACAAAGTTTAACAAATGACCCAACGCGGGAAAGATGTTGGCCTCCAGCTTTAATACAAACTGCCTTGTCAAACATGTTGAAAGTAAACAGTATTTAATGCTGCAGTGAGAGCAAACGCTGTAGTCTGCCTGCTCTGCTCTTGTATTGAACTTCTATATATCAGGCTAATTCCACAGCGAAATCATCAACAAAAGCACATTAAAGCTCAGTGCAGCTTCACACCATCAATATCCGAAGATTCAGCCGCTAAAGCCACATCAGATGGTGAGGAGGGAGTACTCACTTGATTCTTCCCACTCATAAATCACATCTGTCTGTTTCCTCATCACCACTCAGCTCTCAAACCCAGCTTAAAACCTCAGTTGTAACTTGCCCTTCATAACACAAAGGCTGATGTAATGTTTTCTTTTATTAATGGTCAGAGTAACAATAACAGTCGCTGCACACTGGTGTTATTTGACAGGTTTTGCAGGTTTCTGTGGCTTTGGAGGTGTAATTATTTCACAAGCAGTAAACTAGAAATCAAAGACAGGGTGTTTATGAAGTTAGAAAATGTTGTGTCATATTCACCCTGTTTCATTAAGTGGCTCTTTGATGATGTTCATTTAAGACAAAAACAGCCAAATGTAGTGAATCCAGGTCAAGATGAGTGTAATCCTGATTTAAGAGGACCTCACCTACTATGTTCTGAGCTCATATCATTTGTCCGACTTTAGCAACTCAGCATGTCCCAGATGCAGTGCGCCTGTTGTCACCGAGGAGGTTTTAAGAGCTCCTGCAGGTCTCCCTGCGGTGCCAGCTGGTAGGGTAGCTGGAGCCTCTTGTTCACCTGGCTGCAGAGTGCAGGACAGTGCTCCAGAAGCAGCTGACACACCTCTTCATGACCCCGTTCTGCAGCCTGCTCAAGTATTTAACAGAGCAAAAAATACAGGCTCCGGTTAAAGGATCATCAAACTGTCCCTCTGGAATGGTTTTACTATCTTATTGCTGGAAACTCTGTACCTTGTGTAAAGGGGATGCACCATCGTCATCGCAGAGCGCTGGATCTGCTCTGTGGTGCAGCAGGAGTCGAACCACATCCAGATGACCGCAGTAAGCTGATCGATGGAGTGGTGTGGCACCGCCTGGTGTCTGGGGAGATGCACAAGCACCATTCTCAAGAAGAAACTTGCAAACAGCATGATGACCACTGCGACTTGCATAGTGCTGCAACAAAACACACAAAAAAAATGAATTTAGAGACACAGGACACTACAGCACTTACAGCCAAACATCTTCCCAGCCAACTCACCAGAGCTGTGTATCCAGCTGAGTCTCTCAGGTTAGGGTCTGTGCCCTTCTGGACCAAGGACTTGACCCTCTCCGAGTCCCCATCCATTGCAGCAGACCAGATACCTGCATAGAAGAATGACACAACACAGCACTGTGCTTTATTGGTAAATCAGTCAAATCAGAAATGAACATTACTTTTATCTCATTTAATTAAAGATAAAATATGAAAGTTTGAAATATTTTGTATATTCTATAACGCTATTTTAACCATGGTTCAACTCATGAATGCAAACCTCGTTCAAACTCCATTTCATTCAGCGTCTGGTGAACACTGGGAGAGGAGACAGGATGAGAGCAACACGAACAGTGGTGCCTATCAGACGCCATTGTTGTTAATTGGCACAAAGAGGATAAAAATTGATTCAAACCTGAAGCTCAACACTAGTTTTTGAGTTACATGTATGAATATGAACAGTTCCGTGTTTCTTCTTCTATCTTCTGTGCTCGACAACTTTGTGGTGCATTACCACCACCAACAGGACCAGCTTCCAAACACACGAGCCCAGAACATAAAGAGGAGGAGCCGATTAATTTTTAACCGAATGACGACAAATTATGTTATATTAGAATTCAGATACAGGTTGAAACAACGCGAATAGTCTTTATTTTTATTACACAAAACTAAAACACCTCAGGATGGGTAACCGCTTGCTCCAGACCACCCGACGCATGGCACAAGCGTAACTACGTGAACACGCTCCGACCAATCACAGAGCTGCAGTCAGAGGGCTCCCTTCAGGAACTCTCTGATTTTATGGGTTTCTCGCATCAGGGTTTGTTTAGAAAAACGAGCGGCGGCACATATTTTTTGTGCTGATGATTATCAAAAGCGAACTATTGCTTTGCTGCAACGCATCATTTAAATTATTTGTAAGTTATATCTTCAAAAACCTACTCATCACTTTTGTTATTAATTGCTTATATGACTAATCTTTCCCATTCCCTTTAATGTCCTGCATTGCCAATTGTACAAAGTATGTATGTGATATGCTCACAATAAACATGATAACTGAGACTCTAACAGTTCATTGTAAATGCGGTCGAGAGAGTGAGATATTAAACTTTTTAAAGCCAAACCAGTTTGGGACTAGCTGTTTTTCCGATAGCTCCTGAAGGCATCTTTTGTCTCGTGTTGTTGTCTGATGCAGCTAGCTAGCCAGCTTGAATCGGCAAGCAAATGTTAGCTGGCACATTATTGCTGTAATTGTAGCAAAATACTTCCAACCAAAGCGCCTAAAGAATGAGAAGAGTTACCTTATTTGTTAACGGGACATCTAAAAATGGCAAGGTGGGTTATATATAACAACAAGGCTGGTGAGTGTGGGGGCTTGGGCCACAGAATGACTGGCTTTTTCCACTGAACATACGTGTTTCATTACAGCTCACTGACGCTTATCTTACACCATTATTACATATTATCACCAATAGTCACATGAAGTCGAGGTAAACTTTAGTTTAAATATGACATTTTTCCCACATATAAGATAGCTGTTAGCTCAACCTAGTTCACACTGCTAACTGCGACTCATTAATCTTGTATTAGACAGGAGTGACCCATTTTGTTTCAGGCTTAAATCCTCCACAGCGCACTGATTTTTTAATCTGCTCTGTTTAGGTTGTAGCAGTGTACGGGACCTTGTCTGACTTATTATCTGTAGCAAGCAATAAGTTAGGAATCAAAGCCTCCTGTTTATACAATGGGAAGGGTGGTCTGATAGATGACATTACCCTTATAAGGTAAGCTCACACAGTAATAATAAATATGTTGCTGAGCGTGTCAGCCCAGTCTGTGACTTCTCGTCTGTGTATGTTGTGTTTCTGACAGAGATGACGACGTGTTGTATGTGTCAGAAGGAGATCCGTTCATTGGTGAGTGCTGCTGTCATGTCTGCTACTGGGACACATCCACTGTCAGTGTGAACATGGTCTCAGAGACTCTGTCCTCTGTTTTTTTTTCTTTTTACATCATCACAGACCCTCAAAATGAGGCCAAGGTCACAGCTGATCAGCATGGAGCACACACTGATTGGCTGACCCTTAATATTGGTGGTCGCCCCTTCACCACCACCAGGTATCTGTGGTCTTAATGCTGTTTTTACCTGTAATAAACACATTACAAAAGATTGAGATTGCTATACAGTAGTGTATATTTATGTTTTTTTTGTTACTGTTTCCTTCATTGTCTTCTTTTGTGTGTTCAGGAGCACCCTGGTAAGCAAAGAGCCGGAGAGTATGCTTGCTCACATGTTTCGAGAGAAAGGTAAGTCACAGCTGCAGAGTGGACTAGCCAATCAGTACGCATTTTCTTATTGTTGTATGTGAGCCGTCTTTTTGATTGGGTTTCGTCAACCCCTGTGTTTGCTCCAGATGTGTGGGGCAACAAGCAGGACGAGCATGGGGCTTATCTAATCGACCGCAGCCCTGAATACTTTGAGCCCATTCTCAACTACTTGAGACACGGTCAGCTCATTATCAATGAAGGCATAAATATACGAGGTACGCCTTTTGACGAATCCTAAATGATGAAGTCAGATTTCCACAGTAATTTCATGATAAAATGTGAAAATAAACACAAGATTGGCACGTTTTCTCCTCAATGTCTTCCAGGTGTCCTCGAGGAGGCTCGGTTCTTTGGAATTGAGCAGCTCGCTGAACAGCTCGAAGTAGCAATCAAGGTAATATGGAGTGTGGAAGGTAAATAGTTCACACTTAGTAATGTGAGCACTCCCTTTAATGCATCGTGAATTACTTTCACAACAGAACTCACAGCCACCTGAGGACCACTCTCCCATTTCCCGCAAGGAGTTTGTTCGTTTTCTGCTGGCAACACCTACCAAGTCAGAGCTCCGCTGTCAGGTACAGCGAAATGAACATGTTTTTATTTACCCCATCAGTTCACCATATCAAGCTGCTGTTTGACTCTTAGTACTCTTATTGTTTTAGGGTCTTAATTTCAGTGGCGCCGATCTGTCCCGTCTTGATTTGCGTTACATCAATTTCAAGATGGCTAATCTCAGCCGCTGCAATCTGACACATGCCAACCTGTGCTGTTCCAATCTGGAGCGGGCTGATCTCTCTGGAGCCAACCTGGATGTAAGTCTGGAAGCTCTTTTCTTGTCAGCACTAAATGATTCATGTGCACATACAGTATCAGCAGACACGCGGTGAGTGCAGAATGCACTCAGAAAATCTCACTGTGGGGAAGCGAACATTTCCTCCTTCTGTCTAAGTTGTGTGTCATTTTTGTGGTATTTTTAATTGTTGGCCTTCCTGCTGGTGAACAATGGCTTTTGGTTGTTGGCCACTTCACACCTGCTGCCCCCTTAGCTGTGTGGAGGAAGGGCCATTCTGTTCTTAATCATGTTTGCCAAATGGCACACACCTACTCTCACATTCACCTCATTAACCAAATAACAAGCAGACAATCTGGTAACTTTACATACATTTCTCGTAGGGTCTAACTCA
This sequence comes from Oplegnathus fasciatus, assembly GCA_003416845.1. Taxonomy (NCBI): domain Eukaryota; kingdom Metazoa; phylum Chordata; class Actinopteri; order Centrarchiformes; family Oplegnathidae; genus Oplegnathus; species Oplegnathus fasciatus. The sequence continues at coordinate 3,120,388 of NTHP01000004.1, read as the reverse complement.
ATATGAACTACAAGAACATTATGAAAACTTTTGATCTTTGCGTTTTCTTTTGAAGGGTGCTAATTTACAAGGGGTGAAGATGCTGTGTTCCAATGCAGAGGGAGCTTCTCTCAAAGGATGCAATTTTGAAGATCCATCTGGGCTGAAGGCCAACCTGGAGGGTAATCCATCATAGTTCTTAATGAACGTAGAGGTAGTTTCGCATTTGTAGTCATGTTTTCATCAAATGTTTTTTATAATCAGGTGCTAACCTGAAAGGAGTTGACATGGAAGGAAGCCAAATGACCGGTATCAACCTGCGTGTGGCCACTCTGAAAAATGCAAAGCTGAAGAATTGTAACCTGCGGGGAGCCACTTTAGCAGGGACTGATCTCGAGGTGAGTTGGGTCTATCAGAGGGGATTATCTCTAAAAACGCTTATGTTGACTCAGCTGGCAATCTTATTTACAGCAACCTTTGAGGGCCAAAAATGATGAACCAATGCAGACGTGAATAAATTGTTTTATAGATAATTTTTAATATACTGTATATTTCTGGTGCATCCCAGATCTCTTGCCAAAATGGCTTTTATCACTGATGGCTCAGCAGCAGGATCCCCACATTTTACAGTAACCCAGGTGAACCTTCCTGTAAATAAATAAGCACTTAATACAATGAGTACATAAAATTCAATCTTTTTTATCCATATTGGAATTTAATGTTTTTTGTGCCTTTGGTTGTTTTTGTTTGAGATTTTGCAAGTAAATAAAAAAGTTCCTAACTGGAGATTTCAGTTTGATTTCGCAGCGCTGTGAGATTAGCACGTTCTTGGATGGACTTTGTCCTGTGTTCAAAGTAGAGGACTAGCTTTTTGAACCTGAAGTGTGTGTGTGTGTGATCAATTTATATATAAAAAGTCATTAATTTCCCAATAAATCTTCCTGTAGGATAACATAACATTTTAACCACGAATGTTGAGGGCTTACATAAGCCACTGGAATCTTAACAAGTAACAGGATTAAGCTATAGCACTAATGATTAATGGTCAACAAAAATGTAATCAGCAATAATTTTGATAATTGATTTAAGTCATGTTTTTAAGCAAAAATGCTGAAAATTTATTGGTTCCAGCTTTTCAAATGTGAATATTTTGTTTTCTTTTATGATTGTAAAGTGAATATCTTTGGGTTTTAGACTGTTGGTTGGACAAAACAAGCAATCTGAATATGTCAACGTAAGCTCTGGGACATTTTTCACTATTATCTGGCATTTCATAGACTAACATAATTAACAGAAATACTTATAGGCAGATTAACTGATAATTGTCAGTTGCAGCCTCACATAGCACTTTGCATTTTATAATACATTACAGTTCTCCAGTTACAATGCAGGTCTTTCACCTGACCCATTTAATCCTCCTGTCCTGCTGTTTTATCTCTGCTGCCTTTTTGCAGAACTGTGACCTGTCCGGCTGTGATTTACAAGAAGCCAACCTGAGAGGGTCCAATGTGAAAGGAGCCATTTTTGAAGAGATGCTGACCCCTCTGCACATGTCACAGAGTGTCAGATAACTCAACACACACACACCTGGAATTCCAGTGTGGGCCACAGCTGGCTACTTTATTGCTCTTTTCCTCCAGCCTCTCCTCCAGTATATTCCCCTACTTTCAATCTCTCTTTACCTGTCTGCAGCACAGGTAGTCGTATGCACATCCCTGGCATTCCACCTATATTATTTTAGCTTTAAATATCTTGCACTAGAATTTATTCAGGGTTGTCTTATGTATGTTTGTATGGTAGGATGATTTTAAATGTTCAGCTGCGTATATCACCAAAACAAAATAATGTTCCTAGTGTATGTAGATGTGTCTGGATGCAATCCAATGACTATACTCATTTAATGTTTTACATAATTTATATTCACTTTATGTTACTTGACATGTTAATGGGAGTCAAAATCATATTATCTGTGTGTGTTCAGAGAACTGAGCTTCACTGAATGCTGCTGTAGCAGAGATAGAAGGGGTCACATACCAATAACTGTGTCGTTATATATTCCTCATTAAGTATGTAACTTAATTTTGCTGGATTCAACATATTATAAAGGAAGCAATGCAAGCCAAAGCCATAACAATAGCACAGCCTAAAAGGCTAAAAGTGCTTCTAGTGCACCATAAAACTATGCGACGGGCTAGTTTTGAACACAGCTTGGGTATGCAATACATGATGTACAGCTGTGAGGTTTCTCCTTTCCTACTTTTAATTATTGTGTTCTTAAAAAGCTTTCCCTTGTGTTGCGCTCTGTGAATCTACCTCTTTTTTTAAACCCGGCGCGGAAGTGATCCACAGTTGCATGCATCTGACTGTGGCACTGCTTATTGTAATGTTTACGTACGTCATTCGTTACTCTATGGATTCCCATTATGAGAAGATAATCCCAGTTGTTGTGCTTTAACAGAAAGCCATTTTCACGTGTTCATGTTGTCACAGTGGGTTTGCCTGGAAACATACTCCATGTATCGATGTACATCACTTAATCATGCTTTGAACTCATTTGCACAAGTATATGTTGACTTGTATCGTGTTATACCTTTTCACCAAAAAATGTTTGGTGTGTGTGTGTGTGTGTGTGTAATCTTATGTAAATCAAATCCAGTGTTTCCAAAACATCCCAAAAAAGTCATTATTAGAGTAGGCAAGTGTTCTGCCAAGGATCTCACTTCAGCTCTCTGCTGGATAGTGTCTGTTTGCATGTGTGAAGAGCTATACTCGTCTTTGACTGGTGACGTTTCTCTAGCTGTAGCTCAAAGCTGCTCTGATGCAATACTACTCACTCAGTTCAATAGTAGGTACCCAGCCTGTGAGAATGAACGATGAAGGCAATCATATTGTGTATTTCACCTTGAGCGTGAAAGTCAATGGAAGAGCTATAGTTATTTATTTTAATACATCTCACTGAATGCAATATGGGGCAATGGTTGGTTTGTGTTTCAGACAGGGAGTGGTGTAGGTCTCCCTGTCTGTGATTATTGCACTCGACCGTGGAAATATATTTCCATGAATGACTGTTATAAATAAACTGCTATGAAGAAGAAGAAGTCTGGTTTTTAATCATTTATTGTGTCTCAGTTGTGAATGAATGTTTTGTACATTCAAAACACATATAGCTGAAAATGGTCGTCAGTTTGTGGCCAAAGCTTGTCCCATGTTACTTGTTCTTTTTGTGGAAGGGCAAAAATCACACTCCATGTGTAGTCTTTTAAAGAGCTCTGCGGGTCGCCAGTTAAGTGTTGCTTAATCCCACTTTGTGACCCCCCGTAGTGAAGTGTTGGGTTAAGAGGAAGGGAAGCAGCGTAGGCTTATATAAACTTTGGTGTGCAGCAGGATTCACAAAGGACAGCAGACGAGAACAAACCGGAGAGGCCTGCCTGCCGTATGCACAGAAGGTAAAAGATTCAGTGGGCTAAATAATGTAAATCTGAGCAGAGTCAATTAGGGCTGAGAACTATGAGTATTTGGGGTTAAACTAAAATAAATAAAAAATCAGCTTATATGTGCAATATGAAGCTTTTTTCCCTGCAGAATGGCTACACAAACCTTGGCGCTGTGGCTGCTGCTTGTGGGGACAGTACTGGCAAAGGGCTGCTGCCAGCACTGGTCATATGGACTGAGCCCAGGAGGGAAGAGGGAACTGGACAGCCTTTCAGACTCACTGGGCAATGTAAGCATTTGTCAGTCTCATGGCTCCTCACACTTTTCCTAAGTATTGTTTGCTCCTTTTCCTTTTACACAAATTCATAGTGGTGTTTTCTTTTTTTTGTCTTCAACAGATAGTCGAGGGCTTTCCACACGTGGACACACCCTGCAGTGTTTTGGGTTGTGCAGAGGAATCACCTTTTCCCAAAATGTACAGAATGAAAGGATTTCTTGTAAGTTTTGCTCACTTGTAATTGTGTTTAGTTTTTCTGTTGATGCATCTTTCAACACTGTCAAGACTGCTAAAACTACATGGTTCTGTTGTAATACACTCCCACAGATTTAATCTCTTGTTCTCTTGTAGGGCAGTGTCACCGACAGGGAAAATGGACACAGAACATATGAAAAATGATCATTATTTGATTCTACAATAAATTATTATGTAAGCATATCACAGTTGTTGTGGTCATTGCTTGACATGATTTATATCCAAATCTGAAATACTGTACAAGCTACAGGTTCTTTTACTACGAAATGTTTTCTGATACCTCTAAATTTGTCTCGGAGGATTTACGTTCCAAACATGAGTTTGATTTATGTCCCAGCAGTTTCAAATGCCCCGATGGCATGGAATACAGCAGATTTGTACAAGCAATATTTTCACTGAGGAAGAAAATATATACATTGCCTCTAAAAATCCCATACATTGTGTTTGGTGCGGAACGGAAAACCAAATTTGTTTTTGGTTAGGTTTGGTTCAGGATCCTGTCTGCAGCATCAGACATCAGACAAAGATAAACACAATAAAATGGCTTGCAGACATAAAAACTGGCTGAAAGTGATGGACTGCAGAAGAGAAAACTTACATATATATATATAGATGGCCTTATGTACAGCATGATCTTATCAATATAACTGCTAACAAGAAAGATGACCACCATGTTTTTTAGTGTGACAGCATTAGTTTGGCGTTTTAACAAAGAGTAATGAACTTCATATGGTCTTTTGTTTGTTTTCTCAAATGACAAGATTGTTGTATACACTTCAGGAACTAAAAATGACAGGTGATTAGGTTTTTTTTTAAATCCAGCAGCGGAGGAAGCTGTAAAATGACAAAACACAGTTTAAAAACTGGGCTGCTGCACCTTTGGCAGTTTTTCTTTTTTAGGAAGTGAAGATGATGCAGGTTAGCTAACAGGCTTTAAATTTGTGAGGGCATAATGTCAAAAATATAATTTATTTTTTTTTACTTCTTTTTGCACAGTTTGATAGCAATCAGCAAGTTTCTCTACTTGTGACTCGTGTGAGGAATTATCACCTTCATGGAGCTTCACCTCCATGACTCTGTGTCCTTGATCAATCTAAGGTTGCCTGACAAAGCTCTTGAAGAGCTTTTGATAACACCAGGTGTAACATCACATTAAATGAATATGAATGGGTGATAGACCTTTGTGCAATCCCCTGATCAACACCCAAAATTTGGGACTTGGGAAATGATTTGGGACATGTTTGTGTTAACTGGAGTGACAAGACATCATTTTTGACTCGCTAAACAGTGACTTGGTCCCTCTGCTTCAAACAGCAGTACGAGTTCATTCATCTTCTGCCTGTAAAATAAACAAAAATCAGCATTTTCTGAGGAGGTTGTGCTGTGTTTCTTTTTAACAACAGCATAGAGAGTTCCATAGAGAATGAAGAGGTTCCATAATATTATAATGAGCCTTCCGGTATCTATTATGATGCGTTCACTCTAGAACCAACTGCTCCTCATTATAATAATCAGATTCTACACAGATAACTCACTTTAACTCAGAGCCTCCACCGAGAAACACTTGTTTTGAGTAGAAATTTACAACCAACTACTGTGCAGCCTTGTGTTTCTCCATACTCTACAGTATCCATGTTCAGCTGAGAGCAGACACAGAAGAAGAAATAAGGTAAGACCAGTGAACACTACGGCAAACATGTTGTTCAGCACTGCACTTATCTAGACCAACTTACCTTTTTCATTTCTTCATATTTTGAACAAATTAAAATATTTTCTTTCTCCAGAAACCATGTGAATCTTAAAACACAATGATGAGTCAACGTGTCACTGTTTAAAATGTTATTTCACATCCAGCCAGTCAGTGTGTAGATTCCTGCTTGTTGTGAATGCATCTAGATCCATCGCACCTGTCAGCTGTTAATCATGTCTCAATTGGCTTTTCCTTTTATGGTGTAATTCATTTACTTGTTGTGTATTGTGAATGCAATGTCTATGTTGTTTGTTTCTTGTATGTGTTGATTTGGTGGCAAATGAGTTTCCCCACTGGGGATTAATAAAACTTTCTAATCTAATTTACAACTAAAACTACACTGAGAAATAAGTTAAATGTTTTGACTGACATACAACAAACACAGGATTGATTTTATGACTGCAGGTTTTTCTTTAGACTTTCTCTAGACATAAATTCGATTTATTTTTTCTGGGAATCCTAAAACAGATTTTCCATTTGCTATTGCTGACCCACTGACTAAAAGTTGATTGCACTGTAACAGGTTTGTATGAAAAGCCTGATTCATAATGGGTCAAATTATGTCTTTGCTGTTTGCAATTCCTACTGGTGTTCATGAAAATAAATTGGTTGTTTTCTGTCTGAATTGAACTGCACTGTAGTTTAACATAAATTTAACAAAATCAGTCAGCATTGAAAAGATAACAGATGGTGTAGTGGTGTGATTGTTTGCAGTATGTTAATACAAACACAAAAATAGCATTAATGTGAAGAAAATGTATGTTTTTAGTAGGTCATTTATGAAGTGGAGTGAACTAAATATACGTTTGTTAAAGGTGTAGTCTACGATTCTAATCCAAAACAGATTTTGTCAAATTCAGTGAATATCTCCTCACGGTCCGCTAGCTTTCCGTTCTGTGTGTGCAATGATTGGATTGGATTGTATATCTGAAATGGAAGTTTTCCTAGGAAGAATTCTCCTGCAAATATCCTGAATGTTCATTCTGGATATCAAAAATGTAATTGTGGATATCTGAAATTGAAAGCCCAATACACATGAATGGCAAAAGTGATGTCATTTGTCCAAGGAAAAACTTGAAAAACAAGAAAAACTTCCTGTGACTTGAAGCCAAATTGTGTTGTCTCTTTGAGAAGTAGCTGCACTCATGGACAGTTTTATATGACAGCAGATGTAAAAGGATGCAGTACATTTACTGTCACTGTGTGATCACGTCTTTTAAGGAGAGAGCAGGATGGTGATGCTGATGAGCCTAGAGTCTAAAGCAGCATGTTGTTGACGGAGGAGAGAGAGAGAGACGGGGCTTGCATCAAGGAGGCAGACACAGCTCAGGACATCAGACACCTGATGGCGCGAGATGTCCACCCTTTTTCATCACAAGCTCACCTGAAGAGGAAGAGGAGATTCTGGAGCCTCAGAAAGAAGACGAAGGCAGACAGTGACGGCAAAGACGACGCTACTGTTTGGCTGGCTCTGACGGGAAAGCAGGGAGGTATCATTTTTAGCTACCCTCTTTTCCTTCATCTCCCTCCTTCATCCCTCTATCCCTCCTCTACTTCATCTCGCTTCTGTGACCCATCTATCCTCACACTTCCGTCTTCCTCCCTTACACAACTAACTTTCCTCTCCTTCCCTCTCCTTCTACTCTTTCCATCTTTTATCTTTTTATCTTTTTTCCTCATCCACCCTCACCTCACTTCCTCAACCATCTATCCTTTCTCTCTTCCCTCTTCTAACTACATTCCCTCTCTTCCTCTCTCCATCATCTTTTTTCCTTTAATCATCCACCCTTCCTATTCTTCATCTTCCTTCCTATTCTATCTACCTAACATCACTTTCAACTTCCTTTTACCTCTCCACCCCTGCTCTCTTTTATCTTCTTTCCTGCAACTCTCCACCCTTTTTATTCTTTATCTTGTTCCGTTACCTCTCCACCCTTTCTACATGGAGGGGAGATGTAGGCCTTCTCCCCTCCATCTTCATCTTCCTTCCCTCAACCAACTGTCCTTCCTGCCTTTCATCTTCCTTCTTCCCTCTACCCATCCTCTTTTTCCTTTTTATTGCTCATCTTTCTCCCCTACCTCTCATTAAGTCGGTCCTTCATCTCCACCCTTCCTATCATTACTTTTTTCCTTTTTCATCTCCACTCTTCATCTTCACATTCCTCTCCCTGCCAGTGACTTCATCTTCCTTCCACCTGCCTGTTGTTTCCTTAAACTTCTTTCCTTTACTTCTCCATCCTTTCTAACCTACATCTTCCTTTCTTTCTTTACCTCTC
>NTHP01000004.1:3072166-3103576 GCA_003416845.1 Oplegnathus fasciatus | reverse complement strand
TTGGAGACTCTAGGAACCTCAAGTAACCCTGCATTCTGAGAGCGCAGCGTTCTAGTAGGACAATAGGGAACTATGAGCTCTTTAAGATACGATTGTGCCTGACCATTAAGGGCTTTGTAGGTGAGGAGAAGGATTTTAAATCTATTCTAGGCTTTACAGGGAGCCAGTGCAGAGAGGCTAATATTGGAGAAATATGATCTCTCTTCCTAGTTCTTGTCAGTACACGTGCCGCAGTGTTCTGGATCAGCTGGAGAGTCTTTAGAGACTTATTGGCAGCCTGTTAATAAGGAATTGCAATAATCCAGCCTAGAAGTAACAAATGCATGGACTAGTTTTTCTGCACCTTTTTGAGACAGGATGTGTCTGATTTTTGCAATGTTATGGAGATGAAAAAAGGCAGTCCTTGATGTTTGTTTTAAATGGGAGTTAAAAGACATATCCTGATCAAAGATGACTCCAAGATTCCTTGCGGTGGCGCAGGAGGCCAGGACAATGCCATCTAGAGTAACTGTATCTTCATGTAATGCGTCTCTGAGATGTTTGGGCCAAAGTACAATAACTTCAGTTTTGTCTGAGTTTAACAGCAGAAAATTGCAGGTCATCCAAGTTTTTATGTCTTTAAGACATGCTTGAAGTTTGGCTAACTGTTCGGTTTCATCAGGCTTCATGGATAGATATAATTGGGTATCGTCCGCATAACAATCAAAGTTTATGGAGTGTTTCCCAATAATATTACCTAAAGAAGCATGTATAAAGTGAACAGAATTGGTCCGAGCACAGAACCTTGTGGAACTCTGTGACTAACTTTGGCAGGCATAGAGGATTCATCGTTAACATGTACAAACTGAGATCAATCTGATAAACAGGACTTAGTGCGGTTCCTTAAACGCTAATTAAATGTTCAAGTCTCTGTAACAGGATGTGATGGTCAATGATGTTGAACGCAGCACTAAGATCTAACAAGACAAGTACAGACAAGTCCACTGTCTGAGGTCATTTGTAACTTTCACCAATGCTGTCTCTGTGCTATGATGTGCTCTAAATCCTGACTGAAAGTCGTCAAATAAACTATTGTTATGCAAAAAGTCACACAACTGATTGGCGACTGCTTTCTCAAGGATCTGTGAGAGAAAGGGAAGGTTAGATATCGGTCTATAGTTGGCTAAAACCCCTGGATCAAGATTAGGCTTTTTAAGAAGAGGTTTGCTACTTTAAAGGTCCTTCTCTCTTCGCCTTTCCAATCTTCCTATCCTACATCTTCCACCTTTTTTTTTATCTTTCATCTTCATTTTAATTGCTTCAACCATTCACCCCTCCTTTCCTCAATATTCCTCCCTCTTCCACCTTCCACCTTCATCTCCTGTCCTTTACATGTCAGATCTTCTTCCCCTTCAGCATGCATCCTTTCAATCCTTCTTCTCCATCCCTCCATCCACCCCTCCCCTCATTTATCTTCTATTATTTACTTTTTCTTATTCTTTGATTCCTTCTTCCTTTTACTTCTCTGACCTTCTTCTTTTTCTTGTTCTTGTTCTTGTTCTTCTTTGTCTTCCTCTTCATAGTCCTTCCATTACACATCCACCCTTTTGATTGGAATTGGAAACTCCTAATTGTCATTTGATTCTTTTTTAAATATTGTAAGTTGTACTTTAAATTTAAAATAAATAACTTTAAAATATAATGTTGAAATGTTTCTGTGTTTGTTTCAGACTATACTCGATATATATATATATATGATTCTGAAAGATTATACTACAGCCTTTGCTATGATGATTTAGTTTATATTTAATGTAAACATTTCATCGCTTTATACAAACAAATATTAATAATATGGTTTACGTGCAGAATAAGGTTAGACAGAAATTAACAATTTGACAGATTATTATGTAATGCAGTGTTTTTATATGTTGTATGTCCATCCTCTTAATCCATGTGTGATAATCACTTTCTGGATTCGTTGATGGTTTTTTGCCCAGGACTTAATTGCCATTTTTGATTGATATAGAAATAAAAAACATGTGAATACTTCACATACTAAAAAAAAAATTATTATTTTCCATATTTGTAACACATATAATAGATGACATTATTCATATTTTTTAAATTTACATTTTCTGGAACAAGAACTTGTCTCCTCTGTATGTGAACTGCATTCGGTGCCGTAACTAACTCCTCTAGGAAGAGTCTCTTCTGGAGCTTTCAGTGCCAGCCTGGGTTTCGTGCCCCCCACATCACAAAAGCATTGTATGCCAAAACATCAGCATGTTTTAAAGGTGGCTTTTGTAAGTGTTTTCTTCAGCAGCTGTAGCAGGATAGCGACTTGTCTTAACGGTCTACAAAGTTAATTCTGCCGTAATGATCTGGCTTGCTGTTCTCCTGTTGTCCTACCATTGTCTGCTTTCGTTTGAGGAGTTCTTGTCTCAGGCTGTATAAAGTGATAGATAAAGAAACTATCACACATGAGTTGTTAGCAGTTCCACCAAAGAGAGATTTCTCCTTTAAACTTTTCAGATGGTTTCATTTTCGAGGCCCAAAGAGATCATACTACCCAATATTTCACAAAATAGCGAAGATTAGAAATAGTACCAAAAAAAGGAATACAAATCTGTGCAGCAGAATTTAATATTATCATTATTTTATACCTCGTGAATCATCTCACAACTCCTCAGATTTATCTTGTGACCCTTTGAAGAGGGCCTGATCCCCGGGTTGGACTACAATATTGTATAGAGTAGTTAAAATCAGCTCCACCTCAACCAACTACGACAGTAAAATTTTACTTACAAATTGATGCATCAGCACTGACAATCTAATAATGTAATACATAATAATATGTCAGTCACAGGGGCCATTTTTCTGCAGGAGGAGTACTTTTATTTTGATACTTTAAGTACATTTTGCACATTTACTTAAGTAAGATTTTGAATAAAGGACTTTTCCTTGTAATGTAGTATTTCTACATTAATGTATTGGTACTTTTACTTAAATAAAGGATCTGAATACTTCTTCCACCACCGGTCATGTCTAACACCACCCAACAGATGTGAGTGTGTAGGTTACTTAGAGATTTTGGAGAGGTAGTAAAAAAAAAAATCCATCAGCCTGCTGTAGCAATCGACCTTTTTCACAGCAGACATTTTGTACTTGTTGTTGGCTCAGTTCCATTAACTGTCCCAGTAAGCCATGCCAGTGAGCCAGCACGAAGTACCAGGGCCCTGGAACTGGCTAATAACTGATGTTATTAATTACGTGCTTTTCCTGCTATGACATGTCAAAAAGGTCAATTAAAAAATGTGGCTTAAACTTCTCTGGTTAAAAGGACTTAAATATTCAGTATAGTTTTTCTTTTTGTAAAAACTGAAAACAGGTAGCCTGATTTTTGTCCCAGACACCACATAAGGTTAAGGGATTAGAGCTCAGTGTTCAGCCACCAGATGGCACTAGAAAACATCATGAAACTGCGTCCTTGATGTTTCTACCCCATCATTGCTGTAGTATTTTAGAGCATAAAATAATCTGCCATAAAATTAAAACTTTGTAGAATCTAGACAATCTCTCTGACTGCAGCTGAGATTTTATCTACAGTCTTTTCCTTAGGACAGGATCAGATCCTGTCAATACTGTGATTTATTGTAATTTACTGTACTTTATTGTGTTTGTTCACCATGAGGACATGTGTCTGAAGCCAATTTATTGAATTGTAATAGCTCATTGCTTGCTTGGCTTGTTTCACGCTCCACAATCTCCTTTGGATTATAAAAGTGCTTATTCACGGTTGGATAAGCAACATGAAAATTATTTGACCAGGTGACACATGTGTGCGTGTTTGCCAATAGTGCGTGGAATTTAAACAAACTGACTAACAAATCGAAGTTCATTCATCATGGAGATTTGACAGTGATACAACAGCCTGTAATATCCTGCTGACAAGCGTGTGGGGTGGCCACGCTCTTATCTTCGATGGAAAGTGTGTTTTTCAAAGTAGTTCAATCTGTCTGTCATTCTGCCGTTACTCAGCAAACACACAGGACACAAAATCACTTCCGTGGGTTTCATCTTGTTGACCAGACTGCAGCTACTTTTGCTGAACACACACACAACACCATATGGGTCAAGTATTGTCCTTTTATTGAAAGTGATTTGATAAGGGATAAATATATGAAAGGCAATAGCAGAGCAGGACATAAAATATTTGCTCAAGATCAATACCATCTTGAACAACAACTCTCAGTGCCAATCTACCCTCCATTTTAAAATCAAAGACATCATATCAGAAACCTTATTATTATTTCCACATTTTAAAAGTGGAAACATCAAAGCAGCCCTAACTTATTAAAGAATACATTTAGAGAAGAGCAGTGGGGCATTTGGTGTTTTCAAACAGCACTGTTATCAAGAAAATAACTATGTATGTATAATTATGTCTGTACGGGAGATATGAAGCTACCACCAGCAGACGGTTAGCTTAGCTTAGCATAAAGACTGGAAACAGGGGGAAACAGCTAGCCTTGCTCTGTCCAATTGTAACCGGTAATCTTTGGGTGGAGCTGTAGCCGTTTTCCCCTTTTTTCAGTCTATATGCTAAGCTAAGCTAACCAGCTGCAGGCTGTAGCTTTATATTTGCCTACAGACTTGAGAGAGGTATCGATCTTCTAACTCTCAGCGAATAAGTGCATTTCTCAAAATGCCAAACTCTTCTGTTGTCTGCACAATATGAAGCTAGCTCTGTCAGAAGGTAACAAAATCCACCAGCACCTCCGGAGCTCATTAATCAACACGTTATATGTCATTTGTTTAATCCATTCAAAAAACAAAGTGTGAAAATAACAATTCACCATTTTACGAGGGGTTACATGTAACTATTTCCTGGCCAGGACCAGTAATTTCCTCAAGTCTCCACTGGTTGCCTAGCAACTGCTCCCAGTCAAGACATAATCCAGCGTATTAGACAACAAATTGTCATTTTCATGTTTTTGTACGGCTTAAACAAATGAGATATAATGTGCTAGCTAATTAGTGAGCTTTAGAAGTGCTGGTAGGCGGATTTCGTTACCTTCAGGCAGCTGCCCCTCCCCTCTAATTTCCAGTGTTTATGCTAAGCTAACCATCCCCTGGCTCCAGCTACATATTTGCTGTACAGACACGAGAGTGCTACCAATCCAGTCATGTCATTTCGGCAAGAAAGCGAATAAGCATATTTCCCAAATTTTAAACTACGCCTTTAATAATGCCTTTCTTTCTAGTGTCCTAGTAAGCCATGTGGATCAGTATGCACAGTAAAATGGTCCTGGCACACCTAGATGGAATACATCATTAAGGTTATCAATTACACCTGTGCTTTTCCTGTCATGATGCGTCAAAATGGAAGTCCCCCCCAAAAAGTCCCTGTTACTTTACAGTGACTGTTTACAATTACACTGGTTCCATTAAAACGGCTTCAGCCTGGCGTCGCTCATCTGTCAGTGTTTAATAAAGTGCCTTTAATAGCTTGGTGCTCTGTGTCAGCTTGAAGGAAACCCATTGAAACCCCTGAGGAAACTGTAACCAGGCAACTAAAGCAGGCCGTGGTCGCCCTCTTTTCTTGTGACTGAAGAAAATGGAAGGTCAGACGCAGAGGCCAGATCTTAAATTGTCAGGGCAAGGATTATAGAGATCAAAGAATTTCTTCTTCCTCTATTGTAAAAATCTATCTATCTATCCATCTATCTATCTATCCATCTATCTGTCTATCCATCTATCATCTATCTATCTATCTATTTATCTATCTATCTATCTATCTATCTTTTCGTGAAGACTGCACATGCATGCAACGCCAAAACCAACCCTGAGGGAAAACTGGCCGACACCAATCAGGGGGTTGCTATTCCTGGCTGTCAAGTCTGCTTGTGTTATGCAAGACAAAACTCTCTCTGTGTGTTTGTGTTATTAATACGACAGAAGACACAGAGGAAATTGAGGCCCAGAAATATCTTCCAGTATAAGATGGATATTTCTAGATTGACTTCCAAAGCGGAGCCACGCATGGACTGTCTTTTCATCATGGAGGATTACATGTGTATAACTGGCTGATGAAGCGGCTGACACAACATTCACGCTGTTATGATATCCAAACTAATAAAGAGATAAAACCAGGAAATGCTCCCTGAAATAAACCCTCCCTCACAGATCTGATGAAGCGGGAAGCGCCCGATTCAACGCAGAACCATTAGGGCAATTCAATAGAAAGATGAGAACAAGGAAATATCGACTGAGCTGATCTGTGCGTTTGACCCTTAGATGAGCTACCTGCCTGTTTCAATGCGTCCTACAGATGTTAGATGCATGTATAATACCATCATTAAGATTCCAGAGGCAGCAGTTTGACTCCCTCTAACCTTTTCATCTGCCAAAACAAAATGATTACTTCCTTCCCACAAGGGATCAAAGGTGCACAATTCCTCAGGCTCAGTATGGACCCTGCAGATTCACATTACTGTAGATACTGTATATACGTCTTTTAACATTTTGATCTTTACAAGCATTGTCCGGGGAGAAGGATTCACACATTAGGGAAGGAGTTTCTTCTACAAAGCAACAGAAAGCACTGAAAGGGATTATTATCACTATTAAAATGGGAACACAGCAAAACTGGATGAATTATGCTTCTTATGTTAGTAAGGCAGGCAAAAAATGTGACTGAAGAGAATTTAAATCCTCAAAACAGGAACAGCTTGGGGAATACTCTGGCCAACTATGCAGTTCATGTTGTTCCTGTGATTCCTGTGCTTATATGAGAGTCTTTCTAAATTAAAATGCGGAGAGCCAAGATGCTAATCTTTCTGGAACTGCTCCACTGACAAGGAGAGTCTGGCCCTGTGCACTCATTAAGTGTTTGTCTTCAGCTGAGTTTCATTTCATAGTCATGTGCCCATGGCCCCTTAGCAGTTACTTGGGCAACAATGTAAAAAGGGCATCATTTAAGTTCCACTCATGGTCAAGTGTCACTGGAGGACGTCAGCATCTCCGGCATCTCGGGTCCTTTCTTCCAAACAAAATGAACACTGCCACTTCATTCAGTGGTGTTTTTGAAAGGAAAGACAGGTGAGAGGAAGGAAAGATAGGAGAAAAGAGGGGACTGACAGTCTGTAAAGGTCAGCTCAGGCCAAGGCAGCGGAAGCACACGGTCAATTATGCCGACAAGGACCTCTGAGAGCTCTCTTAAGGGCTAAACTGCCCTTGGAAAACAGTTTGGCAGGTTGTGTGAGACGCTGTCAGAGTCGAAAACAGGCTTGGCCTTCTGTGAGGTGTAAAAACATCCTACACTTGACCTGCTGACATTATCATCAAAGCTAAAAGGCTCCTGACAGCAACAATCTTACCCTCTTTTTTCCTCTTATTTGAAATACTTCTTTGAGACAGAGTAACAATTCCCCCCCCATGCTGTTTAACATCTAAGGCACCAAACACAACACTGATTTATTCAACACTACAAGCACATCTAAAATGTGTTGTGATCTCAGACTTCCCCCTGAATAATGCACACAGAGGCAGCACTCTGGATTTGACCTCAGAACGAAACAAAGATTTTAAATATTGACTGTTTAGAAGAGGGTTTTTTCCCTGTACACCACACACTGCAACACTGGCAAGTGTTGATTGACTCATGGGTAAACACCACAGCTCTACAGTCTCTGGGAAATTAGGATCCCACACTGTTTTCTGAAGTGGAAATGCTGCCTTCTGGTCTCAGCCTACTATTTTGCCATTAACAGGAGACTTGGGACCAATCAATTATCTGTTAAAAGCTGAGACTGATGAACTGACCTGCAAAGTGACAGCAATAAATCTATTCTGTGTTCAACCCATATTCAGAAAGTAAACAAAAACAAGAAGAAAAGCAGTACAAGAATTGAACAAACATACATAGACGTTATTATTAAAGATAATAGTAAATGTTTTAATTCAGTTCAATACCACAAAGAGAAGTGACTAACAACAGGTTTCCTAGGAGATTTCTGCTACGCTACACAGTGCTCTTTATTCCTGACCACACCATAAACTATAACTGTGTCACATCTTTTACAGGCATACATGTATTCAGTAATGTTATATACAGCAGAAGAACCCCGCTCTGACAAAGTCCTTTACTGCCACTTTTATTTTGTTTTATGGCACTTGATATATGGTTATTGTATGGCACATTTTATGAGAAAAAAACATCCCACACGCACAATATACTGGAGCGCAGACCTTGGCAGACAGCATGAAATGTATATAGCTCTTGCCAAGGTTCTCTGTAAAAGATCATTACATCGTTTATGGTGATTTTAGGTAATAAGAAATGCATTAAGATGATGCTAGTAAATCGTCTGAATGAACGCCTGGAGCCACATTTAATGCACTAATGTTCTCTCCCTCAGTTATGAAATAAGATACTCTGTCGATAATCATTAACACATCACAGTTCACAATCCCTTAATATTATCATCAATACTATTAACATAAAACAGCAAAATTGAAAAGAACACTTGCAGTGCCCCAAACCCCTTTGTCCTTACAATGCTCTCCGCTGGTTCCACTGCTCACATTTGCTGCAGGTAAAAGTGTGAAAAGCAAACCCTAAACAGCTGATATTCATTTAAACATGACTTCTGTGTAGATGCCAGTGCTTTAGAAAGAAAACACGACAGACGTTTACCAGATTAAATGCTGTCTCTTCATTCGTATGTGCGCACAGCACGTGGGGAATGGACTATACAGACTACAGTTGCAAAAGTGCTCATGTAAAGTGCCTTCAGTTGCCCTGCAATACTTAAACTTGTCCAACCTTTGTACCATCATTTTGTTATCTACTTCCTCTTACATGTGAAGTCATATTGAATGAGGGGCACCGCGCCATGCTGGTTTAGTGTCTTCAGTCGGCTCCCTCTGGACTGCTATTGTGAGGTTTATAACTTTGTAAATGTCAACCTTGCTTCTGGACTCAACGAAGCAAGAAAAGCTCCAAAGGATCACACAATGAGGGTGGAAGAGGCCCCAGTAGTTTCTTTGTCTTTGATTGAAAAGGCTTGGATCTAAGTATTGATGCTGATAGATCCATTGCTCAAGATTGACCCTTTGGTGACCTCTGTGCTGACAGTGGAGAGTGGGACGCTCTCGTACCTCTCTGCCACCCCCCAGCAGCGACAGCGCAACAGGGTGGACTTGAGCTGTTTCTGGAAATTGCTGTTGAGGAAACCATAGATGATGGGGTTGATGCAGGTGGAGGCCATGGCCGTGAGGTGGCAGAATGAGAAGATGATGTCATGGCCACAGGATGGGATGGCCTCGTGGTTCCAGTCAAACACCGTGTTGAAGACGTTGAGAGGGAGCCAGGAGAGGGCGAAAGCCACCACTATGGAGATTAACATGGCGTTGATCCTCGTGGAGCCCTTGTTCTTCTTTTGAGTGGTGTTCCTGCCGCGGTCCACCATGTCCTTCCTCCTCCTGAGGCGCAGGTAGATGTGGAGGTAGCAGACCATGATGAGGATGAGAGGAAGGAAGTACTGGAAGGCGAGCAAGGAGGTGGTGTAAGCTCGCCTCTCTTGAACCGATGGCCACCGCTCCATACAGACAAGGTGGTCACTGACCGGGAAGGGGATGCTCAGGTTCTGGAAAGGCGAGGTAAGTACGCTGTATGAGAGGAAAGGCACCGAGATTAGGCAGGCCACAATCCAGGTGATGGCCACGGCCAAGTAGGACTGGCCCACCACGGGCTTCCATCCAGTCGGGTGGACAATGAGCTGGTAGCGCTCCATGGCGATGAGGACAAGGGAGAAGATGGAAACAGTAACTGAAATACACTGGATGAAGGGCGTGAGCTTACAGAGGGCTTCTCCCAGGATCCAGCGGTCCATCAGTGTGTAGATAATAGTGACCGGCAGGCATACGATGCACATGAGAATGTCAGAGCAGGACAGGTTGGCGATGAAGATGTTGGTGACGTTGCGCATCTCCTTGTGCCGCGTGATGACAAACACCAGGCAAGAGTTCCCGATGAGACCCACTGCCATAACTGTACTGTAAGCAACGATGAGAAAAGTGGTGCCACTCACTGAGAGCGAGCAGTCCTCTGTGAAGTCCCACGGTATCTCTTTCCACAAGGCTTGGTTGTGATTGGTGTTGTGCTGCAGCTCCATGGTGGTTTTCCTGGGCTCACTTCAAAGGCCGGGGACTGAATGAACTAATTTGTTGTGTCACACCTGCTGTAATTACTTCGTGAATAATATTTGCATTCTTTACAGCATTCCCTCATCCTCAATCCTCGGCAGTCTTTACAGCAGTCTTCATTTGCTGCCTGAAAAAAAAAGAAGAAATGGGTAAGCTTAAACAAATTTCCAGTCATAAAAAGTTTATCTTTAAAGTTGTGAACTCTTGAGATACTAAGAGGTTGGTTTATCGCTCAATTTGAAATGTAGCTTGCATTAAAAACTGCTGCGTGAAAAGAAATTGACCCTCACTTGATGAAAAAGCTCATTTCATCATTAGACCGTTGCTTCTTTTAAATGAGGATGTGTGGCAGAAACAGTCTCCTGCTGCAGAACAGTTTTTAAATTAACACAGCTCCAGGATGTATTTCCACAAGTGTCTCTTTGATGCTGAGATGTATTTAGCAGTCCGGTTTTGCCGTTGCACACACTGGATTCAGTATTACAAGAACAGAGATTTGTGAAAGGAATAATTAATATTGGTATGCAGATATCACGAGGCTGTTGGCAGAACACAGATTTTCTATCTCCTCGAGGACTGGCTATAAGAATAAATGATGTGCTGATGGCATATCATCAAGAAAACAGCACAGATCCAGAGTTGGTGGCATCGCTATAATGGCATGCTGATTTAAATTTCCATCATAATAACGGTGATAATGACTGCTCCTTCAGAGACAATCATTCCCTCTCACTGTTTTCTCCCCTTTAGACAGCGGGAATTTATTCTGTTTCTGTCCATAAAGGAACAGACACCTCTCATTGTCACTGAGCATTCACAATAGCCTCTCGGATTCTAAAGTACATGTGGTCCTCACAATCTCCAACAAATTAATGTACTGGAAAACAGAACAGAAATACAATTTCGTTACACCAAGACCAAGAACATCTGAATGGTGTGTGCGGATGTGTGCACATTTCTGTGTGTGTGCGTGCAGCAGTGAAAACAGTACTGATTAACCAAAATGTTTTGCCCGCGGCTCAACTCCCCAGAAATTACTTTTGCAACACAGCAACGCTAACAGAATGAAACCTACAGGATTTAAAGGATTTATCACGTTTAATTGAGGACTCCTTAACGATGATAAATGTTGACATGCAGGACATTAATTGCTTGTGGCTGTCTCTATTATGAGTAGAAATGTCCCATTGTAATGTGCTGCTTCATCTGTGGTGATTGCAAACAAAAGCAAACACTTGTACCTGGAGCTAAGTGCGGTAATGCCACTTGAATTCCTTTGTGGTCTTCTCTGTTTAGGCATCTGGATAATTAATCCCCTCCTGGGTGTCAACCTGACTAAACCTAATTTCTGCACGTGTGGCCCGCATATCATACCCATGCTGCAGCCTTGATGCTGGTTATTTATGGCAGACTTCAGACACTTAAAGTGATGCATTGCTTTGTGTTGCGTCTGCTAGTAAAAGACAGTCTAAGGAATGTAACCAAGAAATTTACAAAGGACATTATTAATATTTGAGAGGAGACTTCTTATAAATTATATACAGATTATCTGCAGGTTACACACAAAGAAATATCCTGCAGAGAAAAATATCCTATATGGGAGGAACTGTGACTGTGTCCCTGCAGAAAACCCAGACAAAGCTCATGGGGATTTGTCTCTGAATAAAGAGGTTTGTAAAGTGCAATACTGTAATAAGATTTTTAAGATTTCCCATCATCTCATTCCATCATCTCAGCTCAGTCACCTCACTACACCACCGTGACATGACGCAAAAACAGCCACAAGTCCGGATGCGCTCATGCAAAAAATGATTATAGACGTCGCGCGCCGGCGGGTGAAAAAACACAAGAAGGGATTAAAAAGTGTGAGAGTGCTTACAGTATGTGTGCATCCTACCCCTCGGTCTCTGCAGCTGTCCTGGATCCACCGTCTGTCCGCAGCTGTGTGTCTGCTCGCAGTGAGGCGGACTTTCTCCGCTCCGGACAGGTGGAGGAGACTCCTCCGTCCTCCAGTGTACCACCGTGTGTGCCCGCTGCTCTCCTGCCTGGGGGAGACACATCACTCATTCCCACCTCAAGAAACTGCTGAACGTACACTAAACAGCGCTACTTACACTTTCACTGTGACTGGCCGGTGGCAAGTAAGAAGGAAACTATAAATCCCACCAGGATACAGCCTGATACCGGCGCGCGCTAAGGTTATTAAAACTCACTATGCGCACTTTAAGAACAAAAAAAAAAATAGTTATAGGCTTGCACGAAATGCCGTATTTTAATTAGCGACCAAAATGAGCCATTGTTTCTTACCGAAATCTTCTTTCTTCTTGGACTCCGAGCACTGCTTTGCATCAGGTGAGACACAACAGAGTTTTTGGTCGAGGAGAAGGTAGGAGGTGTCCTGCCAGGATCACTGATAGGGGCTGAGATATCTCTTAAAGCGACCTTATGCCTCAGACTCAGGCTGGGATGTGATTGGGAGCATGTTACATAATAAATTCTCCGTGGCTCGCACGCACGCACGCACGCAGGCACGCATGCACACGCGCGCGCAGGCACGCGCCCACACAGGGGCCAGTGGGGAAATTGAGTTATTTGAAATTTGTACACATGGTCTGTTTCACCCAAATGTATTAGTGAGCGACGTTAGATGATTCAGTTAGTCCCCTGTAAAGGGGCATGCTGAGCCTTCACATAATGATGCAAGTTCCATATATCCCCAATGAGGACTCGCTCTAATATCACTGTATGTATAATATTGATATATGACATTATTGCAGTGCAATGCTTTCGATTCCTATAGGGCGTCCTGTGGTTGCTGTACAATGTCTTTATACAGTACCATCCCTGTGAAATGTATCATTTTGTGTTCTTCTTCCCATATGGGAACACAATTGGGACTATAAAGTCTAATGTGGATGTAGTTAAACACATAAACAATGCTGTTCAGAGACATTCAGGCACAGATTGTGTTTAGTTTTCACATCCTGTGAGAGTCTGTGGGTGCAAAGTGCGTTGTTGAAGAAGACAGAGTGTCAATTACAGAGGACATACATCTTGTGTATATTATATATTAGGCCTAAGTAGGCTATATTTTGTCACCCAAAACACTACAATGCAGAAATCAATTTCTGCTGCCAGAATATAACAAAGAGTATTGATGGATACTGATGGATATCGATTGATATGTGCATGTATTCCAGAAAGGAACTGACTTTCCTATCTGTTATAAAGATAATTAACCATGTCGATGTGTATGACATGTCTCAGATTGATTAATCTATTGCAGTTCATACCTAAAACTAACCCCACATGTATGCACCTTTGCATAATTTTCCACATCCATACAAACTGAAACATCACCAGGATGAAAATCCTTCTCCAGATCCCTCGGCAGATGACACCTCGAACTATTTTAAACCCTTTTTTTGCACCTCTCTTGCTTGTGCAACAGATTGTTAACTGCTTCTTCACACTGTCCCCACACACTCCTGTTTCAAGTGGAGGCTGCATGAGAGAACAGTAATAGCTGTTTGTCTGAGAGGCAGAACGGTGAAATGACTTGCCACCAACAACAACAGCTCTGTGGGTGTTTACTTGACACAGAGACACGGGTGTCAAGTCACTCAAGACAATTAATCTATGCACATATTTTTCAGAGAAAAGCAGGAATGCTGATAAAGGCTGGGTGGACGGTACTGCGGCACTGGATTTGTTTTGCCTCTAATGAGCAACTATTCAATACATTGGGACATGGAATGGCTGTTGTGCTTCTCCCCTTGTGCAATCTTCACCACTGTCACTCACATTTTGGTTTTCCTTTCAACTGGTGTTGTTCTGACGGGAGGAGTGTGAAAAACATTTCTTAGTAAGTCTTAAACGTCTCGACAACTGTGCACTACGGTGACATGAAATTGTGTTTTTGACAGTACGTCCACCACTTTATTTGTGATTGATAAGCGACGAGTTGATGTGCTCGAGGCCATTCAGCACCATGACGCATGGCCAGGGAAGCTTGTGCAATCTGGGAAGGAAGAATGCCTCTCATGGAAAAGGGAACATGGTTGTTAAAACTAACATTTCTGAGCACAGAGCACATAACAAACAGAAAGCAGATGAGTTTTCATTCCGTCTGAGGTGATACGGTAGAACAAGAACCGATAACATGTTCAAAACATTTTTGAAACAGTATCTCGCTGTCACATGAAATATTTGATTGCTCTTTGATCGCTTCTTTTATTCGGCGCACTCTATCAACTGTTTAGACTCCCATCCTGTGTCCATTTACACAATACATAGCGTAACTTGATTCAAATATATGTCCATATTTGGATTCAGAGAGAGACACATATTACATAAGGCATTTGTAAGTGGTTCTTGTGGGAAAATTGTTAATAGTTTTATGTGTCACTGCCAGTGTAAATCAATGTAGTACTGTGCCCCATTAACAGGGAATTGTTCCCCCACTGTAACTTCACATATCCATGTTTAATAGTATTTGGGGAGTGATTGTTTCTCTGTATTTTTAAGCGCATAGCCCGTTTTTGTGTGATTTATTTGTGTTGACAAAAAAAACTCTCATTTTAACAGACCTTTAATATCCTCTGCTGTGCAGTGAGGCTTCAAAATAGATTTTAACACCAGCCAGCCGAAACAAAGAAAGAAATGGTGGCTCTCTGTAACTTCACACTTTGGTCAGTCGTGTTTTAAAGGAGGTACAAAAAGAAAGAAAGAAAGAAAAAAAAGAAAGAATTGCAGCACCAAGGAAACCACATTATATTGTGCCTATGACACCCTTGTGTAATATTTTGTGATTGCAAGAGGACTCTTGGTAGTGTACAAATAATAATAATGTATTATTAAACCTGGTTGAAATTTATACTTCATGCTGCTGTGAAAGGGGCCTTTATGTTGTGTGACAAGTTAGTCATAGGCCCTTGTTTCAGCTCAAAAACATACAATACAACAATACTAGAATTAAATATGTTCTTCATTAAAAGCACTATGCCGGCTGACTTGCTTGCCAGGAAGTTGCAAGGTTATTGTTGTAATGAGTTATGGAAAAGAGTCAGAAGTATAAATAAAACCTCTGCAACATCTAACACTGATTGTAGCACAGATGAAATTAAGTTATGACAGAAGCATTAGTAGAATTTGTTTAATTTTGTTCATAGCAAAGGGTTTATTGTTCATTAAGGAGATCATATTGTGAGGTCTATTGTGAAGAGTTTGAACCTATAAGAAAGCTGGATGACAGTAATGAAATAAGATTAAATCATATCACAGCCATGCTGAACATGTTAGTTATTCTCACAAAAACGTGATGCTCTTTTTCCCACTTGTTGCAGTTGGTATGGTGTTTTACTTGACTACATGAGTTCAGTGCTAATAGTTCCTGTGATGAAAGATAAAAGATGATAGTATTGATAAATATGGGCATATAAGGCCCATAGAAAATGACTATTTCCTGAGTTCTTACGGTGAGCAGTAAGGTAAACTATAACACAGGCTACCACATTTGTATGTAAATTTCATGTCCACCCATTATCTATATACCGCTTATCCTTAGAGGGTCGCGGGGGGCTGGAGTCCAGCTGGCATTGGGCGAGAGGCGGGGTACGACAGGTCGCCAGTCAATCACAGGGCTGACATATGACAGACAAACCACTCACGCTCACATTCACACCTACGGGTAATTAAGAGTCACCAGTCAACCCAACTTGCATGTCTTTGGACTGTGGGAGGAAGCCGGAGAAAACCCACGCAGGCACGGGGAGAACATGCAAACTCCACACGGAAGAAAAATTCCATGTGTTACTGTAAAATGAGGTCAAGGTCTTTCTGTTTACTGTGTACTCGTTTACAGCTCACCCATGGTGTAAATGTAATAAGATCAGAATGAAAAGATTTACAGGCACTAACCTGAACCTTACTGTCATGGGCATGTTATTCTGTGCCAACACTTTATAGTGCTAGTCATTTATTGATTTGAATAAATATACCCATATGTCAGGCAGTGATAAGGATCCTTATGCACACATGTATGTGCAGATCGAATGAAGCAGAGAGCAACTTTGTTCATTTTGAGAATGGGTGATGTGTTTTTTAATCACAATGTTTTATGTTTTATTCAATGTGCATTCTGTTTTATATTAATTATATTGTGTATGATGTTTGTTAGAAAGCAAGAAAGAAAGAATCCAAATAATCCAAAACAAGAAAAAAAAATCAAAATACATGGGAAATGTAATCACAAGTCTTTGTTTAATCAAGCTTTTAATCTGTCCACTGTTCACCCACCCCTCATAAAACGCAGCAAGTTTACGACAGGATTTTCATGGTGTGAAAAGCTAACAGCTAAGTATACAAAAGCTGAATATGGCTGAAGTCTATAATTCATCATCCAAAATCAAACACAGAAACCATATTGATCATGTGACTTGTTTTTCCATCAACTCGTCTCTCATTGTAACCCTAAATCCATACGCATTGTGCGAAGGGAGCTACTCATTGAGCGAAGGACAGTCTCCTCTGCAGTATTACAGCCCCTTACAAGAACCAAGCTGAAGTGATCCTTGACACCATCACTGCACAGCACAGTCCTATAAATCCCCTGAGGCTTTAAATAACCCCAGCCAAGAACAAATGCCACAATGCCTCAGGTGCTCGTGGATGACAAACAACCCCCATCAGTTGCACAAATCACATGTGACACAGAAGCTCACCCTGATGCTCTTCTGTTTAAATGTGACTTTTGGGAGCAGCACATACCGGTGAGTACAGAAAAACACGATTCATATACTGTAAAACTGGAGGGGCTGCTCATAGCAACACACCCACGGAGAATTATCGCCCAACTCTGCAGTTCCTCACTACTCTACAGTGCTTTATGTCAGCTTTCAGCTCATTATTTTGTATTTAACTGTATATGACTCTTTTGGTTGAGTCTCACCACTCTCATCAACAATTGTTTTCACAGAAGCAGGCAGCTGTTTTCAGCAATAACAAAAAACCCGCCGTACACACGCTCAAACTGCTGTTTGGTGTTGGGCAGAACAGCTGCTAACTGAGCTAAGGTTAGCGGGTGAATGCAGTGGAGCATTTAGCAGCTAAAGAGCCAGATATTTCCCTCAGGAGTTGGTGGAGACCAACAATGGAGCTAAAAGGAGAGTTATTATTGGACTTACATTCGACAGGTTGTAAACATCTGCTGGATGTGTAGCTAAGGAGGCAACTGCCATATCAGCTTCAAAGGTGATAATATGTCACAGTTTTGTTCACAGCTTGTTTCTGCTTCTGACCCCAAGTGGCCAAAAATCAATTATTACAGGTTTACAACTTATATACTTTATATTTAGAGCTATAAGAATAGTTTGAGAAGTTTGGGAAAAACGCTTACGTTATTATTTCCCTTTCTTTCCAAGAGTTAGATGAGAAGATTGATACCACTCTCATTCACGTCTGTTAAATATACTGTTTTTGTAAAGATCAAAGAAATGAGATAAAGTGGAAACCTCTTATAGTGATCCCGTCTGTCCGGGTCAAATTGATCACCATAAGCGGATGATTGTTATAATCAAAATTTTTTTCTTTTTCTTTATTTGTCCTGCAGATTACCATCTAATTGACATTTGTATATTTATTACATGAATATAAAGTAATGAAATGGACAGCTTCAATATTTAGGTGGCATTACGTGACCGGGAATCATCAACCCACTTGACGAGGGTGGCTTCAACCACAGGTGCTCTCCATATAAGTAGTTGATCACTGTAACAGTGATCACTATAAGTGTCTTCCACTGTATAATGCGAGTTTTAGAGGGGTTGGTAAGTGGATTTTGTAACTTTGCCCAGAACCAGGGCAGTTGTTTCCCTTTGCTTCCAGTCTTTATGCTATCTGCATTTTTACCATACAGATACGAGAGTGGTATAACCTTCTCATCTAACCCTTGGCAAGAAGGTGAAGAAATCAAATAAATGTGTTTCCAAAATGTCAAACTTTTATTCCTTTAAACCCAGTATTGACACCAAATTTATCCACATTAATTTCTAATATGTTTTCAAGTCGCTACCAAAATGGAAACTCAGTGTTCTAGTTTTGGACCGTAAAGTCTGCCAAGTATGAAATGAAACAAAGCTAAAAATAAATGGATTTCAATTTTGGTACAGAACGTGCCACTCCAAGAATTACATTAAGTATAGTGCAATAAACTGACTTAAAGGAGGGTAAAGAGAAAAGAGCAACGGAGAGAGAGAAATAGATTAGAGACGAGCCTGAGATTGGGGTTTATTAAAACACAATTGCATTAGCAGACCGAAAGGTAGAATCAATCCAGTGTGCATTAGACCTGCTGACCCTCCTCCTTTAATTCATATAAATGTTCTGTACGTCCTCCCTGCTTTCTAAAGCCACATAAGTATTCCACTCAGCAGCCACATCTGTGTGCAGCACAGACAATTCTTTCTTACTGCCTCGCTTTTCCCTTAGTGTTCCTCCTCGGTGTCGGCATATGATTCAGAATTTACACTAACGTTGTCGCAGCGAATAAGACGGTGGATGTCACACCCCAAAATAGCCCGCATCCCAATAGCAAGAGGTGAAAACTGAATTCAGAGGCAGCGCAACACGATAGAGGGAGGACAGCGAGTCGCTATTGATCCCCAGAAGCCTTGTTCAATATGAGTCCAGATCCACTGACACATGGCAGATATGACCAAACACCCACTCAGGTTCTTGGCCATAGATTAGCTTTATCCCAATTAAAATTTGATCCACCATCAGTCCCATTCTACTTGGCCTCATTGCAAGTGTTGGAGAGGATGGCAGTTACCAGGGTTTCTGTACATGGCTATGTTTCTGAAACGCTTCTGAAATCTCACAGAGAATGCATACTGATCAGGCTTTGATGAGCATAATGTAAATTAATCATTTGATGTCAGCGTAAAACCAAAGACATAAAGCTCTTTCCATCGCCTCTGATATTCCATTAGCAGTGTGGGCAAACTGTACATGACGCAGACCAAACCTCTCCTTTGAGAGCAGCTGTCAAAGAGCTGTGCAGCCGAGCTATCTGGTGCTATCAAGTCTCTGCTTGCTGTCTTGTATAATACTTTCCATTGGGAAATGCCAGTTTCCTGCCACGTGTGGGTCATGCAAGAAAAAGAAGGGATGATCCACCCTCTACATGAAGCCATGAAGTTGTTGTCCAGCCTTTTATAATCTTCACATGAGCAGTGACGGACAAGCATGTGAAACGGCTGGATGAAACTTGTTGAAATTGGGTGATCTTATTCCATGTTTTCTTCTTTGCATCAACACCAACTGACAATCCTTGCATCCTGAAGAGCAGCACACACTGTTGGGATGCTTAAATATTTCAGCAACATTGGTTTGTTTTCTCTAAGTCCCCTGTGAGGCAGGGAAATCTTTCCAAGACCAGTGACTCTGACCTCAGAGAGAGACAAACCAAGAGACACCACTTTAGCTGACTTGAGAGTTAGCAACATGTTCAAACAATAAATGTCATTATTTTCCCATGTAATTATAATTATCCTGGTACTGAATACAGACTAAATATTGCTCCTTTTTTTTTCAAACAAGCACATGGTGGTGTGCCATTGCAATTTCTCACAAAATGATTCATAATCACAACGAAATATACTGAGGCAGATCTGTCCAAATCCCGTGGCAGTGTAAATGACCCCCCACTGTTTATCATTTGAGGAGAATTATGTATCACCCAGTGGCGGCCGTACTAAGACGGTTGGCAGGCTTCATCAAACAGCAGCGCTGGAAGTTGTTGTGTTACAGGATTTTGGTGCAGAGGAAAACTGATTGCTCACCTCACAAATACCGAGCAGCCCCAGCAAAATTGCACCTGCCAGGGCCGCACCTCAGTCACTTTACAACCATCCATTCAACTTATGATTCACAGAGCAGGGCCAGAGAGTGTGTATAATAGAGCAGACACAGCTCATTTCACACTGCTCCCATTCCTTTATGAACTGTCAATTTTCAATTTTGACAGGCACACTTTACACTCTGCCAACAGATTATGCCTTACTCCTGACTCTACAGTAAAATGTACAAATTAATTGAAGAAAATATTGTTTATAGATGGCTCATTAAGATTTTTTAGCTCTTATATATCAAGCATAGTCTAAATTCAAGTCAAGTGTGCGAGTAACATTGAGTAACATTTTTTTGTGCCATACTTTGCCAGTCAATTCTCCTGTGCCACACTAAAGATGGCAGGTAGTTGGCATGGAAACCATCTTAGATGGGGTGCAGGCAGAATGAATGGCACCATTGGAGCTCTGCTGTCCCAAACTAATCAGTTGTATTGTCCTCTGGTCTGCCAGTGGCAAGTGCATTCGCTTTTTTTTTCCAGCAACCTGCTGCACTGCACTATTCCTTGTTAGAGCCCATTGTGTCCATAGCACACAAACCCCTCCTTGCTGCTCACAAACTCTCCTCATCATAGGATGGCCAGTAATAGCACCTTAACATGGTCTCCTTCAGTAATTATTTGAATGAAGGTTCAGCAGCTTAACAGCTGCAGGATGAAAGCTCAAGGTCATGGACTATTTCATGTCTTGGTAACTGCTGTAGCCAACATCCCTTTTAAAGTCTGTTTGTAGTACAGATTGACAGTTAATTCTGTAAATGCAGCCCACTTTGTTTTCATTCCTTTGTCATTTCTTCCTACAGCCTGCACAGCTTTTTCCTGATGAGAGGAGACGGTCCGCTGCTAATGTACTGGAATGCTCTACTCTCAGTAATGGCAACACCAGGCTCCCTGTGACCTCCAGGTGGGTCCATCAAATAACAAAAAACATTGACACTAACTGAAGTCACAACAACAAGAGCAGTAACACACTTTATTACTTATTGTGTACCTGTGATTATGACACCCTAATCAGCAGGTAATGTGTGAAAATCATTTTAAATTCATGTGGAAAAGAGATGTGTGCATCTGTGTGTGATATTCACTGCTAAAAAGGTTTGACACCTTATGTCAGAAAATAAAGGCACATTAGTAGAATAATTAGAAAATTTCACAATAAAAGTCAGTAATCAAGATTTATCTTTCTGGCAAACCAGTAATCCATATGGGTACCATGAGCAACTTGAAATCGAACAAAGTACAAATAAAAAGGTAATATCACTTTCAGCATTACCTTTAATGTCTGTGTCTGATGAGTGATAGATTTTTCTGGGTTATGACTGTTGCCATTGTAACACTCTACCATAGTATTCCTGTCAGGATATGGATAATTGGAAGAAAACGTTGTGACCAGGGCTGCAACTTACATTAATTTTCATTATCGATTAATCTGCATATGATTTTCTCAATTCATCATTTGGTTTTTAAAATGTCAGAAAATTGTGAAACATGCCCAACACAATTTCCTAAAGCCTAAGGTGATCACTTGTTTCATCCAAACCAACTCTCCAAAATCTAAAGATATTCCGTTTACTATAGCATAAGACAAAGAAATGGAAATAGGGAATTTCAAGAATTTCGGCTTAAAACAATCGTCAAATTTATTAATCATGTAATAGTATCAGGTCTAGTTGTGAAAGACTATATATATATACACAGACGGGGGACAAATTAAAGGAAAAACCTGAATAAAAGAGCGGAGAACATATCAAATGCAGATGCTCTGTACACCAGGGCTCACCGAATGGTTTGGTGAGTATGAAAATAACGTGAATAAAATGCTACAGTCTTCAGAGTCACCAGATCTCAACCCAGTTTCACACCAATGTAAGATTTTGGACCAACGTGTAAGACAGTGCTCTCCGCCACCATCACCATAACACCAAATGATATAATATAAACTTTTATCTTCAAAACTATTTAGTGACTGTTTCTGATGCTGTATGTCTTTTTGTTATGTCTGGCTATGTTCTTTCTATCCGCTGTACTCAGGTCTCTCTTGCAAAAGAGACCTTGATCTCAATGAGATTACCTGATTAACTAAAGGTTGTATATATAAATGAAGGAATATCTTGTGGAGGAATGGTGTTCATCCCTCAATGCTTCTTGCCAAGTTCCACAGACTTGGCAAGGAGCATTGAAGCTGTTCTGGAAGTTTGTGGTGGCCTGACTCCATACTAAGACACTTCATAATGTGTAACTCATCTGTATGTATATATATATATATATATATATATATAGTATATATATAGATAGAGATAGGTATATACCATAAACTATCTTTGGTGGAGTCACAGTATGTATGCAGTGTATCAGTGGCGTGCATGTTTGCTGTTCAGGGAGCTGTAAAAGATTCCATTACTGGCAGGAAGTATGGTATTTCTTCAGCCACATGACAGATACAGCCAATGTGTCAGGGGAAAAAAAGTTATGATTTGCTATTTGAAAAGGGCATTTCTGCACCCAAGACAAAAAGGGAGGAGGAGAGCTTCAATTCCCCGTGTGCACCCCACCGCAATGTACTGTATATTAGACTGGAAAATAAATCAAGTGATGGATTATTCCAACAGTGCTTTTGCAAGTGGAAAAATCTCTACTCTTCATGTCAGGAAATGATATATGCAAATTGAAACCTCGGCAGAAGATGAATGAGATTGTAAAGCCTAAGCAATATGGACGCCTCAATTTTATGAAAACAGCATCATGACTGGCTGCCTTAGGAAATCTATCTGGCTGCTCATGCAGTCATCAAACAGTGGAAAATCAATCTGGAAAGCGTCTGATCGGTTGGAGGCCAAAATATTGGAGGGGCAAAAATTGATAAATACAACAAATAGTTGGCAAAAAAATATAAAAAACAATATTTTAGACTTGGCACATCAAAACTCTTCCTCTCATTATATGATATCATTATTTGATTTTATTGTGTAACATCAATTTATTATTTAAAGACAAAGATATATTGTATATTTCTTGTTTAAATAAACTGATAAAAATGTCACTGCCATTTTGTGTTTTGGAATAAGTGAAACGTGCCAGTAAGCGGAGGAAGAAAGTACCAGAGCCATATTGAACTCCGCTACAAGTAAAAGGCCTATATTTAAGAACATAAGTATTATCTATCAAATGTATTGAAGTATTTGAAATAAAAGTACTAATGACAAAGAATTTAAAAATGTAGTTAATCAGTTTGCATAATAACTAACAGCTGGAGCCACTGACAAATGCAATGAAGCAAAAAATGTACATTATTTACCCCTGAAATGCTGTGGAGCAAAGGTGTAAGGCTATAGAAAAATGCAAACAGCCTACTTAAGTTAAGATCCAGTACCTCAAAACTTTACTCAAGTACAATAAAGAGTAAATGTGGTTGGGACTACTGTTTAACCTGGTGCTGGTATATCTGTATGACATACAGTGTGACAGAAGACACACAGAGCCCCTTTAAAAATGGCCTCTGAGACGTTTGAGCAGGAAACAGCATCCTCTTGTGTTTAACAGACAGAGTCACAGTATTTAAACATTTGTTACTAAAGACTTATTTTATCTTATAAATAATCAAAAACCAAACAAGGTAGAAAAGAAACATAAAGGCTTTTTCTACACACTATAAACACCTCATTATTATTTTAAACCTAACTGAAACTGTCATATTATTTGCCTGCAGTGTGGCCGACGTCTCTCATTGGCTCGTTCTTAGAAGCTGGGCGGGACAATGTGACAGGCTCGACCAATAGTGTTTGAGCTCACGGCCTGACACCAAAAAGTAAACAGACTTGTTTTGATCTGTCAAAAAATCAGGTGTCTGTGCTGCTGATTCCGCTGAAAAGGATTTGGTGTCATTGTGACCAAACAGTCAATGTGAAACGGTCTGTTTTTGACGAACACGAGGATATTTTCGTGCACTCGTTTTCTTTCTCTTTTTAAGTGTGTAGCTTGCTGTTTTTATAGTGCGTTACATCAGCTAGCAGGCTAACCAACTCGCTAGCTAATGTTCTTCACCGTTTAAACTAACCTAACATTAGCTGACAGCTTGGCAGCGCAGCGGCAGCTAGCAGCAGGTCGACGGTAGGCTGTTTGTATGTAACGATATACTTTCACGTCTTTCTAATGGCTCTGTAGATTAAGCTGTGTCGTGAATCGTGTCTTGAAGCTGTTATATATCTGTAACGTTACTGTGACCGTGCAGTGACATTTCAAGCAACCGTGACCACCCTTCTTTAGCCGCCAGCTGCCAGCCTATTCTGCCTGTATATTTACCTACGTGCCGACATCAGCTTTAATTTGTAACATGTGAAGACATCAGAATGATGTTAGTAACAGACAGATAAAAGCGATGAAGCCTGAGCATCAGTACCCTGCCATGGCTGAGGATGGAGAGCTGAGTCCAATGGGAGGACGCGCTGGCTCGTCAGGCCGCCTGGGCCGACAGACCTACAGAAGTTCAGCCCATTTCCGCAGCCTGCTGGACGGCCTGCTGGCTCTCAGACAAGGTGGCATCCTGTTTGATGTGGTGCTGCTGGTGGAGGGTCGACCCATCCAAGCCCACCGTATACTTCTTGCAGCATCTTGCGATTATTTTAGGTAAAACTCACAGCACTTGCTTTACTTTCACTTTCTCTATTCACTTCTGTTTTTCTTTAGTTTCTTTATTTGTTTCGCAGGTGCAACCCCCACCCATGCACATACCAGTCGAGATCATCTCCTGTAAAAACAAATATACAGATGGGGGCAGCACTCTGTGTACAGGCAACAGTCATATGCTTACCATTGACTGTGACCAAGCGACCAGAGGCCTCCAGGCTACTAAATGTATCTCCAGTCAAGCTGATTCACACACCTTGTTATATTTTATTCCTGTCTCCTATCAGTGAGTGCAGGTAGACACAGTGTGTCACAAGACACAGCTTCGGCTCGGTGCAGAGTCCAGCTTAAGCAAAGTTTCTCCTCTTGTACACCGTCTCCTGCAGCTTATCAACACTGTCATATGATCAGCAGTGGTGTGCACATTTTAGTTTTACTTTGTTGCTTGTGTTGTGTACTTGCCTCCATCGTGACCTAAATTAACCTGTAGCTTTCCAGGACAACTTTAAGTAGGTTACACACACTGATGTCAACACTCAGCCAGCAGGATATGTGATATAGAGGAGTGGCACAGATAGGTGTATTGAATGTGAAGTCAAACAATAAATGAGTCAGTATATCACTTTGTACCTTATGTTGGTTTGTAGCTTGCTGTGCATACTACACATACTTCTCTGGGGTATACATTGTGCCAGTAAACTAGAGTCCTACTTTTGGTAGGTAGTCCTGTAATCCCATTATAGTGCTAAAAGTAGGTAAAGATAAAGCACTAACATCCCTTTACAGATAAGCTTTTACTGTTTGTTGTTGGATGTGCTCTGTACCAACAGTTGAAGGGAATAACAACTGAGACTCTGTATATTCAACAAAGAGCCTCTTCTGTTGACATGTTGTCGTTGTTGGACAGTTCATAGTAGAAAATGACCTGCAGAAAACCTGCAGAGAAAGCGAGGTGGATATAGTGCAGCAGTAGTACTTGGCAGCATTCAAACTGGGGTCATTATGGCTAATGCCTTATACAGGTTACCCCAACATAAGCCATTTAACAATGTGTCCACCAGGGGGATGTTTGCTGGAGGCCTTCGAGAGACACAGCAAAAGGAGATCCCAATTCATGGAGTATCTTACATGGCTATGAAAAAAATACTTGACTACATCTACACTTCAGAGATTGAGTTAGACCTGGAGTGTGTGCAGGAAGTCCTGATAGCTGCCACGCTAGTACAGGTAAGCTCTTTGTTGTTCTTTTGCTAGATCATGTTGTTCATTGTTCTATTTTTTTTTTTTTCAGCTAATTTGTGTCCTTTTGTGTTTTAAAGCTTGAGATCGTCATCGGCTTTTGCTGCGATTTCCTTTTCTCCTGGCTGGACGAGAGCAACATTTTGGAGGTGCATAATCTAGCTGATCTCTACGGACTGCAACAACTTAACGCCAGGATCCACTCCTACATCCTCAGGAACATCCAGACTTTGTCTCGAACCGACGTGTACCGACAGCTCCCCCAAGATGAGGTCTTCAGAGCGCTGGGCAGTGACAAGCTTCTGGTGAACAGTGAGAACGAGGTGTACGAGGCGGCTCTTCACTACCACTACAGTCCTGAGCAGGTGGAGACTGACCAGGTGTACTTGCAGGTCAGTCAGAAGGTGTGTCTGCATTTTGTACTCATCTTTCCAGCTGCATCACATACACACTTAGTTTTACGCACACTTTGTCAAAGCTTTATCTGCCTGAACTGCAATCAACACATTTGTTTATCTTTCTGACTCAAAGGACAATCTCAAGATGCTCGATGCTGTGCGTTTCTGCCTGATTGAGAAACAAGTGTTGCAGAGGCTGTATGGCAGACTGAACCAGTGTCCACTGAAGGATTCTGTGTCAGCCGCCCTGCGGTACCATGAGCAGGAGATCTGGCAGCCCGTCCTGCAGAGTCCTCTCACCCAGCCGCGGTCCACCTTCCGCTGTATATTGGGCTTTGGGGGGATGTTCGCCTCCAGCTCCCTCACAGACAGCGAGCATTTGTTTCAGGTGTTCCACCCGAGCTGGGGGGAGTGGAGGACTCTCACTGCAGCTCACGCCCCCCGAATGTCCAACCAGGGCATCGCTGTGCTCAACAACTTTGTTTATCTTATTGGAGGAGACAAGAACACCAGTGGATTTCGCGCAGAGACCCGCTGCTGGAGGTGAGATCCCATCCCATTTATTCTGTTTTAAAGAGTGCAGACGTGAACTCTTAAACTGTAATTAAATTGTTTTTATTTAGGACTGCAACTTACTTTCTTTTGATCAACCTTGAATCTTGATTGTTGATTATTTTTCTTGATTAATTGTTTGACGTTTATTAGAGCCGAAATAGAATTGTTCGATCGGTTAGTTGAACAACAGAAAATGAATCAGCAACTATTTTGATAATAGAATAATCATTTGAGTCATTTTTTAAGCAAAAACTTACATGATAGTAAACTAAATATCTTTGGGTTTTGGTCTGTTGATGGACAGAACAAGCAATTTGAAGGCGACAAGTCACATTTCAGCCAATAGTCGATTTTATACAAAAATATTTTGAATGAATATCTTGAATTTGTTTACTTAAGGAATGAATGTGACCAAAATTTGTGAGCAGAATTTGGAACGGTTGAAAAATAAGCAAGTGGAGTCTGGTGGACAAACTATCACGGCGTCACTGTTTCTAAATTACTTCAAACATGCCTTTAGTATTTTTGTACTGCAGTTTCTTGTTCTCTCGTTTCTTTGCTGATACAGATGTATTTACAATAAGCTAATATTGGCTAATATATAAGCCCACCTGAGTTATTGATCGGACAGTAATTTCAAATGTAAGCGTGCTCTCAGATTGCTTGCTTTGTCTGACCAACTGTTCAAAATCAAAAGAAATTCAGTTTACACTGATGTAAAAGAAAAGCAGCAAATCCTCTCATTTGAGAAGCTGGAACCAGTCAATGTGTGACACTTTAGCTTGATAAATGATTTAATTAATTATCAAAATTGTGGTGGATTAATGTTCTAACAACTCATTGATTGATCAGCTAATTATTTCAGCACCACTTCTGTTACCTTTGGTGTGTTTCACAGATCCAGGAAATTCACAGTGTTGTTTTGGGGGGTGTAAAACAAACATGCCATTATTAAAAATGACTTAACAGATCTGTTGTGTTCCGATAGCGTGCCCGTACTCTTGTTGGTTTATAGTTAATTCGATTTGATCTCTGCTTTGAGCGGCTTTTCTTCCTGATGACTGAACTTTGAGAGTCATATTTTCTCTTCACTGTTTTGATACTTGTCCAATATTCCCAGATACGACCCTCGTCACAACAGCTGGTGCGCCATCCAGCCTCTGCAGCAGCAGCATGCCGACCACTGTGTTTGTGTGATGGGCGGCCATATTTATGCCATTGGAGGACGGGACTACAGCAACGAACTGGACTCAGTGGAGCGCTATGACCCACACACCAACACATGGGAGTTTGTTTCACCCCTAAAGAGAGAGGTATGAGAAGAGAGTTGAAAGATGGAAAAACACACGTAATACTGCTACCATCCACATGATGGCGCTACATACTCACCTGTGCACTGTTGATGGGGCTTTCCTGTCATACACCAAGTATCCCCCTTTCCTTGTATTCCCTTTAACACTAGTCTAACCTTCCCTCCAGGTTTACGCCCACGCTGGAGCAGTGTTGGATGGGAAAATGTATATAACATGTGGGCGCAGAGGAATGGCGTACCTCAGAGAGACTTACTGCTTTGACCCCGTGGCCAATCATTGGACAGCATGTGCTGAGGGCCCGGTGGAGCGGGCGTGGCATGGCATGGCTGCTGTAAATGGACGCATTTATGTTATTGGTGGAAGCAATGATGAGCGTGGATATCGGCGTGATGTCCTGAAGGTACAATGTCACAAGTCATCAGTGGTGTTTGTTGCTGCACAATGAGGGCAGTGTTTACACTGGTGAACAGTCGTCTCACAGCCTTTCATGCAATTTAAAATGTTGCCTGAAGTTTTCCTGTTTTTCCTGTTTTTTTCCCCATTGTTTTACACAGAGATGTTCATGCATTATGACATATTTCTTTTGTTTTTTCTGTTTTCCATTTGTTTTTTGTATACAAACGTTACATTTTTTTGTATCCAAGTGCCCCAACTTCTTGATCTCCCCTCTTTCCTCTCTGTCTTACAGATTTAAATTAGAAAATATTCTGTAGTCTATTGAGTCCAGTCTTACCTACATTCTGATGAAGGGCTGTGGGAGCTAAAAAGCCAGCGGTTGACTTATTGAATTAAGAACAAGCCAGAGCAGTGCCTTTTTGACAGAGGTCATTACTGTTTGGACAGCACGTTTATACAGTGGAGAGTAATTCATTTCTCGTTTTTTTCAGGTTGGATGCTTTGACTCTGAGGCCAACTCTTGGTCTTTAATGACCCCCCTCCCGGCTGGACATGGAGAGCCCGGCGTAGCCGTGCTGGACAGTCGCATCTACATCCTGGGAGGACGCTCACATGACAAAGGCAACAGGATGAAATACGTTCACGTGTTCAACACCGACGCAGACGAGTGGGAGAATGAGACCGAGTTTAAGGAGCGTGTCTCTGGCCTGGCTGCCTGCGTGGTGCTCATGCCCCCTGCTGTGATCGGCCATGCTAGGAGCTGGGAGCAGCGCACCAAGGCTTCGTGGGAAGATGTGGACATGGACAACTCGGAGGACTCTAGTGAGGATTGAAGCAGCCGCGTTAAACTGAATGTCTGAGCACTGGAGACTGTCGTGCACTTTTCTTACACGCATGTTGAATTTTAAGTACCTTTGTATATTTTTTTGTGGCAGTGCTTATGGCAACATTGTGTCCCTCTTGCACATTGACCACTTTGAGTGCCTCTGAACCAAGTGTCATTCAGGACCTTCACACACTATGTGTTACTTTTCAAATATCTCCTTAGATAATCACTCTTCGTCCATGAATCCCTGCCCGCTCTTATGCTAATGCTACTGTTTCTCGCTCATCCCTCATTATGTCCTGTCTCTGTAGCTGCCTATGAATTGTTTATCATAGAGAGAACCTCTATATCCTGAAAGCAGTGAAGACTATTGGCTATGCAATAACATGGTAATAAAGCTCCCTAGGTTTGTTCTTTTAAGAATTTTTGACATAGGATCTTTTGAAAATGGGTTTTGACTTCAGAGATCTACAGGCAGCAGTTACCTTTTATAATGCCCTTATTTACTGTAGTTAGCTAAATTGTTCTTTTCTGAGAATTAAAGACCATTGTTGACTTTTTTTATCATTTAGTTCTCCTCTCTAGCAGCCACTGGTTATTGCCAGGAACTACAGTGGAGTTATCTTCAACTACTGAGTAATCATTATGTTGTTTTAACATTGTGCCTTGTTTTTGTGTTTGCATCCTGAACTTGTGTTGTGAAGTGTGTTTTCATGTTTCAGTGTATTCTGTGGGTGGAGATGAGCCTTTGGTGTTGTGCCTCTGATATCACAGTTTGTTTGAAAGAACACTGTTGAAGTGATTTGTGTTTGTACCTGAATGACGAGGCGCTGGTGCCACAGGTTGTAGACCTCAGCTCACAATACGTTGCCATGTCTGTAAATGATTTCCGAAGTCTGGATATTTGTGTGATGAAAACCAAACCACTGTTGTAATTGTTTTCATACTGTATAAGTTATTCCATGACTCAATCCAAAGAGCACAATGGAGAGTAGTTTTAGAATATTTCTATTTGCTGAGCCGAGCTTTGCTCCATGCTTCTGCGTGTAGCCTCAGTTCATTGTTGCGGTGTTTAATATAGGCATTGAAGACGTTTCATGATACCCGCTCTACTATTGTATCCTTTGTTGCTCTGTTGCTGAAAGGAGCCAGTCTGGTTTAAAATGTACTTTTCTTTTTCATATAATGAGAGTTATTTCTTCAGAAAAAAATGTATTGTATTGGAACACACTGTCAGACAAGATATGCAAATTTAGTATCCTATTCATGAGATGAGTTTTGAAATTTAATAAAAATAGTAATATATAGCTTTTGTCATGCGTGCATGTTAGGATCGGGGCTGTAGCT
This sequence comes from Oplegnathus fasciatus, assembly GCA_003416845.1. NCBI lineage: Eukaryota > Metazoa > Chordata > Actinopteri > Centrarchiformes > Oplegnathidae > Oplegnathus > Oplegnathus fasciatus. The sequence goes on along the minus strand of NTHP01000004.1, from coordinate 3,072,784 downwards.
ACCATTGAAGACACCAAGGTCACGTCCTCTGTTTTTTCTGGGAATTTTAGGGTTTTAGCAGCCATGTGGGAGTTATGTTATACAATTAAATACAAAGAAAAAATAGTAACAAAGTTCTGAGAGTTTAGTTTGTTGTGTTGAGTTTATAAGCAATTGTTGATTTCCAAAGGAATTTCCTTGAAAGAACTGTGCCATTTAATAAAACTTCAACGAAATACAACAACAGCTAACAGCTAACCAAATAGATTAAATTAATTTTAATTAAATGTAATTTTAGAAATTTATTTTAGCGTCTTGGGGGCTCTCAGGCCCTCTGCCCCTAAAATCCTTACTATAGCCCTAGTTGGGGTTTAGAGCTTGTGTCTTCACTCGTTATGAAAGCTCATGTTGTGTAATTCAACACAGTTTCATTAATGTGACAGAAAATCTCCACTGATGAATGTCTTCCTTGTCCGAACTGCAGTCGGTGGTGGTTGCTACCTCGTGCCCTTTATTCCGCCCTGTCTCTGCTAGTTCCTCTCCATTTGGCCCTACACTCCATCAGCTTTATGAAGGCTGACTGCTGCTTTCCTCTCCGAGGCTGTTTCATCTACATCTGTTACCCCCCGCCAGCCCTAA
>NTHP01000004.1:3041509-3072152 GCA_003416845.1 Oplegnathus fasciatus | reverse complement strand
GTGAGTGCCCCCCCCCCGTTTCACACTATTGTGCCAGCCCCCACCAAGTTGTCTGGTGGGATCTGCTGACACCAGCACTGGACATCCAGGATCAACAGTCTGCTGTGTTTATGCGTCAGTCTTTTCATTCTAAAGCTGTAGTACCACCCGGGGGATACTTAAGACATATGTCATGCACTTAACCACGTCAGCGGCCTTTACAGGCATCTGAGTGCAGGTCGATCTGGTGCTCTTTGCTGGACCATTATGAGAGCAATTAAAAGGCCCAAATTACCCATTGATGTAGAGCTATGCAGATTAAACCCAGTGGAGTTGTGGATGTGTGTGTCGAGGGGATTTCACTAAGTGCTCACTTTCATTCTTGTTTCTCCTGCTGTGCAGGAGAGGAGGAGGTCGTCGGCCAGCTTGTCTGGCAATAAGTCAGTAGACAACAAAGAAAGTCACCTGTGGATGGAGATCTGGACTTGAACAGGCTCCTTTTCACTGTGTGACAGACAATATTCCTCCTGGACATCTATGGAGCAGGCTGGCTGCTGCACCCAGTGACCCTGTGACATCCAGTAGCTTTGTCTTTAAATTACAACACATTTTAGGGATTTACTGAAGGCCCTAACCAACATGACATCTACAGTGAGTGCAACACGTTTGCCATCAGTATTCACTCTGTAGTACACGTGATATACATTATACCATTTTACTGTGATGTAGATGATCAAATCGCATCAGCATAACATGATCTGGAGGGAGCGTTTAACCAAAAACGACAGAAGGACAGTGTTGACCTCCAGATAATGTTCCCCAATCTGACGTTCTTTCTAAGCCCTGCCATTTGTTACAAATGCAAAGCTCTTTTAAAAAAGATACACTCAGTTATCCAAGATATACTTATCTTAAAAATATACTCCTGATACTCCCTTTGATGCAGCTGCTGACTGTTTGCTGTATCCTGAATTCTCTATCTAGACAAAAATGTCACAGTTTAGCCTGATAATCAGGCTAAATTGCCATTTTGTTTCACTTCTTCACTCATTCATGTTTGAATTGCTGGGCAGCGACTCGGAGGTCTGGAACCAAGCTATGACAAATGCCATCTAAAAGAATATTGTTGACAGAGGTTTCACATTGTTTTTTGTTGTTTCCTTAAATCGCTATTCTGCCTCAGACTTTTCTGCAGCTTCTACACAGCACACACAATAGATAAATACAATATTATTACAGTATATCACAAACACAATACAGACCAAAGGAGCACAATGAATACACATTAATCTAAAGGTTGTGAATAGAAGCACAGTTTTTGTAGCGATAACATATTTGGAAAATGTTCTCATAGCAGAGTACTTCTTAAGATCACTTTGCCATATGAGATATGAAAAGAGATATTACATTTGCAGCAGAATGATTTGGGTCCGGGGGAGCTAGTCATTTTAGGTGTTTTCAAAAATAGACTAAAGGAGTAGGAGGAAGACACATCAGGCTGCAGATGCTTTGTCTGAGCTACTTGCCCCTGTGTGATCCAAGACATGTTGACCTGAGTCTTTTTGTACACTCATGCTGTGATCTGAAATCTGTAACTGTTATGTTGTATGTGTAAAACTTTGTTTAATGTGCTGCTGCCTATCTTGGCCAGGACTCTCTTGTAAAGGAAGATTTTTATTCTCAATGAGGCTTTTCCTGCTTAAATACATTTTAAATAAAATGTTTGGAAATTAAGAATAATTAATTAGGAAATATTTGCTTCATGTCTGTTTGTCAGAATTGATATCCTTCTTGTATTTAAGAAAAATATATTTAGCTGCTTAGTATCTAAGGAGTAATCTGAATTGACTTTTCTCTCCTTATTTGTTAAGTAGCCTATTTAAAGGGCAAGATCCAAACTTTTCCCACGGTTTATTTTCAGCCATACCATCCCACTAGGTCATTAAATTGGGTACAGTAACAATGCGTGTCATGTTGAAAAAGCTTATGTAAGATGTATTATCATGTTTGATCCCAAACAATATCCTATGTCAAAAGCTATTTAATGTCTTAACCAGGATTTTATCTTCCCAGTTCCTTCCAATATGATTTTATCTTTACTGGGTTTCATCAAAAAGCTTCTGGGAGATATAATCTCGTCATATCTCAGAATTTGAACTTCATCACACTGACCTTCTCACCCAGCAGTACAGATTCCTCTAAAGAGCTCTCTTTTCTTATCCTCATTAAAATGAGTAAATGAACTGTGTGCAACATACAGCTGGGGAAGTCTGAGGGTGGACATACTGGTTCAAGAAGCCTCCAAGATAATGAATCGCACTGAATAAAATCCACACCCCGCCAGAATTGTTCCTGAAGGATGGCCTCCTCCTCCTCCTCCCCGCCCCTCCCCCCTGGACTTTACAACAGTCATTAGCAGCTCATATCCACCCAGGGTGTAGGCGATGGGCCCAGCCTGTGTTTTTCAGTTGTGAAAAGGAGCCAACAGCCCCCCATTTTCATGCTTTTTAAGGCTCATTGAGATGGAGAACGAGAGTCGTGCAATGCTTTATGATGCCTGTGGGTAAACCTCAGCAGGTGAGCCGGAGTCACAGTAATACAATGTCTTTAATGCATGCTGGGCCTGTCGAAACTACAGAGTGGTCCTCATTAGATCAACAAAGAGGAAATACAAACAAACACCACCAAAGGATGTGCTGCTTATCACAGCTGGCCAGGTACAAAGCATGCAGATGTGCACCCGCAAACAAAGACACTTTTACAATACACTCACTCAATGGACTTGCTGTATGCAGGACATGGATTGGATGAAAACAAAAATTACAGACAGGCAAATTGCAACTTCATGGCTTGTAGAACCAGTGGAAGGTATAAAGGACTAGGTAGGAATCAGAGGGTTGTGCAACCTTTCTAATGGTAACTGTCTGGGAGACGAGTGTCACATTTTGTTTGAATGTAAGCACAAGTGAGGGAGAAAAGTACCTGCCAAACTGTTATTTCCCCTCCATCTATGTTTAAATACACTTTGTTATTACAGTAGGACAAGCCAAAAGTTATATATGAACCAGGTTTCTACTTGAAGAACTATCTTTGTTTAAGTAATAGAAAATATATGTATTTACACAAACAAGACATCAAATCACATTACTTTTAGGTTTTTATTTCCAGATCACATCACAATTTGAAGACAGACATGAATTGCACACTTATGTTTTAACCTTTCTTTCTTTTCTTTTCTTTTTTACAAAAATAATATTTACACTTGGAGATGAGATGAAATACAAAATAAATAGACAATTCAACAATAAAACAATCAGTCAGCATGGAGCAGCACACTTTAGTTTCAGTCAGCATAACTGGAGTCTGAATCCTGAATCCTGAACAGAAGGCAGCGACAGGCGGCTCCTTACACTTCTCTGCATCATATTGTTGTCGCAGGCCTCTGGCCCTCAGTCTTGTCTGGGCATGCATTCTCATAGCTGTGGATCAGCTGCAGCTTTGGTAAAGTCACTCTCAGTCAGTTAACACTGAAGATCCCTTCACCAGCAGGAATAAGAGAACAGCGGGTACTGGCTCCACTCAGCCACGTTGCCATGGTGATAGCCGTGGTGCACAGCTTGCGTGGTGTAGTCAGCGGTCAGGTGGTGAGGAGGGGGATACTGGGCGGGACCAGGACCGCTCCACTGGCCCAGGGGCTGCTCGGCGCCGTATGGGCTGTAGATGTGGTGGCCGATCACCCCCGGCTTGCTGGCCTGGGCCATGGTCATGTTGAGGACCCCGGGGTAGTCCTGTGGGCCCGGGAGGTGCTGGGGGCCGCAAGGGGAAGGGCCAATCTCATGTGTACGGGGCTTTGAAGAGTCATGATCGGGGACGGTGGCGACATCAGCGACTCTGGACTCAAAGCTGCCGCGTCCTGATCCACTGTTGCTGCTGCCGATGCTGGAGGAGGGAGAGGGAGACTTTCCATACTCGTGGAACCTGCAGAGCAAAAGGATGGAGGTCAGCGTTCTGTTCATCATGACAACATTACACTTGTAGTATTTGTTGCATAACTTTACAAGTATTCACCTGTATGGCTGGTAGGAAGCTGGAGCGGGAACAAGCTGCTCTGTGTTGTACATGTCCCTGGGGTCTGCCCCAGCGGGGGATTCAGTCCTCACGCTGTGCTCCCTGTCAGCAGCCCACGGGGAGTAACGCTCCTCTTTGACGGCATCACCCTCTTTCTCTTTGGGCAGGTCTCCTTCCTCGCCGTCGTAACCATCGTATGATGACCGGCAGAAATCTGAAAAGACACGAATCATCAGATCAATTTTGGGAGCACAGGACAAGAAAATAAAAAACACCAACAGGAGGAAGAGAGTCTTAAAATGGTACCTGGTGGACTGTCCTCTTCAGAGTCCCGGTTCAAAATGTCTGACATCTTGGCTCGTTTCTCAAGGCAGCCTGGGTTCTTGTTTGCACGCCTGCAGAGGAACATCAGGTCCATTAAAACAATACTACTACTTTTAAAACAAGCTACTGCAAAGGAAATCTGTAGATGAGCCCCCATTTTTCAAATAAAGCAACCAAACCAAGTACCTGTATGAGACCAGTGTGATACCCACCTTTTTTTATTTGTGCCTTCATCCCGGAAACCTTTTGCAAATGGGTTGTGGTCGATCTTCAGCTTTGTAATCTGTAGGTGGGGAAATCAAATCAGTTAAAATCTCAATAATGTGTGATGTCCTGCCAGCAGTTTGCATTGGTTTGCAGTGATAGAAGCAGACCTTAGTGTTCTGGTAGGCTGTGACCGCTGTGAAGGAAGTCTCAGGGAAGGTGAAGGTCTGGAAAACACTCCAGCGGACACTGAACAGGTCGTCTGCCTGGACGATGTGGAAGCGTGGGTGGTAGCGATGCATGGAGTGCAAAATGATCTGCAGGAAGAAGAGACTGATTCATTCAGAGCACTTTTTTCTCGTTTTAAGCACTTTAAGTATCCGCTCTGTCGCTGCTAAAGCATCCAGTCTATAAGTGTCACCAGTTTGTCCCCCAGGGACTTCAACGTCCTCCGAAAAAGTAGTAGATATCATTAGGATTAGAGTTGTTGCTAAGCACTCCGTTTCGAGCACTCTTACTTACATGGCCGTGCTGGTCGAGTGTGTTGTTGGTGAGCTTGAGCTTGAGGAAGGAGACGGACTGCTTCATCCAGTGGCTCCCAGGGGCCGGGGAGTCGGGGTGGAGGTAGGTCCTGCAGGGAGGCTGGGGCTCCGCTTTTCCTGCCACCTCCCATTTCTCTTTATTCCACTGTAGGAAGGAGACAGATAGTCAGTCAAGCTGTCATAGAGAAAGGTGATTTACAGAAGGAGCTTCACCTTCTTCCCTTCCCCACAGTGTGAGAGGAGGACGATAGAGTGGAGGCTGACTGCTGGCCAGTACCACCCACAGAGACAGGGGGTAGTACAGTGGGTTCCCAGCAGGGGATAGAAAAACAGGAAGAGATAGCACCCCTTTGATGTACAATGTCAGGAGAGGAGGGGGGTGATAAACAGGGGGTGACTTGTCTGGGGATACTGGTTACCACTGGGGGATATCTATGGCCAAAGCCATGGCTGTGAGTCAAGGCTACTTTTTATTGTTGGAAATTTTTATCAGCTAAAAACAACTGCTGTCTTACCTTATACCTGAAACCATCCTCAGGGACCATGTCCACCAGTAAGATGTACTTGGCACATGGAATAAGGCCGGACAGATTTACTTTACAGTGTGGAAACATCCTCCTGGAGAACACAGAAGGGGACACATGAGTGTGCGAGAACAACAAAAACAGCAACAGAGGACACTACTTTCCAAACATTTTGCACTGAATTGTTATTTTTCCACTGTCTTACCTGCCCGGTTTAGTGATGATCATCTCTGTTCCTATTTCATGGAAGGTTTTCCAGAGTTCAGGGTCCTCCAGAGTCATCCTGATGTTGCCCTGGAGATAGGCATCAGGGCCAGCAGCCATGGAGGAGGGAGGAGGGCCGCTGAAGTTGGGCTTCAAGTCTAGAAGTAAATAAGATTCATCACAGCCGTGCCATAAGAAAGATATGCTCGGGTAAAGACAAAACTGCCCAGCACAAATCTAATGAAAGTCAGTCAACACTCACCTCTGATGGACTGCATTCTTCAGGTTCAGTAGTAGCACAGCTTGAAAAGGTTCATGCACTGAGGGTCAATGAGCAATCCAAGTATCAGTGATATCCAAGTGTTTCTTCAGCTCTGTTCTCCCTCCTTGGTCTCCTGCCTCATGTGTAAAAAAAAAACAGAAATCCAGCAGCTCAGGCAGTCAGAAGGTAAATCAGTCTTGTTGCAGCAGATATTTCAGAGCTCTTGAGTCCTGCAGGAAGGGGTGACCATGACTTTTAAGGGGAGCCGTGGAGTGGGTGGGGTCAAGAGAGCCATTCCCAGGCTTTGAAGTGGCACAATGATGAGTCAGTGCCCCGCTGTGATTGGAGGGTGCTGGAAATCAAAGAGAGTTAACAGAGCCTTGATACCGTCCCCACAGGAAGGGGGACGGAGGAAATGCATCTTTATTAACTGCTAAGAGACTTTAAAACAAATATGGACGGACTTCCCTGCTGCAGATCAGGGCTCGCAGCGGCACCAGAATCTGTGTAAATATCATTCACACAGACATAACCACACACCAAAATGGCATTTAGTGTGTTTGTGCAATGTGGTAAATACCCAGTATAATACATTTAACACGGCTGAAGCACACAGTGTGCCTGTGTGCTTTGTGTGTACACTGCAGGAGTCATTATTTTCTTAAACACAGCAGCATGTTCAAGAGTTTTCTCAAAGTAGAACCATCCTAACACTTATTGTTGCACATGTCCGTTATATTGATCTGAAATTAGATGAAAATGAAAGACTATTAAACATTTCTGGCATCAAATTTATGATCACCTTTACACTTTTCTACATTCTCGGCTTTCCCCATCAGAGAAATTACGCAGTGGGTGGGAAACTCTGTGTAAACCCATAATGGTGTAATGACAACATGCACTCTTTCTGCAGGTAACTTTCACCTGGGGGCATCCTCTGAAGTCTGCAGGGCTGCAGGCAGTGGTGGTGGTGGTGGTGGGGGGGGGGGGGGTTGTGTATTGGGGTGTCTAGACAGGCCCATGCTCTGATAGATAATCTCATTAGGCTAGTTTCCCTTGAAGGAGCTACTTTCTGCATGTGGAGAAAGCCCCGTGTAAAGGCAGGCAATTAACAGCCAGTTAGCACCACAAGCCCAAGTCAGCCTTGAATGGGACAGGAGGGGTCTGAGAATAAAGACCTGCCACAACAACCCGGCCGTCCTCCCACCATCCACATCCAGCCAGAAATCCACGGGTGTCATTCATGGGCCTGTCTCCGCCTGTATCGTACCACGTTACCACAGGCAAAACAAATGCTAAACACTGCAGGCATTAGCATAGAGGAACAAAATTAAAGCACAGTCCCCCTCTTCTTTCCACTGACATGAACATTTGAATTGAGGAAGACTCTCGCATCTCATTCAGCCTCTTTTCTAGCATAGACACACCACTTCCACTTACATTTCTCATTGTATTCTCATGTCTGCATGCTGCATACAATGCCTTCTGTGAGCAAGCCTCTCTGCCACCCATGCACAAAGGATTTTTCTTTTGCTTTTGTGTAACTGTATGGAGAACAGGTTGGATACCAAAACCATGTACAGTGTATGAACTATAGTTTTAAAAGCAATGTGTGCAGCACAGAAATTGCCCCACAGTTTTAAAGGCATTCTGCCACTCTGTTGAATCAGCAGTTACGTGAGCATAAAGAGATGTTCAATGCTAGAAAGTCTTCCCTGTGAAAATATTGACTAGCCCCTTTAAGGCTCCTGTGTGGGGTCGATGCAGAATAAAAAGGACAATAACATTCAGCTTGTAATGATGCACTTAAAGATGCAGAGATCTCTGCACATTTACTCATGTTGCCCTGATGCAGGACTCTCCCAGCAGCCCCCCACCCCCTCTGTGGAACCTGGCGGCACAACATTGGCCTTGAGGAAGTGCGATGTGTTTTTTATCCTCCTTATGTGAAACCAACTGTTGTCGAGGAGTTATTAATCACAGGTTCAGTGTGGCTCTCCTCACTTAGCGCTTAGTCAGCTCCTCGGGGGCCTGCGTCGGGAACCCCTTACTCTATTTCCCGGGGCAGGGAGGCCACGCAGCTCCTTGAGAGTTTATGAGTATGATGCTGCGAGAAATAAAGAGATTTGATGAGAAATTCTCTGCGGATCGCTTCAGCTGCAGCAGCAGAGCGTGTCCCTGCCAGAGCCAAGGTGTACATTTCAGCAGCGGCAGCGTCAATCCCATTATGTGCTGGATTTGGAGGTGACAGGTGTGACTGGTAAAGGCCTCAGTACATAGCCTGGGGACAAAAGTCAGGGACAGAGAGGCATGACAGGGAGCTCTGCCTTATGTAACAGCCAGCCTGGGGGCGATTTGGACTGGATGACACAGGGAGGTCATCTGGAGAAGATTGATAAGGACTGCTAACCAAAAACATTTTGTGAAGGGCCCTAAATAGACTGTATGAATGTAGCTACTTACTAACATTTTCCAAGAATAAATGATGAGGGATAGCAGGAGGAATCTGATCATAGCTCAGTTGTGTTAAACAGCTGATAGCTCCTGTTTAATTTGAACCCCCATATCTCATACCTGATTCCACTGTGGCTCTCCTCCCTGCGTCTACTCCTGCATCACCTTTGGCAGTGATGTTCCACCTCCCAGGTGTCAGTCTTTGGCCATTTGCTTTAACTGCACAGATCCCCTTGTGCTCAACAGTTAACAGCTGCCAATATACAGCCAGGGCCCGGGGATCAGACAGCTCTCTAGCAGCCCAATAAAGAGCCCCCGGAGTGGACTGACGAGAAATCTCACACCTTTCGCTCACATTAGCCATGCAGCATGCCCTTTTGATGCTTAATTGGCCACTTTGAGGGGTTTGTAGAGATAGCAGCCCCGTGGCTGGAAACAACATGAAGTCACAGGAGGCCGAACAATCTCACATGGCAGGAGAAATGCCTTCACCTGACAACAGGTCGATTACAATTTTAATTTAGCTGCTTTGAGCTGCTGTGATTAGAGAGGATCTGTAACATCATGTCTGGTTTCTGGCACAGCAGAGAAATTTCATCTAAAGGTCTGCTTACAAATAACGAGGCACCCAAGCATATACTGTATTTCTCTCAGGAAGAAAACATAACTACTGTGTCAGATTTTATCAGGGCAAAGGCCAATTCATCAGTTTCCTTTCTAGTTAGCAGATAATATAAAAACAAACCTCTTCACTGTGGGGAAAAAGAGAAATAAATCTGTTACATTAGAGCGACTGTGATCTCACATGCACCAGCTAGGGGCCGGGTGAGCTCACATTTGGTCCACCACATAAGAAAACAAACCTCAAATCTAGCTTGCCTGGCAAAGGGGGCAAATGACAACTTCACAGCACTTCATAAGAAACTCCTGGAAGTTGCTAATGAAGACTAATGACTTCCCTCGTGTCGGAGACTTCACACCAGAGTGTACAAGCCCTTTGACCACAAAGTCAATGTGGTCAGCGGGGTGGTCCGCCGGCCACAGGAGTCCACAGCTCCACTTCAAGTGAGAAGATACTTTTTCATATTTATTTTAGATTTCAAAATGATTTAAAAGCAAGATGGATTTCACAAATGCCTGTCATTTTTTTTCCTGTTAAGGGTTTTTTATGGAAGTTTGTCCTTATCTGAATCAAGGGTCAGAGGATAGAGGGTGTCATATGCTGTACAGACTGTAGAGCCCTTAAGGCAAATTGATTTTGGGTTTATATAAATAAAATAATTGTCAATTGGATTGTATAATTGGCAGTTTTAAGAGTTTAATCATGACAGAAAATAAATAGTTTGTGTGTGTTTTATTAGCAGCGAACAGGAAATCAGGTTCAAACATTAAGTCTTACTGATGAAATTTGAATAACGTGTTTTCAGTCTCATAGGCCACACACACACTCTTAATATAAACTTGACTGTCAAGAAATTAGCTGTCACTGTCACTGTTAAAATGCTGTGTGGCCTTGACTGGTGAGAAAAATGACTGCTGTGTGTTTTAGTGAGTAACCATCACCTTCCTGAGCGTCGTCCTGGAAGCAGCTCAGCTCGTCGACCGTTCAACCTGATGATTTCTTAGAAATTCATATAAAACAGCAAAGACAATGAATGTTAAAACCAAACCTCAGGTGGGTTTTAGCCTTGTAGTTCAAGTTGCTCAATTTATTTTATTTTAATTTTAGAAGTGTATGCATCTTAACCGGATATTCTTTATACTGACAGTTGTGTCAACCCGTTCATGTTGTCTGTGTTGTGTTTATTGTTGTAACAGTTTTATGCTGCCCTCTTGGCCAAGTCTCTCTTTAAAAGACCTGGTTAAATGCACTTCTTGACACAGGAGTATTGTCACACTAAAGCATTAAAGCAGTGAGCTGAAGGGGAAATGCTCTTGTCAAATGTATGAATAAAAACTTTTCCTGGTTTATTTTAAGCCAAGATCTTATTAATCCAATCAAGTTGTGTGGATGAAGCCGTCACTTTCCTGTTACTCTTCTATTTTTTTGAGTCTTGTAAATTGTGAATTAGTAACACTTTGTTTTAACCACATGTGGAGTAAATTATTAAGTGAACCATTAAGTTTTTAATGCATTCATGATCCGTTATTTAGTGTCTGCTTATGCATTCTATCCACTTTCATAAAACATTACACATGTAACATGTTGTTTGTTACCTGTGAATGTGTGATTAGCATTTGTCTGACATGAATTATAAAGACTATACACCTGTATTTCATGTGTTATGTGTCCGTAGGTCTTGTGATAAACCATAGTTATGGCAGTCACAGACGTTGTTACCAAAGTGACCCCTCAGGTACCTTACTGTTTTGTCAGAAAGCTCAGGACGCCTGAGCTGTCTGCTGAGAGTTCACACAGACTACAAACAAAATCACTGTCTTATCTGATGCAAGGACCCCTGTGGACAACATTTTATGCAGATCTGGATGGTATTTTAAGTAGCACGCAGAACAAATATGTGTTTCTCAAATATATTTTTGGTTTGACATCTATAATGCATTCAGTCCAGAGAACAGTTCCCCTCCTCCTGAGCCAGGGGGGGCTGGGCCGGGCTAAAGCCTTCAACCCGGTCACCTCTTTAGCTGTAGTACATTCCCAGAAGCTCAGCAGAACAATAGAAAACTATTTTACACCAAAAAAATAAACAAAAATAATGAAATCAAATACAAAACAGTTTCTTTTTTTTATCAAGGGTGATAGTTTACAATTATTCATTTGTGTCCTTTCTAAAAACTATTTTTAGACAGCTCTCAAGAAACACAATCAGTAAATATCTTTCTTTTTTTATAGAAAACAATCTGTAAAAAACATTCTGTTGTCTTCCTCTGAGTTAAGCTAGAATTGTGACAAATTTACCAAAATGGTTTCAATGGAAAGGCATCTGTATTAGAAAGTCCTCCTCAGCATGCATTTCAATTCCACTGAAATCAGGAAAGATCACGGAAAGCGCCCGTTAACGGTGAGTCGTTTCCTGAGTTGATTGAAATTGAAGTGACCCTCACCTTAATGTTTACACTCTCACACATGCACACGCTCCTCCAGCTTGATACTTGACCCATTAAAGCCAAAAGTATTGGAAAGATATTTGGAGTATGACGTGTACAAAAGCTAATTTATAATAACTGAAATCCCTTTCCGTATCATTCAGATCAGTGCTGGTGACAGGACGTCTTCCTGGTAAGAACTGTTCCTCTTAGCTACAAATGCACACCAAAGAAAAGAAAAATATATCGGACAAAATATTACAAGAAATACAGTGAGTACAAAAATAGCACAAAGTTAAGTGCCAAATGAAAAACATCCCAAATGTTAAGTGTAAACATTTCCAATCTGCTACAGGTTGTGAGGCTGTGTGGCCCGTCAGCTCCACAGATGAACCTCGAATGCAGCCGATTGTCCTTATTTCACCTCTGTGTTCACTGAAATACATCATGTACCAATGCAATGTGTCTTGCAGATGAAATTCTCATGCCAAAGTAAATGAGCAAAGTGGAGGGCAGCAGGTACATGCTGCTGAGCATCAGTCCAGACTGAGGCACCTCAGATTGGCGAGTTCTCAGACGAGGATTTAGCTGCAGCTTGGAGGTACAGTTAGCAAGAAACATAAAAAAGATGCATAAACACGGGACTGGTTGGCTTTAAAGGCTAAAGGTCTTTCTTGCCAGATCCAGTTGGGTGCAGGAGATAAGCTGATGTGTGATATGCATAAATGGCACATTACAGACATGCTGTGAGACTAAAGCCATCATCGTCTGTCATACATGCCATCGCTGCTGACGAGCAGAGCAACACTGACATGACAGCCGATGAGAATACTGCATTTTTTTTTTTTCAGTTTGGGAGTGTTTTTTTATAATGCACGTTAGGGAACAATAGCATCAACAAAAACGGCTGCAGTGGCATGTACCATTCCTTTTTTTAAGACAGGGGCACAGGGTTTGGCAGAGTGAGGCCAAGCTGCGACAAAAGTCCTGGCCTCGTTCAGTTTCAGCGCGCACACAAGGCCTTCAGAGGCTCAGATGTCCATGTAATCGTCCTCCTCCTCGTCCGTCTCGCTCTCCAGAGATGACTCCTGGCTGGACGTCTCCTGCACCTCCAGCGCCGGCTGGCTCAGAGTGTCCTTTTTGACTGTGGCCGCAGACTGAGACGACAGGATGACGTTCTGTGCAGGAGCAGACAGCAGGGGTCTCTGTTAGACTAGACTTAACATGTATGGTTATGTGCACTCGCACCGACACACTCACAGAGCCACATATTTAGAGGCAAGCTACATACCTTAAGTCTTTGTTTGGTTTCCTCTGAGATGCTGCCTTTGGGGGAGAGAAGTGTGGGTGTCGGAGGTGTTACTGTGATTTCTGGCGGGAACTTGGTAACGGTGGAGGGGATGAAAAGCTTTGGCATATTGGGTGGGACACGGGAGCGGATTCGGTTGGGGTCTGGAAGCTTTGACTGCTCACTGCTGGCATACTGCTGCTGGTCTGAGAGAGAAAAATGAGAGGACATTTTTAAATATTAGAACATTTTCAAGGTATATGAAGTCACAGTTTACACTAGAATATCATTAATTCAATCCATGTATGCTGCGGTGACCTTTTCTGTCACATCTCTTCATTCAGTGGTTCTGACCTGGGCAAGGTTGTGCGGTGCTACATGTGGCAGTTTCCTCCTGGAACCAGCCTGCTGCTGACTCTTGCCCTTGGGAAACAGTGGCGAGTTTCATCTGTTGACAAAGGTGTGACTCCTGCTGTCGGTACGAAAGTCCCTCTAAGGGCTCCTCCCGCTCCTCTGTGGGCAAAAACAATACACCAACAAAATACATGTTAAAACTATACTAATAGCACCGGACCCTCCAAGTGTTTGGCACTTTTACAATATTTGTGATTCTTTACCAAAGCACATAATTAATTATCTAATCAGATACCTTGTCAACAAAGATAATGGCAGCAACTTTATCTTCCTCAGCTTTTACAGGACATAAATTGACAACATTGATAGTTGATTTCGAAGAATGAACATTTCTGCATTTTGTCTGTTAGAACTGATAAACAAGAAGTCAAAGCTTGATTCCCACTACTGCTGGCAAACATAAAACAGTATTTATATTATTATTATTATTATATTATATTCCTATATCTTGAACTTTAGTAACTTTTACTTGTGTGATTTTCTTTATACATATTTTGAGCATTGTTAGAGAGGCTGACTTAAGAATGTCATTGCCAACGACTGCTCCCACGCAATTGTTGTGTACATGACAACTAAAAATCTTGAATCTTGAATTTACACAACATCTGACTTCCTTAACGTGAAGTTTTTTCCTACTGAATTTTGACTTTATTGACTGGACTTTCTATGCAAGTCATCAAGTACACTGACATAAGACATATCCACTAACTTGAGTAAAGATAACAGTATTTTGACGTTAAAACATTCTGTACATTTTGGCATTTTTTTTGTCAGACAATTAATCGACCAATTTACTGATTTACATACTTTAAAGTTCCCTTCATCAGACAGCGATCTGAAATGAGTACATGTGAACTAATTGCAAATTTCCCCCCTGCAGCTCAGACAGACACAAATGGAAACAAAAATGATCTAATACTCTTTCAGGCTTCTCCACTAATGTTGCCTAGGAAACCGTTACATAATACACAGCGCTGCAGTGATGCTTGATGTTAACCTGTGTGTGTGTGTATGCAAATATATATGTATGCAAACACTTTTGCATGTATCTGCAACACCTTCAAAGGTCATCCAACTTTAAGAACTTGAGGAAATTCAAATAAATCCACATAAACCGGTAATATGCAGCTACTGGTTACAGAGACCTTCAGTAAACTGGATTTACTGATGCTAATCAAAATGTGCCTGTAATTTCAGTCCAATGCAGTCTGTTCTCCTTCTGATGACATAAGGCTGGTTTTAGCTTGTCACATGACCTCTAATGAGTCCAGCTGGACCCCTGTGCAGATGTAGCAGGTGATAAGTTGGACTCAGGCAAACCTGATGTGTCGGTTCAGTAAAGTTTGCTGTGAAGCAGCATTGTGGGTTTCCAATTAAGGACGAAAACAAGATGAATACTGCCGTGTTGCAGAGAGCTCTGCCTGACAGCTCATTCATTATAGGTTTGCACTTGGGGGGATTTTTCACTCACAAAAATCTAAAAATAGAATTTGCTCAAAATATCACAATGAAAGAGCTAAGAGTTATTAAATATATTCTAACATTAGAATTACATTTGTGTTTTGAAATGTGTTTGCAGAGAGCAGCCTTAGCCTGGATTAGCATGGAAATAAATGTCATTTGGTGAGATGGTTCTGCTTGATTTAAAGTAGATTTTGAGTAAAGTCCATGTAATGCAACATGTCTCAGAGTCATCTGAAAAGCAACAACTGTGTCAAGTTTGTTACCTGCAAGAAATCAGCAATTATCAAGGAGGTAAAAATTAAGCTAAGCTGACCATTAGCTTAACATGGGCAAAAACAGGAGAGCCATCTGGATGAGAGCCAAATACAACAGCTCCACTTACTGAGCACTTAGTATCTGACAGAACAGAAATGAAAGCTGCCTCAACAAGATTTCCTTCAGTATCTCCAAAGGCTGTTTACTGCCCTCTAATGGCTCTACTGGCCTCATGCAAAAATCTAATGATTATTAACGCACTCTAAATAATAAGTAAATTAATTACAAGAAAGAAGGGGTTCAAATATCAAAATACTACCAAATACTACACGTGTAGTAAGTATATATTATTTATTTTTCCATTTCACACCATTTAGAATATCAGGGGAATTCAGGCTGAAGACACTGGGTGTAGGCATTGCATCTTTAGATATTAAACACGAAATAAACAACAATTTTATGAAGCAGAATATTCATTAGGAGGATCAGCGATGATTAAGCCAAACCCCTCCAGAAGCTCATGTAGGCAGAAGAGTCACAATCTGGAGGACACCGATTTCTAAAACTCTTGTTGGGGAACTGACAAAACCCAAAAGGCAAAATATAACCAGGCCAGAGTCTGCTGTTATGTAACAGATCTGTGGAAGTCCACAGGTGCCCCCTGTTGGTCACATGGACTATAGCACTTTAGGACCTTTACAAACTGCAAAGCAGTGGTACTAAACTACACAAGCATCATTACTAATTTCAAAAAAACAACATTTTGTCTCTTAAATCTTCCTAGCATCAGAAAGCGCAATAACTTAAGATGTGTGTACATCACATTGTGACAAAAACGACCCCATAGTGGTGAGATGTGCTGGAAAAGAGGCCACTGCACCTGTGTGTGGTAAGAAGGCCATGGCTGCGGTAGGGTGGCTAGCTGCTCTCCTGTGCTGTGGCTGATCGTGGAAGCCCGAGGCTTGAGGTCTGGACAACTTGCTCAGGGGCTCGTACACCACTTTGGCTTGGCCGTCCTGGGTGGACAGCGGGTGGCAGGCGGTGTGGCTGAGCAGGACAGGTGTCGGCAGGGAGGCGGGGAAGAAGATGTCTCGGTGCTCCTTGGTGTACTTGGGTGTGGTCGGTGCATCGCCTGCAGACTGTTGGAGACAGAAGAAGAGCAGTGGTCGTGAGGAGGTGTGACTGACCTTCGGGATCCATCTGCAGCGAAAAACGCTCCTCTGCTCAGGTAGATTTCTGAGAACTGTACATCCTCTTCCCTGGAGACAGAATCTGGTCAGAGACTCAGTGCCAGAGAAACAGAGTGAGTCACAGTCGATACACCCGCACTTTTCAAACAACACACATCAGCAACATTTGTCTTGGCTCTTTCACATAAGACGTAATGAAATCCTTTAAAGAGTTGCGATGTCGTCCCCCATGGGTTCAGAGGCTTACTTGTGTGCTGGACTCTGTGTTGGGTGCTGGCGAGGAGCACAGCTCTACACCACGCTACATCCCTCTGAGCCACTTTCCTGTGAGTCCTTTTGAGGACCACTTATAAACACAAGAGCTGCACAAACAACCTGTGACAACAGCCGCACTGCTCTCACAGCCGCTGTCATGGCAACAGAGGAGCACAGTTAAAAGAAATGAATACACCTTCTCTACTTTTCAATTTAAAATGGATGAAAAGTTGGATCAAAACTAGACTTTATAAGCCTATAAATGCAGCTCTTCGGTCTTATGTATGAACTGTTGCAAATTTTAACAAGCTGAAGAAATAATGATTTTCATATCCAGTGGAGGGCTACACAGAATTGTACTGCATTAATTATGCAGCAATGTTAACAAGTAAATATGACTTCATATTTGCCACAGAGAGGAAAATTTGACTATTAAACACATTACAGTTTTGTTAACATTTCAAAAGCCTGGAGGCAACGTTCAGGGCCACATTACACTACTGTCATGGTGAGCAGGCACCGACAGATACAGTATGTAAGCAGAAAACAATTTGGCAATAACAGAGCTCTCATACCATTTATCTCAGGCTCTCTGCTGGGAGTTGAAGTCAAATTGTGCTCTGAATCAGAGCTGTGTATGATGAAGCTCCCTACGGGATTCACACAGCAGAGCGCAGGCAAATAAAACAAACAAGAGTAGCCTTCCAAAAGCTCAGACAGCAACAGATCCTTCAGCTCAACACAGAGTGGCACAGCAGCTTCAAGCATGCACCAGCTCCAAAGCCAGCTTTGATGATTCATATCTCATGAATTAAACATCGCCAACAAAGACACCAACAAGTCAGCTGGACCGTGTGCATCAGAAAAACACTGTACCTGAGAAAATTGCAGCACATAGCATGCAGCCAGTCTGTAGGCTCCTCGGGAGTTTGCTGCTCAGGCTCTTGCTGTGTGGTAAGAGTGGGCTGCTGGCAGCCAAACTGAGGTCCCACAATGTGAATTGAAAGATGGTTCTTTGCAATTATCGAGATTGGGCTTTAAATCAGATTAGAGCAGCTGTAGATGTCGTCATGTCGTCAGGTTTGGTCATTATTTCCAACACAATTGAAAGACCGGCCAACCGAACATTTTAATTAAATTGCCTGCCCAAATGGAACTGACACTGGCGCTCCTTTGTGAAGCAAATGTCCTTATTCTTTGATGAATAAAACCTCAACATTCATCCAACTCTGCTGATATACAGGAGGTGAGACTGTTTTAATGAAGTACCTCCATCGAGTCTCTCAAAAAGCTACACCTTCTCCCCAAGTAGAGGAGAGTTAAAACCAAAAAGATTAGGACAACATATCAGACATTCATTAAGTGACAGTAACAAAAGGGGTCATTTAGCCTCGACATGCTTTCCTCCTGATATGGCATCAAACTGAGGGAGCAAACAATACACAGAGCACAACGCAGCCAATTTTCAGGCTCAGCACTATATGAACAGATCTCGCTCTGCACTTGTGGGGGCTTGAAGGAATGTGTGAATCTGTAAGAGGCAGGCAAGAATTCTTCATGTCCTCGAGCTGAGAACTCCAAGGTGCCTACACACATTTTCCACTACATACAAGCGCAACCGAACACAAACCACGACATGAGCTGGTGGCACAATAATTACACATAAACTGCAGTTAGATTAGACTGCAGAACAAGCTCGTATGCAGAAGCACCCCATCTTATTAGCATCGTGGGAAAACGAGAACACAAACCATATGTGGGCTAATTATCATAACATCTAGCAGGTCAACAATCATGCCATGTACACCTGACAACAGCTGTCACGTTTACCTGACAGTTGTCAGAGGACTGGAAAGTGTCTGGTTAAGACTCCACATATGACATTTTAACTATTAATCACTAATTAAACAACAAATAGTCATAATGCAATAAATATATGTTGCTACTTTAACTTAATGGATATTCATTTCTTTGTGTTTCTAATTTTTAGGTGACACTGCAAAAAGTAAAAGTTTTTATACATGATTTATACATGTAAATAAACAAAAACTGGAAACTGATTTGCCCACACAGCTGTTTCAGTAAAACAAGATTCTAATTCCTACCAGGTTTTTACACATTTGAGGAATGTGGCTTGTCGCTCTGTGCTTCATCTGCCCCATCATCTCTATGTCGTGTGTTTATGTGTGAAAATTAGACAAACGAATGCACAGACAGAACGAACAAAGACGACAAAAAGAATCATGCAGAAAATAAGATGATAGGATCAGTGAACTAAGAAAAACAGAGATTTATTTTGCCCACAGCTACTTCTCATGAGCCTGAGGTTCGGGGAACATCACCGTGACAACAGGATGTGGGCAGAGAGACCCTTGTTGACTGTGTGGGCAGGAGGAGGGATGTGAGGAAGGGGGAGTCGCCGACACAGGATGAGGCAGAGCAAGTACTGATTCGATGAAGAATATGAGTACTGAAGACAAAGCTGAGTTAATAGTTGGTTTAGCACTAGCTGAACCCATTAGACTTACTACAATAAGACTTACTTAACATACAGTATTTAGATACTTCTGTCTTTTTGTAAATCATAAAGCACATTGCCCGTGCAAATAACCAACATGCATACCATTGCTAAGTTGAAACTGATGAAAAATTTGGCAACTACTGAGTGAGGCTGAAGGGACAACAGGGAGCATTCACACGATGCTTTGAGCTATATTTAGTACTGACAGGCTGGAGCAAGATAGACTTGAATAAGTCTGGGAAATACCAAGTTACTTATCAGTTTAGCACATCGTACTACAGATGCTGCACGTTACTTCCCTACAAAAACAAAACATCTATTCTTAAACTTGCTATTAAGAGCTAAACAGCAGACAAGTAAAATTAGCATTTAGCCTACTTGGATTGGCAGATGGGTGGGGTGTACAACATCAGGACAACTCAGATAGATCGTCTTAGCTTGGCTGGTAAAGCATACGTTTGCCATGCTGGAGACCAGACTTCCATTAATCCTGAGTGTGTCAGTTCAATGTCATGATAGTTGCAGCTTATCAGAAATTATTGACTATTATTAACATTTACCTGCTGCCATCAAGAACATAATGTTGTTATGATGATTTCATGACAGGATGTTTTCTTTTGACATTAGTTTAAATACTATGTAAAACAATAACTAAGATACTGCTGCTGTATCAACTGTATCATAAAGTAAAGCCTTAAATCATCGAAGCATGAGGGGAAAAAAACAGTATTTTGGCATCAACTGGGATAAAACAGGGACAGATAGAATGTACATTTCGCTCTCTGTATAAATGTAAACTACAGCATGAGCTACGATGCACAGGGGAGAGAAAATGTAGAGGTAGCAGAAAGATTAGCATGCTGAGTTAAACTGTTTTACCTGTCTTTGGGCAGAAGTGGCCAACTGAATCTGGCAGAACTTCACAGCTTGGTCCAGAGCTACATCCTCATCAACCTGAGACAGGAGAACAGGCAGAACAAGGACATTAGGGCAGAGCAACAGGTCTTCATATGCTCATGGTCATAGTAGCAGGTTATTAAAGCAGTGTCAAATCTTTTCATACATCTCTTTCTATTCAGTAAAACTTCCTCATGCAACACTGGAGCAGGGAGTGGACTACTGCAAATGCATCATATATTTGCGAGGTGACCTGTCCTGCGTACACACCACGTTAATTACTCACTATGTCTCCAAACCAGCGACAAATTCTTATGATTCTGTATCAGAGCCAGGCGGATTTCCTCCGAGCTTCTGCCTCTGATCATAGCACCAGTAAAGAAAGGCTCACATCAAGGCCCAGCACAGCTAGTGGATGTGTGGGAGTTGGCGAGCTTAGCTACAGCCCAACATCGTACACTTAGCAGTAATCTTGTTCACACAGCTGTTATGTACCCTCCAGCAGCCTGTTGTATGCAGCGGTTCAGGGAGCCCCAAAGGGAGGGATGTTTTTACAGCAGCCTCATTCTAGTTTTCAAATTATGCCAATTGTTAAATGGACTGAGTCGCGCTTCAGTGCATCACAGAGGACAGCCCTCTGCTTTCAATTCATGTCTGGCTCACTGTAAACGTTCCTTGTCAAACCATATACAATTGCCAGTGGTGACTTATCAATATCACATTATAATTACTATTAGAATGAGGCAATTTTCAGCAAGACATCTCTATCACATCAATAAAACCATACCACAAGACATACTGCACTCTGATGGCATGAAATGCTCACAAGAGTGAGCTGAGAGAAAAAAAAATATCTGACTGAAATTTGCAGAAGTAATAACAAAAACATAAACAAGAATGAAAAAGAAACTACATCTACATGCAGCTGTGCAAAGCAGCAGACCATAAAACCACAAAGCGTCTGCAGATCGTGCAAGTAGTTGCACAATCAGAAGATGCTTCTGGAAAACGTCCAGGCATATTAATTGTATAACTCATTTGATGACAGGAAACATGTCGTGGCTGGTTCTGGCTACACTCTCTTATGGGTGTGTCTGAGAAAACATTCTCTTTGCTGTCTCTTAAAGAGCACAGGAAAAAAACATCTTAGCTGCAACCCAAGCACCTGAAGAAAACAACACAACGAATGTTGCAGAAGCTGGCCTATCTCCTCCGATTTCTTCTTTCTCCTCTTCAGCTGTCCCTCGCCTACTGCCCTCCCACTCCAGCTACAGCTCTCTGGCATTACACAGCCAATGACACGGCAACTTCTGCAGGGCCAGCATTGATCTTCAACTCAATATGGCTGTATGAGCGGATGTGGGCTGTTCTGCAACTACATCAACAATGCCATAGAAAGCACTGAAGTTGGAGTAACTTTCAACTGAGTAACATTTGCTCTAGAGAGACAGAAAGAAACTTCTTGCTTCTTTGACACTTCCTATGCAGGAGGAGGTTAACTTAATGATTTACAAATTTCACATAATAAGATTAGTTATACAGATGGCAGACCTTTCCCTGCTTCTACCATGAACTACGGGCAGCCATAAATTCCTATAAAATTCAACAATACACATTGCTTAATAGCCAAAAGTCCTAAAATTTTGCATTTTGCAATGTATAAACTGTGAGAATGCAGTGATTAGATGCATCAAAGAAATCAACAATGACTGATCCACAGCAGCTGCCCACGTACTTGTGACATCATGTAAAAAAAAAACAAACAATCCAATTAATCTTAAAAATACCCAGTGGGACTACATTTAGAGTCAACAACCTGGAGTAACAGCAGAAAGACCAAAGTCAAAGAGGTTGAATTTGGGTTAGCGAGAGCAAAAGCACAACCGCACCTTTACGAGCTAGATTTGTCGCAGTGTTTGAAAACTGAAAGAGGGAAAGTCCCTATTATACGGTGGGTGTTGTGTTACTAATTCAGTTAGTGGAGGGGTTTCCCAAGCCCAATTTATTTTAGGAGGGCTCATATCAGGTATGCATGACTTTGCAAAATAACAAAAAATTATAGCAGCGTGTACTTGCAACAATAATGTTATCTGTGTGTGCGCAGCAGAGATATCCGGTGTGGTACTTCTTGGAGAGGTTTACCTGTTTTATGAGCATATAAGTCTCTGACATGATCTTCTCAATGCGTCCCAGGTCGTAGGTCATGACTTTCTGGCCTTGCTGCCACACCCTGTAGGCATCAAGCAGTAAGGTTTTTCCGGACTCCACATCCTCAAGAAGCTTTCTTTTCCTGTTCGGCCTTCGTAGTGACCCCTGATCAGTCCCACTGGCTGCCACAGTGACCTTGGGTGCTGAGGCTTGGAGCTGCTGCTGCCTGGAACTGATACTTAGCTCCTCTAGAGACAGCTCTGGTGTCCGGCTGCTGTCAGTCACTTTGTGCTGGGGCTCTACAGCACTCAGGGAGGTCTCAGCCTCCGTTTGGCTGCCCTGAGTATCTGTGGCAGTAGAGGGCCTCCTCCAGTTGCCAGTGTCCAGCTCCATGGGTTCCTCTGGCCCTGTTTTGTGCCCCTCACTCCCAGCAGTCTCCACCTTTCCAGGGTAGCTCTCCTGAACCTTACTCCCTTTATCTATGGATGGCGGTGATGGGGTGAGTTGTGCCTGGGAGGCTTCCCTGGGCCCTGTGTCAGTGGCACAGGCTCCCTCTGTGAGCCCTGCCTTCTTAGGCAGTGCATGTTTGCTGTCCTCTGAACTGGGCCTGTTGGATGCATCTGTTGTGGTCATCTCCCCCATGGAGGGCGCAGGCGCTTTGTGAAGCAGCTCCGACACCTGAAAGAGAACAGAACCTGTCAAAACATGAAGTGGGTGCATGCCAGACGTCTAAAACACTGAGCGGCTCTCAGCTCTTGGTGTGTGTGTGTGTATAGTGATTTGTGCTTCCTTACCCCTGTGAGACTGTTCAGATTGTCCTCCAGGACTTTTACAGTTAGGAAAAATGCTCTCTTGGCCAAAACCTGGCGATCAACATCCCGTAAATACTTCCTTCATGGAAGAGAAAGAAGCAAGAGAAGAGATGTTATGGAACAAATACATCATACATGAAAAAAACAGCAGTATCATACAAAGTAAGTCCTTACTTTCCCTGGTCAGGGGTTCTCTGCAGCATGAAAGAGACTTTCAGCAGAGTATCGTGATCCTTAAGCTGAGACAGCACCTCCAGCAAGAGGACAATGGATCGGTTCATATGAGATGCAAAACTTCCTGGGCGATCAATCTCATCTACTGGAATACGCCAGATGCCCTGGAGGGTGCGAGGAGAGAAAAAAAGAAGCAGAATCTGGTGTTAAGTTTGACTGTGCTATAAATAATAAACAAAAATATTTGGTTTTCAACAAACTGCAAGTGGAACGTGGCACAGACACACTTGTTGGTTTGGCCTTGACTTTCAGTTCAACAGGAACTTGATTTCAAAACATGGTCCAGTTACAAAACATTATTCAAAATTGGGCAAAGAGGCCAAATGGTGTCTAGGAGGAGCTGCCAACATGTAACTGGTTTCACATTTGACTAGATAATAAGCCAACAGGCTAATTGGTGAAATTCTGGAAGTTTATGTTTATGATTGCTCTCTGCTGCTACTCCAGGTTTTCAAAGGCCTATGGAGTATATGACACACAAAAACAATTAACAGGGAGACATGGAAAAACTGAAGGGAAAGAAAGTAGAGGAGAACGCAAGAGAAATTAGTGGGAGTTAAAAACATGGCATTAAAAGAAGAAAGCCCTAATGAGGGGATGGAAAGGCTGCAGGAGAGATCTTGCGGACTGGCTGGACATGTAGGAGGTGGGGAGGGACAGATGGGGGCTTTCTCTCTGGGCACACATGATAGGCAGCCTCATTAGTGCTCAGTTCTGTCAAAGCAATGCAACAGACCAGCAGACTGGCTGCCAACAAACACAGTCCTCCTTTGCAGAAAGCGTGATGAGGTGTTTTTTTGATGGACGAGGCCACCTTTTCAGTGAGCACATGTCCTCTCAGCAGGTGAAGCGAGGCGAGGTTCTGCACTCTGAAGCTACTGATGTGAGTGCAGATGGTGGCCTAGGCTGTGTACAGTCATAAAGCACATGGCACAGAGTACAGCTTCTGGCCTCAGAAAATGTGTGCGAGACAAAACAAAGATGACCATATCAGGATGGAACAAAACAAATGAGATGGCTCTATCAGCTGCTGAAGGCACGGGGGAGCGTGGCGCTCCTCCTCACAGACAGCTCCAGATTGTCAGATGACATTTTCAAAGCCACTGGAGAGGAACAAAGCAGGAAAGAGAGGCAAAATAAACCTATCCAAACAAATCACATTCCTGAGGACGGACTTATAGGCTGCTCACTGAGAAAGTGTCAAAATCTGGCCATCTAAAATGTAATATAGAAACTCATCCAAGAGAACCCATGGATCCGTGTTTAATTCAAAGCCTTCCTTTGAAAAATCATAAATCAAGGATGCAGTTTTCATTTTTAGTTCATGGGGGTTATTAAATTTTTGTTTATAGGCATCTGTTAAGATTGTTTCAGGAATAAATCTCTTCTGCTCAGATTGTTCATTAATTAGCTATTTCAATTATGATATTACAGGACCCAATTCAAACTGGTGAATGATCCCAATTCAGATCTAGTGGTCAACAAAAAACTCTGAAGAACAAGAATATGGCTCCAATGCCTGTGTGAAAATGAGAAGATTTATTATTATATGATGTAATCAGGCAGGGCTTGGGAAGGTTTTAACCTTTCAATGCACAGATTACCAAAAGCCTCCAACAGGAGTGGGACAAGTATGATGGGGGGGTGGGCTCCGCTCACTTAGAAAAACAACTCTAATGGAGGAGAGTTGTTCTTCATCAGAGAACCATCCAACCACGGCAAATCTGTTTAGGGAAAGCAGAGCCATGGCTTTACACAGATTATGCTGTAGCACAACAGCTAAAGCAGATTTGTAAGACTTTAACTGCAATGATTTTTCCTTTTTTTTTTGGTGAGAGAAAATATGACCACTGCTTGATATCTGGAGCGACAGCTTTGGCACAGATGTGGCCAATACATCACGCAAAAATCAGAGATTAAGATGCATAGCAAACAAGGGATGAACCAGGAATAAATACATGACAACAGAGAGTCTTTTTCTACAAATCTGATCTTTCTTCAGCCCATCTTCAGGTTTCTTTGAAAAAGGTTTCTTTGTTTGGTAGCAGAGGATGAGGAGAAATATTAGACACAGCAAATTACAAACAGCAACATAAAGGAGTACTGTTGCAGAATAACAAAAAAAGCGCAAAAAGAGGATAAAGAGCAGGGACTACGTATGGATAGTCCCCCTACTTCCTCGTGTGACAATCTGAGCCAAAACAAAATGCTGGCTGTCTGCTGAACAACATTTGGGGGAAAACCCTCAATCTGTTGTCTTATCTACTTCATCTTCTCATGTCTTAGCGCACCATCGGTGACAGGAAAGGCACAGACCCAAAACATGACCTATGATCAAACTTCTTAACTGCAGGGAAGTTGCACAAACGTGTCGATGTGTCTTGTAGCAACCAGCAGTCACTAGTGAAGCTTACAGGTATCAACAATTTAACCATTTTACAGGCCAACTACAACTTTAGATTGTAAGATTTTTTTTTAAATCAAAGAAGGCTGGTTACCTGCTAATGCTACCAGCATTTGGCAGGTGGGTGGTGTAATCTTATATCCCATTCTTCTCTACACTGGTGTATCTGACATGCAGAAGATTTAAAAACATCACACAAACTCTCACAAAATGACACAGGAACTCTGCTCACACAAAAATTAACACAAACTTGAGCTCAATTTTGTAAAAGTCAGGGGGGAAAGGGAGAAAGCGACTCACCATCACCAAAGAAAGCTACTCCACGGTGCCTGTGTTAGTATTCTTTTGGACAGTTTCCTGCTGGCGGTAGCAGCACCAGCAGCCCTGGCAGCGCCTCCACCCTGAAAGAGGCTCACGCTCAGAGAGCAAGGGGTGGGCTGCATTTGGGTGCTAGGGCAGCGAGAGCTGCAGGAGAGAAGAGGGAAGCACAGCTGCACACGGCAGAACAGGAACAGAAGAAGAGGAGAATGGCAGCTGCCTTGGCAAGAGGAGAAACAGCGCTGGAGTCAGGGCCTATAAGCTCAGTATGCCACTGACAGACAAGCTGACTCGTTCCACTCCTGCATTCAGACCCTGCCATCTCAAAACAAAAACACCCACGCACTCTATCTCCGCTCTCCCCTGACCCCAGCCTGCTGGAGTTCTTCCCCCCCTCCTCCCTTGCTTTTTCTCGCACTATACACAGCGTACAGCCAATCCTCGTAGGCCTTTGCCAGCCAATCGGAGGCAAGCGGAGAAACTCCCGCCCATTAGTGCACACCCACACAATACACACACAAACAGAGGAGTGAGAGAGAGAGAGTAATGAGGAAACAGAACGAGTGCAACAGAGAGAGGAGATGAGTAGAGCGAATAAGAGCCAGGGGGAGGGGTAGAGCGTGATCACCCTGAAGACGGAGCAACAGGAAAAGGACAAGAGAACATAAACTGACTGAAAAATGAACTCAGTGCTACCACATCAATGTAGTGGGATGTATCAAGAAGGTGACACACCAAGGAAAGCCCCCATTAACCACAGAAAACACAGGTTGAAGAAGAGTGCTGCCTGAACAGATAAGATTGTCTACACACACAGTATTTCCACAGCCAGCAGTATACTGACAACAGCCCTCACCTTCTTCCTTTCCTCTCTTTCAATTCGGATCGTGTCTCTCCAGCTGGCCACCATAAACATGCTAAGCAAACACACCTTGTTTTTCCCGCTTCCTGTTGTGTGAGTGAGGGGAAAAAAACCTGTTGAAAAATGCTCAAGCTCAACTGAACACAGAGCAGAAGAAGGCAATGGAAAACACACTGGCAGCAAGACTTAACCCTCCAACATGCAAATCAAAATATCAACTTCTACAAAATGTATTCATTGGGCCAATACTCCTCCCCTAAGAAAAGAAAAAAAAGTTCTCCTGAGTGGAGCTCCACCTACAGCACATTGCACAGCTGAACACACAAATGTTTGAGTCATACATCAAACCAAGGAAAGCAATACAAGTGTAACTGTTCCCCAGAAGACAATCTTAACCTAATATAACAAGACACTGAGGACTACCTATAAGCAAAGTTACATCCAAGCAGTCAAATCAGACGTGTATGCTCATTCTGAAAAGACAGTATCAGTTCAAAACATGTTCTCTGAAAAGTTACAAGACCAGGATGGATTTAAATTTTTCTGAAATGTAGCAACAAGGACATCCATTTTCTCTGGAGCTTTGTAGAGAGTGAACGTGTGAGTGGGTGGAAGAATATGTAAGCAAGAGTATGTGTGTGTGTGTGTGTGTGTGGTGTGTCGGATTGGGGGGGAGGAGGGAGGAGGTAACACCGTGCCCAAGTGAACACACAGGGACTCCTCACGATGAGCAGCCAGAGGGCCTGGCATTACAGCACCATTATAACCAATATCATTAGATTCAGTCGTGATATTCTGTCACATGGGCTGGGGATAATTGTGTTAATGATTACAATAATTTGCCTACGATGGTGACATTATTACAATGCAAGGTGATTGCAATAGGTTGCAAGGTCTATGTTACATCACAATATCTGTGTAATCTAAGAGGAAGACATACCCTGAAAATAGTCATTCCTCAAAAAGCAGATGTATTTACTGCATTGTGGAGAGCTTTATTACAAGCAGCTGGAATGAAGTAGTAAGTAGAGTAGTGAGAGTCTGAGCCTCCATTACATGCACAAACATACATGCCATCATTTAAAACATGAAACAGCCAAATGTCAGCATAGCCTATCAATAATGTATCGCCACAGACTGTACCATGACACCATACAATTAAAATTAATAATATTTTCAGAGTCACAGACATGGGACAAGTAGACCTAGACTTAATCAACATCACTTTAAATAAATAACTAATACATGACTATTATTAGTTTATTGTTGGTGTAGAAGTCAACTAGCCCTTCTCGAAAACACACATAGAAAGACAACCACACCAATAAATTATACAACACAACCTCATCTGGATCATTTCTAAACGGCAGTATATAGGTTACTTTATGCAGGCCCCAGTCAATGTAACCCAGCCAAATCAAGAAGGAAAAGTAGGGCATCATGACCTACATTAGGGAACTCGGTATTCACCAACAGGCTCACTGAGGTGCGTACTCAGCTGAGAGTCAAGTATCCTTGACATCAAGGTGCCATGCGTCGTGGCATACGTTTGATCTGATCAACACTCTGTCAATTTGTGGCAGCTCTCATGCTGGTCGTTCTGTCACTGAAGAGATGACTCGAACACGTACAATGAATTTATCAAACACTGACAGTGAGTGATTAGTCAGGCTCAAACGCAGCTGCTGGCTGTCAGATGAGATTGACTTGCCTAAAGTATACAGGTAAGAAAAGCTGACTTAAAGGGTTCTGGTTCAAAATCCACTTCTAACTGGCAAAACCTGTGCGCTGAACAATGCCTTTCTATCCATCTACGTTTGAAAAACCATGAGGAAAGCCCTTATCTGCTTTTACTCTCATGGAGCTGACAAAATGAAGGGTGAAAATACAGTCCATATAATGTGTTTCAGCAACTTTTTTGTTAATGCACTAACTGCCCAGAGACTCAAGACTCAATAAAAAAAACAGGCATGTTTGATTAATATTTAGAAAGGTTTGCATTGTCTTATGGTAGAGAGAGAGAGGGCTTCGCTTGAAGGGAACAGTAAAGCTCCAACAGTTGGTATGCCAGGGTGGCAGGTTTGCCTCCAGAAGGGGCTCTGTGAGAACCCAGTGGGAGCCAGAGTGTTGCAGAGCTCTCCCCCAGCTCAGACCTGGCCCACATCGCTTCTACAGTCTGTTACCAGAAGCCTTCTGGATTCAGCATTTGACTCTACAGCCTACACAGTCAACTATGTCCAAAATAATGTGCACTGCCAAAATATGACCTGACAACTGACTGATAAGAGGTGCTGACATGATGTGACATTCTGCTTGTATTATCTGCTCTGTAACAAAAGCGAGAGCATTTAGGCTTTGACAAACCACACAAGGAACAAATGAAAAAGTAAGCCAATTTCTGCACATATTGAAAAGACATAATATCTGCTTCAATTGAAAAGAGGTAAATAAACTGACATACAGAACAGATGACAGATTCAGACAGTAATCTCCTCCACTGGAATCCAACAGAGGCCTTGTAATTCTGAGAGGCAGATAATTCAACAATCTCCCACTGTGTGACTCCATTTATAGCAGCGCTTGTATCTAGTGATCCATATTTAGGACTGATTTTTGTGCATCCAATTGAATTACGTGAATAACATGTGTGAAAAGGGTAAACCCAACTGTAGTACGCCAATCATTTGCTCACAGCAAACACGCAGACAGCTCATTAGTCACAAACGTAACACACTTCAGTGCTTCACAGGTTCTTCCTCTGGGAGTCTCTATTAGGTACTACTGTGCAGTTATGCATTATGATAAAGCTAAACTGTAGAGTAAGAAGACAACTCATACATACGTATTTTATAATCAGGCACATTATTGTGTGAACAGTGCTTCAATGTGTGTGTAAAACATGTTTTTGTATGTTTGCAATAGGAAAACAGTAATTAATTCCAAACCCTCTACTAGGTGTGAACGTATTCTACATCTGTGCATTGATAAGCAGCCAGAGGTGACAAACACCTGAAGTAGACCAATAAGAGAATGACTTCAACACATTTAACCAGCAACCTTAGCTTAGCCCAGGTGATAATTTTGCTTCTGGACTAACTTACCAACACATATACTGACCTGACATCAGTGCACAGCAAACAGATTATATTATGCAGGCGACTGGCCACTGTACAATAGCCACAATACTTCCTTCTCTGTTTAACAGAAGAATACTAGAATATGACACCTCTGATAAGAATATCAGAAGTATCCATCAGGTAGCCCTACAACAGACCTGACCCAGTATCACTCTGCCTTTTGAAGTTCATATTCAAATATTTTCCGAAGGGAAACAAAAAACCCCGATGTATTTCCAGACACATGTGCTACAGCCTGAGTCAGCCAGTCTATCTTTCTGAATTCAGCTATCCAGTTCTACAGACCAGAGATTAAAGTGAGTAAATTATAATTTATTTTTTTAGAGTTTTTCTAGAGTTTTTCACTGTATTTGCCAATACCCTGAAAGATACTGCGCTGTTATTCCGATTTTTAAAGATAATGCATTAATTTATTAGATTACAAGTAGGAATTTACACTACATTCAATCAGACGTTCCTGAATTTTCATCACCAAACATCCACAACTTTGTTTGTGTCACAAGTCAGTCAAGTGAAATGTTTTCTGTTACTTTTGCCTCATGTAAAACATTTTAATTGGATTTTAATAATTTTTTGTGTTACTACAAAGGAATGCCACTAAATCCAGTGATGACAGGTGTCTCCAAAATGTATTAAGCAATGTAAGCATAATGAAAAAAAACATGCAGGCATGGTGAACTCTGACTTACATTGAACAGGTTTGTCTTGTTTCTTTCACAGAAAAGTCCTTGTGCTGGCATGTGCTTCAGCTGTTGCCATGGGACACTGCTTCCTAGCAACACATCTCGGGCCCACTGTAGGTTCTGTGGCGGGAAATAAATAAATAAATGAGAAAAAA
>NTHP01000004.1:2976313-3029991 GCA_003416845.1 Oplegnathus fasciatus | reverse complement strand
AGCAAAAATACAGGAATTGGCCTCACTGTTCCAATACTTTTGGAGGGGAGTGTATATGCAAGCTGTAAATCCACACATCACCTTGGTCAGAATACAGTATGTGTAGCGAGAAGTGTACAAACAAACTTACGTAGAACTTGAGGAGTGCACCGTCTGAGTTACAGCACAAGGAGCGACGGCCAAGATACTCATGGGCGGTGTTCAGGAGCATCAGGGAGGAGGGCAGCATGGGAGTGTCTGAGTCATCTGAAAATGAGACTTGACAGGGTCACTCAGTGTAACAACTACCATGGCATAAACACCAAGGGAAAACTAAAGGCATGAAAACAAGAAGTCAACAAACCTTCATCATCCCCAACAGACATATGCTGTCGAAGCATACAGTCAAAAGCAGCCTCCTCATGTTTGATAATGCGATACAGGATAATCCAAGGCAGAACCGAGAAGAAATAAGGCTCCTTGGGATCGTCGGAAATGTTCATGCTAAGATCAATCAGCTGAAAACACAACAGCAACCAAACAATATATTAAAATTCCACAGAGGCTAATCAGTTTCTTATTATAGTATCTGTTTGTGTCTTTAGCTTCCTTCTAACCTGAATTAGGCTGTTTGCCAGTCGAGCCATACTAGAGAAGTGAGGGACATTGCTTAGAAGCTGTGAGTCTTTGGTGAAGCAGACCTCAATGCCATCCAGCAACTTTTGAATGGTGCAGACCCACTCCTCCTTACTAGGGGGAGAGTTGTTTGGAGCAGAGTTGAGCTGCTGCAGGGCTTCATTCAGAGCCAGCTCACTGTACTCCAAACACTGCTGGTAGTCCTGCAGCTTCAACAGCGAGTTCTAGGCCAGAGAGTTCAAAAGTGTCAACCATCACGCATTTCAAAAGACATAGAGATTCAATCGATAGTGTTGTAGCATATCTAACCTGCAGTAGCATTAGCTGAGCAGGCCGCTCTGGTGCTGAGCTCACAAACTCCAGAGGTTTACTCCTGCTGCCATAATTAAGAGTGGGCTGCAGCAGACGCACAACGGACTCAAAGTCGGCAGACTCAAAGAGACGCTGGATCTCCTCCAAAGACTGACAACGCTCCAGAGATTTCAGCCTCTTGTCAATCTGTCCGTGGAGATAGAGGAAACACAAAAGAAGCCCACAGTCAAAACAGCTATATCACACATTCTTTAATGGTATCTCAAAGTATACCATTAAAGAATGGCAACATTTTGTTTTCATAACATTACAAAATTTTCATTTTAAAAATTAACTATATAATCTTGTGGAAATAAGGGTTACACTGATAAAAGAAAAGCTTTTGTCAGCCAGCACACTGACCTCCTCCACAGAGATTGCAGCATCGACACGTAGGTTAGGCAGGTTGATGGTGTAATGTTTTCCTTCGGGGGTCTTTGGTTTGCTCTGCAACAGGCCTACACAGACATCATAGCTCTCCAGGGCCAACTCCATGTCTCCCTGACAAAGGACAGAAAAGTCACATCTGGCTGAGCTGAGACGACTCATAATCAGCAGTCAAGCAAAAACAAAAAACAAAATATAGACTTTACCTGCAGTGCCAGGAATCGTGCCTTGAGCCAGTAGACACGCACCATGACATCCTGCCATTCATCCTCAAACAGGTCTCTTTGGGATGAACCTAAGGCCAGGAGTAACAGATCCCCCTGGAAGTGCTGCCCAGGGAATTCTGACTCAGCTGCATCATTGCCGGGACCAATGCTGCTTCTTCTTGGAGACACTAGACGAGGTAAAAGTGTAAGCATGTTGTTCCCCACAAATGACTTCCCAATATTTAGCAAATTGTGTATGTCATCATGTTTTGAACTGTAATTGCAGTGCCCCCTTTAGGCCAATCAGTCCAACTTTTCAAATGCAAAGGAGCAAAAATGACATTTATCATATAGGTTTGGTCACAATGTCGTCAATAGTGCTTGAGAAATGACATACGACACATTAACAGACATTGTAGAATCAAAATACTGATGAGGGTTAGCTCACTGGTACTTACCAGTCTTCCCTTTGTTGTGTAACCATTGCTCCAACTGCAACTCCATACAAGCTAAGCTCATTGCCAACATTTCCTGTACATGGAGCAGATATAAACACTTATTAGAGGTAATTGTGGGTGCAAAATATGAGGCCAATTCTGATGAAAAAACATAGTTATGCCCCTGGTTCCATTTTAAGAAAATTTAAACCTCTATTAGACCCTGGAGTGAAATATTATAAGTATCTGGGACAACACCAATGTTTTAATTTAACACAAACCAAAAATAATCTTTAAGATGCAAGAAGAACAAAGATTTGCTGTTTCATATCACACTAAACCTTTTGATATAATAATAATAATAATAATTTTTCATTAATTACATATTGCAGTGAGTGATATTTTCTATCTAGTGAGTCTCTGGCTCACAGGAAATCTAACATCTGCAATCTACGTTCAAGAAATTTTTCTTGTCATTTACCCGTATATGTTGGTTGCTGCAGTCCCGAAGCAGAGGGTTAGGAAGACCACTGCTGTGCTTCCTCCAGGTCTGATAGACCTCCAGCACCACAGCAGACAGCCCCCGAGGCCACTGCTCCAGGAACTTCTGACCCACTGCTTTCAGATAGCGCATCATCAGGTCCAGTATACCACCATTGGTCATATTATTGAGCAGGAAGGTGTGGACATCTTGTTGTTCTACAGAAGGGAATGCACAGTTTAATGTGACCGAAACATGGCACAACAGCGTATTGTAAATACATATCTACAATGACTACATACCAGATTCCATGTATTCCACTGAGTCAACAGTCAAGCAACTCCCATGTAGAGGCTGCATGTCCTCCTTCCCATCACACTGCGTCTCAAGATTACTCAGACTTTCATCATCATTATCAGGATCAAACTTCTTTAGCCTAAAACAAACCAGCAAAATAGTTTTTATCAACAGAACTATAACAAACTATGTATTTATGTTTTGTATATTCAGTTTAGTGTAAGCTACCTGGAAGGTAGGTATTTAAAAAGCAGTTCCTGAAAATCTATCTTCTCTTCCTTTTTGCATTTTGTGTTTCGAACACGTGCTGAGCGTC
Organism: Oplegnathus fasciatus; assembly: GCA_003416845.1. Lineage (NCBI taxonomy): Eukaryota > Metazoa > Chordata > Actinopteri > Centrarchiformes > Oplegnathidae > Oplegnathus > Oplegnathus fasciatus. The sequence continues at coordinate 3,026,901 of NTHP01000004.1, read as the reverse complement.
GCTTGGCTGTTTCCCCACTATCTTCCACCACGCGTTTCCTTTTGGGAGCTTTCTTAACTTTATCTGTCAGTGAAACTTCCATCGCTGTAGCTATGAACATACAGTAGGATGAAGAAAATAACATTCAGTCTGATAGAAAATTAGTTATACAGTTGCATTTACAGTAGCTAATGAAGCAAATAATTATGTATTATCATATGTAGACTGACAAAAAAGACATTTCTCAACTAACCGGCAGGGGGAGCAGAAGTAGTGATCTCCACGGTGGTCTGGCTGGGGGTAATCTGAGGTTGAGTGCCGGGTAAGGGCAGCACTGCTGGCTCAGGGAGGGCCATTGGCGGCAGGGAAGAGCTGGGGCTGCTGCTCAGCACGGTGGTCTGACCCATACTGACAGGGCTGCTAGGTTGGGGGAGGTTCTGGAGGAAGTTTGGGTCACGGTATTCTGACAAGTCAATTCTGCGGCCAAGACTCGGGCGTGGTGGCTCACATGTGGTCTGATGTCTGTACATTGCAAGAAGGCTTTCACCCACATGCTTCCATCTGAGACACAAAAACAACAGTTCATTAATATTAGCTTAAACTGTATTAAAAGGAGATGTCACTGAGTCACGGCAAAAAAGCCGTGGGCACAACCAGATATACAACCCTCAGGGGTAAAGGTTAACAAAAGGTTCACAAAATTGAGCCTAGAAAAGAACTGCTTCAATGTCAGTGGAGCTCAACCAAGAATTTCAGTTCAGTATATCCTGTTTCTGCATGTTGTAGCTTTGCAAGAATGGAATTATTTGAATTATTTTCAAAAGTAACAAGCAAATTTAAACTAAACCACCCAGACAGGAAAAACAAAACAATTCACTGAGACACAGCAGCACAGCACTCACGAGAGGCAGCGAATGGGCTGAATCAGGACAAGGTCTGGTTTTGGTTCACAGTGAGAGAGAGCCTGTCTGCGCTTCCGTATCTCCAGTGCCTCCTGCACAACGGATTCGCGTTCCTCCTTCTCCACTTCCACATAGTGAATAGACATATCACTGCAAATGACCCACACAGCACAGAGATTTGTCAGTGATGTGAAGGTGTAGAGCTGCACCTTGTAAACAGATGGAGTAATAAAAAGTGAGCTGGCTTCACCATTTCATGAACATCTGCATCGTGTCCCTTTTCAGACAGGGCTGCTCCTCAAAGATTTTCTCCTTCAGCACCAGGCCTTTAGTGTAACAATGATCCTTCTCTAGGGCTTTGGCGATGAAGTACAAACAGCCTGGAAAAATGTATGCAGATGACAGGCATTTTTCTTTCTACACTCGAATACTTCTACTCTTGCACTGGTAATGAGAGGTGATACAGAGCAAAGAGCTTATGATGATGTATTACATACAAGTGTAGTCACTGAGTGTGTAGAGAATAGTTATGAGGTTGTCCAGGCAGGGCCAGTGGTCTGGGTTACAGTGCAAACCCTCCTCAAAGGCATGTCGAGCCAGAGGAATGCGCACCAGTCGCACAGCCACCTGACCAATTTTGTACCACATGTTCACGTCAGTGGAATCCAACATAACTGCCTAAGAAAAGAACAGAGCAGAAAATATGGTATGAACACTCACCACAGTGTGATTCATCTGCATTAAAAAGACACATTTTACTGCACAAAGCAGCGCAATGCCAAGAATAATAATAAACTGGCACGGTTTTATTGCTTTACCTCCAAATAAAACTCCATGGCATTCTCCAGGTCATCCCGCAATGCAGCCATACTAGCCAAGTTTTTAAAAGTAGAATATTTCAACATGAGTCCGGGATGCTTGAGGCCCACTCTCTGATCATCCGAGGGCATGGCCTACAATATAGGAGGATACATCAAATTTGGCACCAAACAGTGTAATGCATATTCAGCTTAAGACCGTCACTATGAATGATAGCACAGCTCCTGTACTGGGCAGGGTTTGTGCTGCCACAAAGCTACATTTTAAGGGCATTTTGTAAATTTAATTAAATCAGTGAAACTGAATTTTGGTAATTTAATCTGTTTTTTCTCTGCAATGCTGCTTGTAGACCTTCACAAACTTTGCACAAAAGGCAGTTAACAGGATCACTTCTTAACAATATTACAAAACTGATGAATGAATGAATGAATGAAAACGTCCCTCAGTCTCACCAAGAACCAAACAAGTGACTTTACAAGTGAAGACTATTTTCTGCACCAATTCCTGAAATTAATAAGTGTTCAGTGGACTTAAAAACCAAAGGACTGCTGCAATGTGTGTGAAATGTCTTAATCATGAATACTGGTCAGTGTTGATTGGTGTTGGATAAGAGTTGTCTGCCAAATGTTACAAATGTGAATTTTGTTATTATGAAGGCAAATTAGGTTATTTCACGTCATAAATCCCGGCCGTCTGGATATCATGCATTAGTCTGTACTAACACAAGTGATAGTCCTGGCTGACCAAATGGGGTGTATTGGGGTGATTATGTGAGAGCATTACACTGGTCTCAATGACATCCCTGATACACAGTATTTTAGCTGTTCTGTGCGACCATATAAACAAAGGGTTTTTTGACAGCCTTGACAGGACTATATGCTGTGTGATATTTTACCTCTTTGAGCAGTGGAGTTTTGAGAAGCTCATGATAGGCCTTGGCAGACTCCTCAAACTTGTCATGTTTTTGCAGATCTAAAGCTTTGTGATACAAAGCAAATGCCTCGGCTTCCTGTGGACAGAAATAAGAGGAAAATCAGACAACTTATTTGGATCTGCAGAGGAAAATGTCTGTATCAGCGGATAGCCTGATCGCTGATTCATCTGCATAAAGTCAGCACCTGAGCTTCTTTTGTCTGACTCTTGTTACTTCTCAAGGGGTCTTGAGACTCATCTGCAGCTGTCGAAGCAGCATTCAGCGCTGCTATGCGAATCTGTAAAGAGCAACACAGAAAAAGAGGCAAACCCCTTTAGCAAGCAGATATATAACTGGGGGGGGAGCTAGTGAGAGCAAAATAATGTGCACAATCACTGTATTGATACAAAACAGCTACGGAGGATGCACTCAGTAATTGAAAGCCTTACCATTTCAATATGTGAAGAGCGGACCTTCACGGTTTGCAGCTTTTGATTGGACCTATAGAAATGTATGGAAAAGGAGCAAAGAGAGAAAGATAAAAGCAGGCAAATGCAACATTACGTGAAAAGGCATATAGAGAAAGCCATGTTGTATGTCCCATCACCAGACAATCACCAACAAATGCTCTACCGAGTCTTTCTTTTCAAAGCCAGCCGACTGCCTAGTCTTCAAAATCCTCTGTATTGTTCACTCACTTTGTGTTTAGTGTATGTGAGAGCTTCTCGGGCTAAATAAACCCTAACTCGACAGAGAGAAGAGCAAGGCAACTTGGTGTAGTCAGATGTTGTCACCTCACATAAATGCTAATCGAGAGAGGCTTGGGAGCGACTAGCTAACCTCACCAAAACGCCACTCTAAACTTAGCCTGGTTAGCTTAGCTCTGCGGTGGGGCACTGCTGCAGTTCGTATAATCTTCACTGGTAAATAAATAAAACAACCAGGACTCCGGACAGCAGGCTGTAAATGTATCATACTGACGGGCTAGCAGACCCAACTCGCTAACAGCTCACATTATTGCCTCAGCTAGCCGATATTAGCAGACACGTTAGCTAGCTACGTGAGCTAATGTTAGCTAGTGTTTCACCGGGTCAACATCACTTGCAAACCTCGGTGACTTACCGTTCATTCCCGTTTTAACTGTATTTGTAACGGTGCTGTTACTATAGCAAGGCAGCGTACTCTAAAAGACACCGCCGACATGAGTGGACATGAAGCACAAAGCAAGTTTGAAACTTCATTTATTCATCATCCTTTGTTGTTGTTAACGTCGGGAGCGTTTGCGTCACAGCATCACATTTGCTACCCGCCATTTAGTAAAGTCGTCACTCATTGGTCAATGCGCTGTGGGTGTATTCGTGCGACCAATCATGAATTGTGATATTGGGTGAACANNGCAAAGGTGGATGCGTTTAAGTTAGTAACTGCAAAAAAAAAGTAATTATTGAAACTATATAGACAAAATTAACATGTGCATTTGACAATTTGGAAAACAAGACATAGTTTAAAGTACAGATATTAGCCTTTATTTATTTGTGGATATACCTTTAAATTATGGAAAGCCACCTCACCACACAATGGTAAGGTTATTAAAGTAGAAATGTGACCAAATCAGCAGCCTGTATAGCCAAAGTGGGGGGAAAAAAGGACAGTTTTCACTGTTCAGGGGTGTTTTCTGCAGACCCAACCAATCTCGGTCTGTTCAGACAGGTAGAACGATTTCCTCTCATAAATTAAGCCTGTAAACAATATTATTTCTTTTTTTTTTCTTTTTCTACTTTCAGTCATGCAACAACATATCATATAGCCTACAGTATTTCTACAGCAGGGCACCATAGTCTATAGTCCATAGTCATATAACAAGAGAGGGTACACATAAATAATTTCTTATACATCAGCTCACTGTGTCTTATACATTTGTAGTCAGCATTTGTAATGTTTACCTGCATGGTAAACAGACAACCACTAGAGGGCAAACTTTTATTTTATAATCCTGTAAGATGTTTCCTCTGAGACTGGGGTGATGTTTTTATAATCACAGGATCTTACAAACTGTCTGATCTTCATCTGATTTGCTTTGAATTGGCTCACTGTGACATTTAACTGTGATACTTAGACCATAATAATATTGTCATCAATATTCCTTCTAACACTGCAGACATACTGCAAAGCGGTGCAAAGCAGTGTCATCTTTTACAAAAGGTGCTTTTCTTCCCCTCTTCCATCAGGCTGTAGTTACATGACAGATACATTATGTCTCTGTCAGGATTAATGGTGGCAAATTGTAACAACTTCTGCAGTTTTTAGGAGTAACAGTATACGGTTTTTGTCCTCAGTGACCCTGTCTGTTGCAGTCCCTTGTTGCTCCAACGTTTATCCCCGCCTCCTCCACCCCCCCACACTCATCCTCACCCCACCGCATCTCTCCCTTGGCTGAGACTGGCTGGCTGGCACCATTATCAATTCCTTCTGTCAGCATGCCTGCAAAAAATAGCTTACGTCACGGTCATTACTGGCTCTATAAAAGCCGGGGTAATGCAGATTCAGGGTGCAGTCAACCCAGCTACATTCCTAGACATAGAGCAGCCCGTCTCTCAAGTCATGACTTCCATCGGCTTTGACCCTTACTTCCCTTCTACTTACAAGAAGAGAGTAGTTGTGCGCAATGCAGGATATGGAGCTGGTGGAGGAATAGGATCTAGGTCTGCCTACTTCAGCCACTCTGCCCCAATAACTTCCTATGCATCTTCACGCAGAAGTTATCCAACACACACCCGAGCTACTTCCAGCTACTCCTCCGTGCTTTCTGCTCCAGTGTCTGCAGCTGCCGCTGAGCTACGCCTTGACCAAGCAGCCCAGGTCAGCTCTGAGTTCAAAGCAATAAGGACTCAGGAGAAGGCTGAGCTGCAGGACCTGAATGACCGCTTTGCAAGCTTCATTGACAGGGTCCATGAACTGGAACAGCAGAACAAATTGCTGGAGACTGAACTCCTGCTGCTCAGGCAGAGGCACACGGAGCCATCCAACCTTCGGGCCCTGTATGAGCATGAGATCCGCCAGCTCCATGCTGCCGTAGAAGAGGCCCGCCATGAGAAGCAAGCAGCCCAGGACCACAGGGATGAGATGGAAGATGTGTTGAGCAACCTGCAAAAGCGCTACGAGGACGAAGTGCTCGGCAGAGCGGAAGCAGAGGGCAGGCTCATGGATGCAAGGAAGGGAGCAGATGAAGCTGCACTGGGCCAGGCTGAGCTCGAGAAAAGAGTTCGTACCCTGCTGGATGAGCTGGCCTTCCTGAAGCGCCTCTGTGAGAGTGAGATTGCAGAGCTGCAGGCCCAAATACAGTACAGCACAGAGGTGTCGGTGGAGATGGAGGTCGCCAAACCTGACCTGTCCGCCGCTCTCCGCGACATCCGAGCCCAGTACGAGAAGCTGGCACACCACAACCTTCAATCAGCCGAAGACTGGTTCTGCAGCAAGATGAATGTGATGACAGTAGGCACTGCTCGCAACACAGAGAGCGCACGTAATGCCAAAGATGAGGCTGGAGAATACCGTCGGCTCCTCAAAGGCAGGACCCTGGAGATTGATGCCTGCCGCGAGATGAATCAAGCTCTGGAAAACCAGCTGCAGGAAGTGGAGGAGAAACAGAGTGCTGAGATCTCTGCACTGCAGGTGAGGAACAGAAAGACACTGAAATAAAGGAACAGGGCTGAAAATATCTGTAAGTACTTTCCGTGATAAAAGTTATTTAAAAAGAACTAAAAATTAAGTGAATTTTGAACATTTTTTGGCAATTGAGATGAGTCTGACTGCCAGTGTGGCCAGTTATTGAGCATGCAGTGATATCCTAAAGATTAGCTGAGATGCTATTTGCATCCATCCCATAATGTGCCACTAACATGTTACTTAATCTTTTCTATACAGGATACAATAAGTCAACTGGAGGATGACTTGAGGGCAAACAAGAATGACATGGCTCGCTACTTGAAAGATTATCAGGACCTCTTGAATGTGAAGATGGCCCTGGATATTGAAATTGCAGCCTACAGGTAAGTGTCTTTCCAGTGTTTTGTATATTGTGTTGTAATTGTGGGATTTAAATGAATGCCACCAACACCAATAATTTAGCATCTCAATCACTTGTGATGTGTATCTTCTTCTATTAGGAAGCTCCTTGAAGGAGAAGAGAGCCGTTTAAGTGTGGCGGGACCGGGATCTGTCTCCGCTTACTCCCAGGCCATGTACGCTGCTCCTTTCTATGGAAGAACACAGTTCTCCATGCAGTCTCAGCTGAGCTCCGCAGCTCCGTATCTGCTGAGCTCCCGCTTGTACACTTCATCGCTCTCCACAGAGGAGACAATATCCGCTAGCCAAGCACAGCAGGCGGAGGCCACCCCTCCTCAGGAAGAGGAGGAAGAGCAGGTGGAAGAGGAAGAGAAGGAGGAAGAGGAGGAGGAGCAGGGAGGAGAGGAGGAAGAAGAAAAGGAGCAGGGAGGAGAGGAGGAGGGGGAGGCAGAGGAAGATCAAGGAGAAAAGGGTGAGGAAGAGGAGGTGGAAGAAAAGGAGGAGGAAAAACAAGAAGAGGGAGAGGAAGAAGCAGATGGAGAAGGTTAGTGTGGTCGTTTTCTTTAACTGATATGTACATGTGTGCAGTAGTAAATGAATTCTAACTTTTATCCCTTGTTGGTTTTGGAAATGAAGAAGGTGAGGCCAAGGATGGAGAAAAAGAAGATGTGGAGGAAGGAGGAGAGAAGAGCCCACCTCAAGAAGAGGAGGACGCTGAGCAGAAAGAAGAAGAGGGTGATGCAGAGGGCGAGAAGGGGGAGGAAGAAACTGAAAAACAAGAGGAGGCTGAAGAGAAAAATGGAAAAACAACCGATTAAATTTAAACGCTTTAAAAATACCTGCTAGCATTGTAGCTGAAGGATCTTCTCCAGTGCTCCATATGTACAGAGATATTTCTCTTATTCAAACCATATGAAAATCTGTTGAAATCAGAAGACAACTTGAGTGACTCACAGCATGTACGTACACTGTACCAGCAAAGAAATGAAACAATATAAAAGCTAATCCAAAACAAAAAGATGATGGCAGGATGTGACAAGTGTCTGGAGTAGAAATTCTGCTCCGTGGAGATTTGTTTGCAAACACCTGTGTGCTTTACTCTCACCGATACATGCCTGTACAACTGTCTGTATGTGCAATAACCAGTTTGAAATGCCTTACTTCAAGTCCTCACTGAGTGCTTTAAGTCCATGATGTGCTGCATTGAACTCCAATAAAGCCTTGAAGCCTTGTCAACCCAGAGCTGGCCTCAGGCTTTTTATTTGTACAGTAGCAATGAAGTGTCAAATCAAATAACATCTAGCAAAAAATAAACGCATTAGCAGAAAATCATATTCCATTCCTTTCCCAAGCTCTGTGACTCACTTTCACAAGCAAGAGGAGATAGTTTTACTTGCTAATGAGCTCAGGGATCCTTTTTCATTCAAGGTTTAAAAAAAAAGTTCCTTTCTCACCAGAATGCTAATTTAAGGTTAATGGAAAAAGCACATAGATGGCAGCCAAAGAGCCCTTGGTTCCATCCATATTGATAAATCAGTCCACAATTGACAAGAGGAGAGCGCTGCAGCAAACCAGCAAAGTCAGCATGTCTGAGTTGTTTTAGGTTCTTTCACTGAAAGACACCAAACCAACCTTTGAAATGAAAATGCATGAAAAAACAACTTATCAAACAAAAAAAAAATCACAGCGTATCAGAAAGTTTTAAGCTTCACATTTTCAGCGCGATCTGAAATGAAGCCTCATTAGAATTCTCTTGACTTGGCTAAACCAAAGTCCAGTGTATAAGAAATGAGTTACAGTGGCGTTTTTGTCTTTATCTCAAGTCAGCAGGTCGTCTCTGTGTGATCAGTGAGCTGATACCGGTGTTTTTCCTGCTGCCTCACCCTCGTCCACATCACTGTCCATAAATCAGGCCACACTGAAACCTTTATGACTCAGCTAGTCTGCTGCACCAAAGAATCTGGCCAAGTGTCAACTCACGCAGGACAGCAAGAGTGAGAGAGAGAGTAATTTTCATTATTTCATTGGGGAGAGAGAGATTGAGGAGGAATCGGGGAGAGAGAGAGAGAGAGAGAGAGAGAGAGAGGGAGGAGAAGCCAAGAAATATCTCACTGCACTAAACCTTGACAGAGGACAGGCTGTTTTTTTTTTACCAAAGAGGTTGAGAGACCAGGGGCTTCCTTTAGGCATCTGCAGAGATGCAATCCCTATCACACGAACAAACCCCAAACACACACACACACACACACTCTCTCTCCATCTTCTTTTCTCACACACATTCAGACAAACACACGCAGGAGTGGATGTGGAGCGGGGGCTTCTGACTGATGTATCTGAAGCACACTTTGAAATATTGCATCATCTTATAATTGTAACAAATGCACACGACTTCACTTTCTGTACATGTGCCACATGTTCTAGCCAATTTTGCATGTGTCAAAGCAATGCCCCAAACTGTATGCAATCTCCTCCTCCTCCTCTCCCTCTCCATCCTCCTTGTCCTCAGTTTACCCCGCTCAGAGCTAAACTACATTACCCTCCTCCTTCTGTTGCTCTCAGTTGCTACAGTAAGACTATAGAGCCAGGTCCAAAGGAGCACTCAATTTAATCATTAGAAATTCTACTTTGCAATGAATTTGGCTGCGCTTACGCACACCTCTCACCACTCAAGGAGATGGCAATACTGAAAATGTTTTTTTATCGATTAAAAGTACAACAATGATATACTGCTGGCTGGATTTTAATACACAAACAACCCTGTACACAGAATGCTGAAGTGGTGATAGAGCTCTTAGCAATAGATACAGTAAACCACCAGCAGGATATATAGATACTCCCTCAGGTGCTCACATGTATCACTTGTGTCGCATACAGCTAGGGGAGGCTGTGTGTGTGTCTGTTGGTGCGTCTCAGGGCATGGTGGGACACAGATACCCTGTAAACGTAGCATATGAAAGCAAAGCTGTATTATTTTTATCACATTTCATCTTTCAGATATTGAGTTTCATCTGTCACATTTGGGCTGTGAAGAGACCGGTATATAAATCTTGTAACTCCCTCTCCCTCTTGTGGGCAAACACTATGTCAGAGGGAGGGAGGCCCATCACCGAGGCCCACTGAGACCTCCCAGTCGTACGATCCTTTGATGAAAAGAGCTGAAGGTGCAGCAGGAGACATCGGCAGCCGCTAGTTTTCTGTAAAAAAGTGAAAAAAAGTATCACTATTGTAAAGTTACCCCAAAATAGATAGGATTGTTTTCAAAATAAAAGTTTCTGTGTTTGACTCCTACATTCAGGATGATTATAACATAACAGGGGACTTAAAAAGTCAATAACACGTTTTTGATGGTCTCATTATATTTCATTTCATGGCACACCTTTTAACATCGCTTTCAGGTATGGAAAAAATCTGACTTACCAACTGACATTCATCTATTCTTTGAATTTAACAGCACATTGTCTAAAGGCTGGCTTGGTCCCAGAGTCCTGAAACTACATATGGAAAAGAATATCAGCTTTCTCTCACAACAAATGCATATTACATTTCAGGAGGATACAGAATACAGTGATATGCTGTTTTGGACTCAGTGTCAGAAATCTAATCTGCAAACCAGAGTGCAGCAACACTGGTTGTTATTTGGTTTTATACTCAGGCCCACATGATAACCTTTACACTTACAACCAAATTGATGCTGAAGTGAAATGCCGCACTTTAATGCCCCCAGAAGTAGGCACCTGCATTAGCAAAACATATTCACATTCAGTTCGTTAATGCTGAGTTAATGCTCTCCACGTCCTTGGAGAGATGATGCTTTCACCTTGACAGAGGCGCTTGTCGTCCTGATTATGTTTTTTAAATTGTAAGTGGGTGTGCGCACTCCTCTCAGACAGCTCAGGCTCTGGTCCAGACAGTGAGGGTGGTCACGCTGCAGTCTGCCTTTTTGGTTGTCACACAGCCACGCTTTGTCTCCATAAAGAAAAGAAAGTCTCAGATAAGAGTTGTGGCTCCCTCTGCTGATCTCAGAGAATCGCCTAATTAAAAGGCCCTGTCGAACGAGCCTTCACAGTGGCCTGGAAGACGCAGACAGAGACTATTTCATTTAAAAATGTGGCACTCTCGCTCTAAAAATAGATCCTCGCTTCTCCTGGTGTACACATAGCTGCAGTTTTCAGATGGCCTTATGTACCCACTACGGGGGTACAAAGGATGCTTCACTGAGTCAGATGGAGACAAATGGGGGAGCCTCAGGGCACATCCTTTCTCATGCATCACCACCCGGAAATGAGATGTTAGACTTGTGGATATAAATGTGCTTACCCTAACGTACCTGCAGAAGACGGATTCTGCGATCACATACATTAACACTGTATATTTCCCGCAGTCATTCCTTAAGGCTGGACTTCCAGTGAAACCTTTCTGTGCAAAATAACACTGTTTATCTGGCCAGTCTGTACCTTTCTAACACACAAGCAAACTAAATGTACAGGAATTCATGTAGGTGACAGCTTGCATCATTACACAGTGACCATGGTGACACACGTACAGGAACTAACGTCATGCTGCAAGTGCTGAAGAACAAAGCTTTTATATGACATTCTGTAAAAGTAGAACATTTTGGATACACCAGCACCAAAAGTCAACTGCAAATCAACTTTTGCCCCAGGATGCTGAGCCCTTGTGCACAGATAGTGCATTGACCTATCTGCTACAGTATTACCTGATTCTGCTGCCAGACTGCCGGGTGGATTCTGAGGCCCAATTTGCCTCTGGCGTCATGCGGCCCTGGCAGCGGACCCATAAATCCATTAGGCCTTTTGTCTGCTTTTGTCTCAGGGATTGAACACCTCAGTGGGGGCTACGGCCAGTGCTTAGAGCCCTACCACTCAGAAGTCTCTGAAGCACTGTAGTTCCTCACATCATAGAAATCACAGTTCACTGAGTTTAGTAATGTCGGCCACTGAATAACAGTGGAGTCAAGTCAGGTCAAGCTTTATTTAAAAGCTACATTTCATACATATGGATGTGCTCAATGTGATTCATCTTTGTGCACCCCATAAAAATAAAACACACACACACACACGGGGACATGCACTCAAGCATGTGCGCACACAAACACTAATGCAATGCTCCAGAGTGTAGGAAGGTGGGGGCATATGTGATATTCTTTCAACTGTCAGTCATGCTAAATGTTCATTCATGGTGCGTCTATTTGGCGACACACTGTGAAGCCCTTAGGCAAAGTAAACATACAGGATACCCTTGTTTCAGGACACAAACAGTAGCTTTTTGATCGACAATAACTACAGCCCACTCTCGGCAGAGCACTTCTTCACTTTGATGCAGAAAGTGAGAGCAATCAGTCTTTATGTTCAGCTATTCTGGCTCTGTATCCACATGTGCACCTGTTTCCATTTACCTCGCACATCTGCACATGGTTGAATGATTGATTTTCTATCTTTCTTTTTTTTTTTAGCACTATTGCTAAAATGCTGCACCGAGTAGGGAGTTTTTATAGAAGGATGTCTGAGACATAAATCTGATTCGAATTAGAAGATGAGAGGATCTCATGTGAAGACTCAGTCTGTCTAGTCCTATTGCATATGGAGGGTTCAACTCCAGATGAACTCTAGAGTTCAACTCTGCTTGTCAAGCTGTGACACGCACTAATGCGAGACATGCACGCACGCACACCCACGCCACCATTTGAATCTAATGGTTTCTCTGGGTGAAGGGTTAAGTAATAGTTACATAGGAGCAGATATTTAAACATCACATGCCACAACAAAATGTAACACAATCTTGAGGTTTTGTCAGGGACCAGCAGCCTACTTGTATGCAATAGCACAAAGCAGTCAGACGATGGCAACATTGTACTCCTTTTTGCAGATTTGATTGTTTTTAACTTTTGATAGCCCAAAAGCAACTCTTCACATGTGATAAGGAAAGTGAACAATTTTGCCAAAAGAAAGGAGGAGGTGAAAAGGGCATGAGCAGATTTAAAGTCCGCTTACAATAAATTCAAATGCTCACCAGGCACCTAACAGCGCAGCCAGAAATAGGTCACAATAATCATGTGTAACAGCTCAAGTCATAACCTTGGAAATTCTACATATAGCTGCAAAATACATCTCTAGTACCTGATTTTCAGGATGAGCTCAGTCAGTGTGTTTGAATCCTTTGGCTGCGTGACATATTTTGAGCATACAGCGGAAAGAAAATATACTACTGGGTCTGAAAAAAGAAAACAATTCACAGATTTGCGTAGCTTTGCTTTAATATTATACGGTGGGAAAAAGGCAACAATTCAAAAATGTTTTTATCTTTCAAAATTCTTGTTTTCCTGATTACACTTTTCACTATCTGCTATTTTCCAGTTACCATATGTTCAATAGCTTTGTCCTTTGCAAAAAAATAATAAGATTCAGTAATAGCTTTCAGTCAGACTGTGTTGTGTTGCTGCTAATTCACCACAAGCTGTGTTTTAAAGCAGCCACATCACAATAGATTGGGGAAAAAATGGACATCAACCTGTCAGAGGGAACAACAAAAGCATTGGATGGCTGAACATTATTGACAGCACCATTTGGCTGACCAATGGCAGCAGAAAAAACACACACATGATGGGCAAACAAAAGGCTAAGTGGGCTACCAGATTTCAGCCGGCAGCTGTAAATGACTTCACTGGGCAGGGAAGGAGGGTGGAGAGTGTAATTTGTGACATACAGGCCATGCTGAAATGACATTTAAATTAAAGTCAATACAAATTCAACACAATGGTTTTGGCCATACTTCCATATGGTTTTCTAAACAATGAATTGTGATGCTTGTGTGAAATATTCTGCACAGTTAATGAGTGTATAAATATGATAATGTTGGTCCAGTCCTCTTAAGCTCACTCTGAATCCACTAGGTGTCCCGTGAACCAGCCAACGTGAGCAGCAGCGTGGAGTTTGAAATTCAATCTCATTTTTAAATTAAAAACAATAACCTGGTGATTATTTATTTATGGCACATGAGTGATTTATAACTCTGGTTTCAATTAATTATTCTCCTCTGGACTGTCAAGTTGAGAGCCAGTAGCTCTCAAAGTGAAGTCCTCGACACCATCAGGAGTCCTTGAAGCAAAACGAGGGACAGTCTTCATTATAATTCCCCTGGATTCAATTTTACTTCATTTGAGGAGTGATGAGGAAGTGTTACAGTTATCGATTGACTGATGTCTAGGCCCAAATAGCTTCTCGGACAAGGTTGCTGGAGACGAGCCCTTGATGAGACGGGTGTCTGTGGCGTGGTGTGGATTTTGGGGTTGTTGTGGGGGTAGTTTGGGAGGCTCGTGGTTCACGCCTATCCTCTTCTCCTCTCTTCTCCCAGCCGTGCGTGTGCGCCCTCCTCTCCCCTCCCAGTTTACAAGTCATGATGGCGGAACTGTAGACTTAGGGACGAGCAGGAGTGCACCGCCCGTCCTCGTTTAGAAATTGTACATAGTTATTTATTTATTCGGCCAACTTCGCATCTTCCCCCGCAATGACCCGCTGGATTCCTACTAAAAAAGAGAAGTACGGAGTCGGTAAGTTCTCAAATGTCGCGACGTGTGTTTTGCTGGTGGAAAGCTCGCCGAGTGAACTCCCAGCAACTAACTCTAAGGGGAAGGGGGGGCTCTGAAGTTGGGAAACACTAAGTTATTGGCGACTTTTTTGTTGTTGTTGTTACATGTCGGGTATAAACACTGTAGCCCAGCTGGGTTTCACAAACTTTTATTTAACTGCAGGGAAGTCGATATTTACCCTCCTTGTCGTCCCAGAGACTCTAGATAGTTGGTTGCAGTAAGAAATAACTTGTATAACTGTCCATAATAGGTGGTGAGGAAAAATGGAAAAGAGCCAAGGGTTCAATGAGCATACCAGTCATTCTTGTGCTTAATCTCACTGAGCTGACTTGTTGAAGTTACTGTGAACTTCAATGAATCCTCGTTTTGCTGGAAGGTCCCTTGAAGCCCCCCTCAAGGACTCCTGTAGGGCCCCACATGGGAGCCACTGCTGTGAATGTAACTGTATGCATGTCAGATAAGAGAATGTAATTTGCATAGACACTTTTGTCAGTGTCGCTTGGCTACACTTACACAGGGCTTAACTGTGTGTCTTTTGAGGCTATGAAGCACTTTTTGTGTTCCTTACAACCATTTTCTTTAATTTGGACTGCATTGGTTTGCAGTAAGGTGTGGCCCTGTCACATGTATGTGTGTGTGTGTGTGTGTGTGTGTGTTGTCCTGCTATCAGGTAGCCCTCCACACCCTCAAGGCAAATCAGCACATCTAATAGTCTCTATTTGAGAAATTCCTTTCAGGTTTACTGTAATGACTTTATTGCCAGCACAGGTTGGCAGGTTACCGGACTGACTCACTCGCTCACTCACTCACTCACTCAGTCTGTGCTTAAAGCTACAGACACTTTTACAGTGTTTACAGTGTTTCCTGGTGTGCAGCAGATGTGTTACACATGAGGAAAACCCCTCATGTGGGGATAGTGAATATGCCGAGTGTGTACTCGTTCTTCAGTGTGTGAATCAGAGCCCAGGACTGAAAACACCTTGGCTATCTCACCTGGATCCTCTCACCGACTTTATCTTAGGTTTTAAAGAAGGTGTTGTGTGCTCTGTTGCTGTTGTGAGTTGTGGGGTACTCCCCCCTCTTGATTATATATGACCTTGTTTTAGCAGTTTATGTTGAGGAATTTTTTGTGTTAATCCTTTTAGATCCCAGTATGGCGCTCAAAACTGTTGCTCTGCGTGATTGTGTAGACTGTGCCATTCTCCTGCCATTCGCCTCAGAAACAGGGCAGGAGTCACTAACACTGTACTTAATCCTTAAAATGCCATCGGACCCTGTACAAGGTCTTACATTTTTAATCCGATTAGTCAACCCATGCTGTGCCAAAATACAGGCAACTACATTTTGGGATGAAGGAAGAGATCGCAAGGTTTTTGATCATATCAGTAATATAATGCTTGCTAGCAGGGAAATGTGGATAATATGGGGCTTAAGATATCACAATCTTTAATGGTGCATTTGTGACACCATCATAATAGGATAGCTTCCTAATTTTTACATCCTGGAGATAAGCACTGCACTAGAGACTCAAAGGAAGCATTGAAATCAGCAGATGAAGAACATGTGCACTCCCTGGTGAGTTTAATTTATTATCTCTGTTTTATACATTATTCGCATCCATAATGTCATTTTGTGGCTTTATTAGGTTTCAGGGCAAGGTCTCCTCAATGAGCGGTCAAGTAAATGCTTATCTTTACTACATCATTTTCATAAAACCCTGATAGAGCTGATCATTTTTATTGTCAGCTTACATGAACAACATTATACATTTGTGGCCATCTGAAGCCCTCGCCGAATAACCGTAATCCGAGAAGTAAAAGGGGAACTCCACTTTTTACACATCAAAGTATGCAGGTCTTTCGTCAAAAAAGTTCATAAAGCCTTTTGTGGCTCCGTTTGTGGCTGAAATCTGATAAATTTCCTCAAGTGATGTCACTTGAGTCAGTGTTGGTTGGTGCTGAAGATGACAAGTTTGAAAATGAAAAAAAATTCTGGGAGTGTGGCGTTAGAAGGAAGTCAGCTTACCAGACCTCTGTAGCCCTGTTCTCACTGGAGCTTGAGCTCGACTTGAGGCTAGCATCAACAATTGTTTTTTCCTACACCAATATTAAGGCGATTTTAACTAACTTACTATCAGACCTAAGATGTTATAAAAATAATCTGTAGAATCTGCACCTTACTGTGCATTTAGAGATGTTTCTGGTGGAGCGGCATGTCTGTCCTCTGAGCTCGGTTAATCGGCACGACTGACGAGTGAATTTTAAATCCTTAATTACAAACCAGTTTGGCATCTCTTTTCCATGGATCTGACAACCCACATCTCCATTCTCCATATGCCTGCTCACCAAAACTTTGCTCTGCGCTCCATAAGAGTAGTTAACGTTATAATCTCGAAGATTTTCATTTAAATAAACGTCTGTTAAGTCACTATCTATCGCAGAATGAGGTAACACAATGGTGACTGAGCCTATGGCCGACTGATGAAAGCTGTTGCATTTGCAGTATTAAAACCCAGATGTCGGTGGCGACTTTCCCGGAAAAATCAAAAGCAGCGCACAGTTAGGCTTTTAACAAGGCTTTTAACGCAACAGACTCGCTCTTCAACTCAACTGCGTGTGAAGCAGCGTATGTTTTTTCTGGTCTCTGCTAGCGTTGTGAGTAAATGGTTACTGTGGCCGAACAAACAAAGAAAAGATCGATGACTACAGACGATGAAACTTGGGAAGTGAGGTCGAAAAACACACCTGCAGTTACTGTTTATCACCATAGGTGCCGCGAAAGACAACAAAATGAAAATCTTCGAGATTATAACTTTAACGTTCTGGATGTGATTTGGATTGTGATGTTAAAGATAAGATAATAATGTTAAACAGAACATGATGCTGTGATATTGTCACATCGAGCACAGACACACGGACTTTTAAAAGGAAGCCTTTGTTTGAATAGAGGAGACATTGCTATTAAATAGATTTTTTTAATGTTTAAATATTTTAATTAAAATGTTCACATTCTTTTATAAATCGCCTCATAACCTGGCGATCGGATCGCCTATCAGCGATCTTGAGTAACCATGATTGGACGATATGAAAATACAAACGACCGCGCAACCCTAGTAGGCGCCAGGTTTTGACAACAAAGAATACGTGGAATATAAAAGATGATATCTCTGGTTCTGCTGCAGCGATTTTGATCCTTTTTTTGTTTTTCTACACCGTGAGCCCAACAACGTTGTAGGAGTGCAATGCTAAATCTGTGCTCTTTAAAGATCCCCTCCAAAAATGTATGAAGATATATAAAAATACTCTGTTTTAAATAATAATTTTTATCTGATGGGGGTTTTCCACAAAAAAGTTGAATAAACTAGTTAAAGATTCTTAAAAGCAGATCTCCTTCTTCATTGAAGAATCCATATCTTGAATATGTTTCATTTAAAAAGTTACACAGCTGGATCTAAGATGTCTCCTACTTCACTGAGAAGTATACTCTCAGTGTATGTGCACTGCAGGCATCAGGTGTCCACATCACACTTGTGTAAGATGCATATTGGGCCATGATTGGTTGTGTAGGTGCGCACAGAGAAACTTTCCCCCTTCATGAGATGAATGTGAAAACTTCTGTTAAGTAACAGTACGCGAAACACATTTTTGAGTGGAGGGGGACTTTAATAAATAAATGTTGTAATCCATTGCGGCAAACCCCTGGAGTTTAAATGTTGTGTGTTCTTATATATTGTATAATGATGTACTCATAATGATTAAAATGCCTTACAGTTGCTTACAAGCAACACTGCTGCCTCCTGTAATTACCTTGAGTTTTCTTTAGGGAACTGCCATTCAAGCCACTGCAGCCATAAAGACTGACTGATGCTTGCACTCACTGTGGTCGTGCGAAAGGGTTTCAAGTACTCCGCCACAACTTCCGCTTGTAATATTATGCAATAAATAACAAATAAGTTCCCTTGAAATGATGAATAGCTCAAAGTTGTTTGCTCTGCAGGTGTAACATGCTGCGTGGGCGTCTTATTTGCGAAACAAATTTAAAGCTGCTGAGATTTGCAGCCTCCATAGATAACAATCAATACATCCCTGTTTGTTGAAATCTTGCAATGTCAAACCTGATTGCCGCTGGTGAGATAAGTGTCGACCTTGTTCTCAGTTTTGATGGACTGACCAGATGGTCAGTCAATCGTGACTTTTAAAACTTAGACATCATTTCAGAGTCATTCTTTAGGAACCTGGTGAAAGACATTGCTGCTTTCTTCTTCTTCAGATAAGGCAATTGTAATTTTCTTTCTGTTAAATGTTGCAGCAGGGTTTTTAACTCGAATTAAAAGATGAGCCCTCATTGGTCTAATTGTATCCTTTTTTTGCACTATTAGCTTTGAACTTGAGAATTAACTTTCTGATTTATGGATAACCTATAAGGACTTTTTAACTGGAGCACAGTTTTAAGAGCTATAGATCGTTTCTGGCTGTCTAGACAGTAGATGGGAGGCAAAAGGCTTTTCTACTGAGGCCTTTATGTTTTGAAATGTCCTGCCTGAGGAGAATTGGCTCAAAAACAAACTATAATAGACTTGCTTTTACCTAATGGCTTTTTGTAGAGACACTGTACCTCTCCCTACTTAGGTAGCACTTAAAATTAGTACCCTTGAATACAAGTTTTATAAGAGATATGATACTTCACTGAATGGTAGCTTACTGAAGACCTTTATAAATCCATAACATAAATCTTTTTTATTTGATACTTCTGTCCTTCATTGATTTTAAACTAAAATACAATTTTAAAATACAGTTTTTAATAGTTTAGTATGTAAAATGTTTGCTTACAAGCTGTACTGTCCAAGTGAAAATGATGGTTTCCATTTTTGTTAAATCAGAGTCTGTTTGTGCAGCATGACTTATATCTGCCCCATTATTGGCTCTATCATTTCATTTCTTTCATGTATTGGATTGAAGGGTTTTCTTGCTGAGAATCAGAATGAATTCAGTGGGCCTCTTTTCTTGTGCAGTTGTATGTTCAAGGTTTGGTTGGTAGACTCTATCTTGCATCACTTTTTTTGTGTTTGTGTGTTTCTTTTCACTCGTTTTATTTGTTTGTGTGTTTTGTCTTGACCATAGCTTGGAATAGTTGTTCTGCTTTCACGCCCAGTCAGTGATGAGAACAATAGATTCTCATCGAATTGTGTTAAGTTTGATGAGCTGCCAGCAGCTGCTCAAACTGTTCAGCCGTGGTGTTCTTTAATTGTTGGCTAATCCACTTCTATGTTAAATAATTTAGAGTGAATCAGGCTGACTTTGATTTTAAATTTAGCATGCGCATTAAGTTGAACCTACACAGATAGAAGTTTTATTGGAATTTACAAGAGCAGCTACAGGCTCAGCATTTCAAGTTTAACAGGAAGATGGTGTGTCTCAGAGTTGTGCAGATGAGCTCTGCTGCCAAGGCCCAGACTGCTGCCTTTAGTTTAGACAGTGTGGCATCACAACACGCTCAACTGGGTTCCAGCCATTGGCATATTGCCATGCTGTTGCCAGGCCCGGACACTGTGTCAAGTTGGTGAATGGGCCATTGTCACTCTCGGCATGACCAGAGGCAGATGTCATTTCTTCAGTGCACGTTTCATTCGATATTGTTCCGGCTGCGCAAATAATTTCCTGGTGGAAACAAATACACTTTTTCAAGAGAAGTCACAGTGCGTCAAGAACTTCTTTTTAAATAAAACAACACAGTGTGTTCCAGTGTTGGCTCCAAAGGCCTGTTTATAATATTGTGGTTTGTTTGGTCAGAAGAGATACCACAACTGTGATATGAGGGAATTCAATTGATTGATTTTAGGGGGAATAAAGACGGTAAGAAAAGTGTCATTGGTATTGCAGTGTTTCTGAGCACATCTAGGTTGTTCTTTTTGATGACCGGACGAGGGATCTTACAGTAAGGCGTCATTCACGTGAACCTGTGCAGGTGATATCCTAACAACACAGCCGGCACGAGTCTACCCTAGTATTTCCTAGTATTTTAAGAGCCCATGGGCTGGTTACTCAAACACAGTCTTAGACTAGTCTTGAAAGCTGGCTCC
This sequence comes from Oplegnathus fasciatus, assembly GCA_003416845.1. Classification (NCBI taxonomy): domain Eukaryota; kingdom Metazoa; phylum Chordata; class Actinopteri; order Centrarchiformes; family Oplegnathidae; genus Oplegnathus; species Oplegnathus fasciatus. Next base: position 3,006,538 of record NTHP01000004.1, on the reverse strand, counting down.
CTGTGGAGATGTTTTGTCTGGGCAAATGTGCTTTATGGAAAGCTAGAAAAATCTATCAGTGAGAAGGAAGTCATGGAGAGAAAGGGGTCGTCTCATTCAGTCAAGTCAAGTTTTGGTATTCAGACTGAGGTGTGATAAGCTGAGCCAGTTGAAGCGTGCTGTGAAATCTAGCCTCCAGCAACAAGCATTATCACCATGCAAGTCAGGGCAGAGCTCTGCTCATAGTTCCTCTATCGCACTATGTGAACGAGCGGCTGCGCGCTATTGCAGCTCCCTCAAGTCATGACAAAGACCTTTGCTACAGTATTGTTTGCCAAGGTTTCTCTTTTGCAACGTCTGTATGGTTTTGTGTGTGTGCACGTATGTGTGTGTGTCTGTGTTTGCGCGCGCAGACCTATTCTTGTGTGATCCCTCCCATACGTGTCCTGGTTAGAAAGTTACAAAGGAAAGGCAGGCTCAGCAGCCTCCAGGAAAGCTGTTAGGTTAATAAACTGAGTGTAGGGAAGGGCAGGGCTCGCAGGTGAGCCAGCTGGCAGAAACAGAACCTGCAGAGTGTAACTACTGACCAAAGGCCACAGTGCTGTGATGACATCAGAAACATAAGAGGATCTGATGCCATCGCCTTTTTAGCTTTTTGACACCGAAGCTACCTGCTGCAGCACAGTCCCATTTACTGGAACGTTAAACACAGCCTCAGGGCATCCGTTTCAATTAAGAATCATCAAAATGCTTTAAAGGTTTGAGTCACACAGTTCTGCTGCACAAACACACAGCCTGCTGTTAGAAAGCAGTAAAATGAGGAATAAATTAAAGATCAAGATCCTCCATGCTTGCGAGTCCAAGTTCTGCGACAAGGAGGGTGAATTGGTTTCCTTTTCCTCTGAGAAACTGCAAACCTCTGATCCAGAACTTTTTTAAAAAACAGACTTGCTCCTCTGTGGAGTGAGAGATTGAAAAGGGATTTGGGGTTTTTATTAATCCTCCGGACCTTGAGGAGGAACAAAACTCGTCAGTCAAACTGTCGGGCGAAATCTTTTCTTTGTTAACAGTTTTTATCAAATGCTGTGTGTGTGTGTTTCTCATAATGAGACAGTCCTGCTTTGTCCTTCAGCAATCTACAATTATGAGCCCAGTGGTGAGCAGGAGCTGTGTCTACAGGTGGGGGACACGGTGCACATACTTGAGAAATTGGAAGGTGAGTGAGCCCGAACGAGCAACAGGCCCAGACACATCTCTCTTTTCCCTCTCTAAAGCAAGCTGGCACAGGAACTTAAGTGAAATGTTGAACTAATCGGCACTCAATATGCTGTGCATAATAATGTAAATGAGTCTACCACACTGTCCTCCTGACAGGGTGGACTGTCATCACTCTTGTCTCGTCCACTGCCTCTAACACACTGTGATATGTTTCTTAATTAATATTTCCTCAGGCTGGTATAGGGGCTACACGCTACGCAAGAAATCACAGAAGGTAAGGGCATCATTAGCACTCTATTATCTTATAACCAAAGCTGTGATGTATATATATTGATATTACCTCATTGTTTCCTCAGGGCGTATTCCCAGCTTCCTACATCCACTTAAAGGAGGCTACGGTTGAGGGAATAGGGTGAGATCACATATCAGTAAACATATCATTGTGATGATAATCCACTTTGCTTGTGGTTTGCCGCCCCGCCTTGTCATTTGCCAATAACATGGCAGTGCGCTTGTAATTATCATAAGTGAGGATTCAGTAATGCTTTTCTTGGCTGTGTAGGGAAACCGTCCAACTATTTATCATGTATAGAAATGCGCTTGAGTCCGTCCAAATTATATGACATGATCTGTGAGTGATGAGCCACTTTTCCAATATCTTATTATTCTCTTCTTGTGGCTGGTAGCCAGCAGGAAATAATTATTCCAGCCGATTTACCCCTGGTGCAGGAGCTTGGGGCTACTCTGAGGGAATGGGCACAGATATGGCACAAGCTCTACGTGGTATGTGTAGATTGCCTCTCTCTTATCAGCTCCTCTGTCTTGTACACCTCTCTGATTTACACCACTTTGACTTATTTGTTTGTTTCATACCTCTCACCTCATACCTCATACGTGTTTGTCTGACAGGCGAACAAGACGGCCCTGTTCAGGGGTGTCCAGCAGATGGCCTACAGCCTCATCGAATATCGATCTCAGATAGTGTCAGGAACGCTGCCTAAGGATGACCTTGTGGAGCTCAAAAAGAAAGTCACAGCCAAGATTGATTATGGAAACCGGTATGAATCCTGCTGCCTTATCGCACTGCAATGAATTGCCTTGTGACATAAACACCGTTGTTAAGTTTTATTTGCTCAAGTCATGGCTCTAAGATTGTCTCTGTAAACTCAACTGATGCTCTTTGATCCTCTGTGTTGCTTAGGATTCTGGGTTTGGACCTGGTGGTGCGAGATGAAGCAGGAAACACCCTGGATCCTGACCGGACCAGCACGGTCAGTCTGTTCCGGGCACACGAGACCGCCTCCCGCAGTGTGGATGATAGGATACAAGAAGAGAAGGCATGATTTTGATTTGTACAAACTATCAATCACCTTTTCCGTAGTAGCTGTCCATTTCAAACAATATCTGTGAACATTGCTTATCTGCTTTTCTACAGACGCGGCTACAAAACCTGGAAATGAGGCGTCAGACCCTGTTCAGTACGGTGCACACCTACAGTCTACTCATGAACCTGAAAAACTTTGTATGCAACATTGGAGAAGATGCTGAGCTGCTCATGTCTCTGTATGACCCTGACCAGTCTGAATTCATCAGGTTCGCTCCTCACTTTTCTCTTAATTAAGTATCAAGCTGAGGTTGTTTGTGGTCATTTAAATTTTGTCCGATGATTTCACTTGCAACCAGCAAGTAATTTAAGCCGGTGTTATTGTAGGATTTGTTGCATTGGTCTATTGATCCAAAAACTTCCAAACTCTTTGAAGAGTTGCAGGGCACAGAATTACATTTTTGAACCCAGCAAGCAGGAAATGTTTACATTGTGTGTTTGGCAAGTCAAAATATCCGCTATGAGAAAGGTCTATATAGGGATCGATAGACTCTTACATTGTTACTATTCAAAATATGCAAGCATATTCTTGACACTTTGGATATCATCTGATAAGACAGATAAAATAATGCAGAGTTTTTACATTAGTTACTTTCAATTTTTTTTCTATTTCTCCAGATGCCTTAGACAGTGTGATATCTAACTGTGATTCTTATTCAAATTCATGCAGCGAGAACTTCCTGGTGCGCTGGGACAGTATGGGGATGCCTAAAGAAATTGAAAAACTCAACAACCTGCCAGCGCTATTCACGGTAACTGAATCCCAACCCACTGACTGTATTCCCTCTGCTTCGGATTTAAACAGTCCAAACGCTGCCTGGAATCTGTGACAAAGGAGACAATTTGCTCCTGGATCGCTCCTAATTTACCGAAAGTTTCACTGAATGGCTCACATTCACGGCACATCTTTGAAAATTTGAATACATTTGCCTCCATTATATTGCTGCTGTTTATGTTAATGACACAGTCAGCGGTTCCCCGCAAACACATCATTGTGTTAACCTGCATGTGTGCCACCAGGAATTAGTGATAAAACCACATTCATCAAGGCAAAGAGCTTAAATATTTTTTTGTTGTATTTACTTCCTTAAAGCACACAAGTCAAGACTCCTTTGACTTGAAAACCATCCAGAAAAATAAACACTTAAAGATCCTGGAAAGGTGACATGTTTGAGGGTTTTATTGCATGCTTTCATCCTGTAATATCTGCCATCTGGTCTGCAGCTCTGGCCATATGAATGCACTTAACAACAGGCTAGTGATACGTACAGGCCGCTGCCTGTTGTATGTAATGCACCTTATCGCTCAGTATGCCATAATAAATCATCCTTGTGGTTGTCCTTTGTGTCCAGGACCTGAGCAGCAGTGACTTGATGAGGCAGCGACTCTTCCTGGTGTGTCAGATCATCAGAGTGGGCAGCATGGAGCTCAAAGAGGGCAAGAAACACACTGGAGGATTGAGGAGACCATTTGGTGTGGCTGGTGAGCTGCTTTCCAAATGTCCTAATATTTGTTAAAGCAATAGAAAGAAAAAATGCCACTCCTCTCTGGTGCTACAATTGCTTGAATAGTTCTGTCGAGGTGTAAAAATGAAGGATCCATGTGCCGAATGAAACGGGAACACCTGCTTCCTGACCTAGAAAATGCCTCCACTCTGCCTTGGCAAAGGAGTCGGTGGAAATTGGTTTAGCACCCGTCTTTTTGTTTTTGGCCAGATGATTAGTGGATTTGATGAGAAATTGTTTCCTCTGCTGTTCCAGCAAATGGACTGAAACCAGAGTCAGAAAGAACATTTAACTCAGAAGTTGCATTATTCTTAGCCAGGAAAAAAAACAGTTTAGAAAAGGAGCTGGGTGGAATGAACAATTCGGAGGCATTTGCAAGCTGGAGATCAAGAACCCTCAATCTGTTGTACTATGCTGGCTTTCTGCCGTGCCAGGCAACAGGTGAGTGAGATCCAACACCTGGCTCAGCTTCTGTTTTAAAAGTACAAAACACAGTCTGCACAGTTATAGCGAGTAAATTAACTTTTAGAACTATTAAAATATGAAATTCCTATTTAGCGGTTGTTTTTGCAATAACTAAAAAACTGCATTGCATCTGGTAAATTAGATTATCCTTGACAACCGTCTGCTGCCTTACTGTGATGATCTCTTTGTCATTGCAGTGATGGACATTACAGATATCGCCCATGGCAAAACAGACGACGAGGACAAACAGCATTTCATCCCTTTTCAGCAGTGAGTCTTTCGTTGTTGTCACACTTCTTATGCTGTTAACAGGCTCAACACTGTTTTGTAACGTCACACTGTTGAGCACGAATAATGTAAAGGAATTGGAATAGGACTCGAGTTATATTTACTTACTGTGTTCCATCACGTCTTTTTTCAAGGATGCAATTCAACTTTTCCTATGTTGCATCGAGGACAAATATAAAAAGTTTTTGCAATCCTGAGTGTTTGCTCCTCTCAAAGACATGCTTCAAGGCCACTTTTTCACAGCACAATGGGGGGATCAGGACGATAGTACGCTCACAGGGATCCTAGATGGAGGAGCCCCAAAAATATCTTGACTGATTCTTGACATCTAAACCAAAAGTTTCTAAGGTTTAACCCCCATTTGTCCCTTCCCACTGTGTCACAATTCACTGTGTCTTCTTGAGGGAGGTACAGACACAAAACATGTTTCTTTAGGGTAGAGTAGTTATCAGGACTCATCAAATGTTTGGAACATTATTTGAAACATTAAAAGTAGATTTTTCACATATGTGATGTTTCCTGAGCAAAAGTGACTAAAAGTTTCCTGGACATGCAGTTGTCTGCGCTTCAATAAGTGCTGGTTCTCTCCTTACAAACGACAAATTGCACCACAGACTTGTTAAACTTCCCAGCCTTGACAAATTAATTTATATTTCATTAACACTGAGTGACTCATTTCCTACTGGTAATCATGAACTGGATAATTACAAATTAATAACAAAAAGGTCATGCTGAATGAATTTTCCAATGGACAATGGAAAAAGTGTATGTTTCCAAGATTGAAATAACAACAGAACACCAATATTTCATTTGACTTTTTTTTCAGTTGATTAATCACATTTTCTGCAACGCCGTCGCAGTTCCCAAAACATTAAGTGCAATTTCCACATCAATCCATACAGCGCGGCACACCATTTAATTCTTCCTGCTACAGGCCGTCAAAACATTTAACTCATGAGGCAGAAGTAAATAATACCATCAGCGGGTTCATCAAAATGCCCTTTTCTCATTGCTTAACCAAGACAGTCAATAATGTCCACTGACATTTTGTTTCTGTATTTTATTTCTCATTTAGACTTACAAAGGGTAAGCCAAATAGTGAAGTCCAATATCCACTACAGCCAACTGAATGATGATTCATCAAAAATCAAATGCCAGTTTCAACAAATTGTCCAGTGTTAACCTCTATTCACAGAAACCTCTGTACAGTAATGGTAAAGAAAATATATCAATACAACACGTTAATGCAGATCAGCGACTATATACTGTGCCTGACCACAGCATGTCACCTACCTCACATCTGATATTTGTTCTTGCAATGCACAAAAAACCTTTTGACATGATGAAACCTTCCCCTGTATGTCTCTGCTGTGAGATCCATACAGGCTCTGTCCTTCCTCTGCCTCTGTGTCCCCCTTTCTGTACTAACACGATTCCTTGATCCCTTTATGAAGCTCAGTATAGCACTAGCACTGTGTTGCTTTGCTCTGTGGTTGTCACTTGAGGTAAGTGGGGTGTGGGGAGGGATAATGGTGCATCTTGTCAGGAGATCCAGAAAGTCTCACGTTGCCTTTGCAGCTCTTCTGTCCATTTGTTTGTCACCTGTCAGAGATGCTGGCAGCTGAATTTTCTTACACTCGCCCCGATGCTTCTCTCCCAGGATAGCAATGGAAACCTACATCCGTCAGAGGCAGCTCATCATGTCTCCACTCATCCCGTCTCGAGTCATAGGCGAGAACGAGCCGCTCACTGCCGTCTTCAACAAAGTCATTGCCACGCGGGAGGTCAATCACAAAGGCCAGGGTAAAATGAAGTGCTCACAGACAGTGTCTTCCCCTGTGATTTCAGAAGGTCGCTCTGAATTGACCTTTTTGTTTTGAGGGAAATAAATGATGTGTGAAGGGTCTAAAGGGTGTGTCCTTTCAGTGTCTACCTCATTGAATTTCTTTACATGTTTGCTGGCAGGGCTGTTTGTGACCCTGAAGCTCCTCCCAGGGGATCTTGCCCAAGTCAGGAAGGACTACCCCCACTTTGTGGACCGCAGCACGGCTATCGTCAGGAAAATGGGCTTTCCAGAAATCATCCTCCCAGGTGGATTGAAGTCTTTGTTGCTGGGCATTGCTCTACATATGCCATGGTCATGTTCATTTTAATTGCTTACAAAGCCGTGAAAAGGGTTCATAAATTCTGGGCACATCCACCTGATCATCTGTTGTCCTTTCTCCAGGAAACGTGAGGAATGATATTTACGTAACCTTGCTGCAGGGAGAGTTTGACCGTGGTAAAAAGAAGACCCCAAAAAATGTAGAGGTCATACTGAGTGTGCATGATGATGAAGGCAATCCCATGGAGGTAAAATAGACCAGCGAATGCAACAAATGATTATTTTTTTTCTAATTAAGCTTTATGTTACGAGCTGTGTGTATCTTCTGATAATAACTCTCATAACTCTGCTGTAAATATTGTACTTTTGAGCTCTATGAACAGCACTGTCAGGTGGTTGGTCCACCACTTTGGTCCTATGAAATTTTGCACCCACATTCATGGCCCCCAGATCATGAATCCTCCTGACTTGGTGATTCCCTGACTTTTCCTCTAGCTCTTCCATGAGGTTGACATACTACATACATACATACTTTGGTTTATGGCTAAATACGTGCAAAACCAATGGCATTCCCATCAGCCTCAGTTGCATGTTGTGTTTAGTGCTAATTAGCAAATGTTAGCATGCTTATATGCTACACTAAAATGGAACATGGTCAGCATTATAGCTGGTAAACATCAGCATGTTAGCACTGCTACTGTTAGCATGTAGCTCAGTACAGCTTCAGAGAGCTTATTCTTAACAGGTTCATGTGACTTACTATGCTAGCATCCTCCTGTATTGCTCGAATTATGGTACTTCTTTGCCGAAGTTGATTGCAAACGCAGCAATGAGCAAATTTATGTTTTGCCTATCATGTTAACTAATCTCCATCCTTCAATTTCTATAGAAAGCAATATTTCCTGGGGCCGGTTATGATGGTATCACAGAGTACAAGTCTGTCATCTACTACCAGGTGAAGCAGCCTTGTTGGAATGAAACGGTGAAGGTAAGCTCATGTCATGGACCCGCATGTGCAGCTCTGCGCCTCGAACACGATATCTCATGTTCTGTAATTAGTTTTTCAAATGGATTTACTGTAGCTCAATACAATGAAATAATCTTCGAGGGAAGATATCGGCACAGAATGTACTACTCATACAAATCTCCCACCTGATAGCATTTCTTTCCATATGTAGAGTCCTCTGTTCACACTCTCCTTAATTCCCCCGACTTTTCTTTCCTTCCTGCAAGGTGACAATTCCCATTGAAGACGTGTGTCGCTGTCACCTGAGGGTGATGTTTCGACACAGATCCTCCCAGGACTGTGAGTGACTGTGCCTTATTTGTATGACAAACACCCACATGTAATCCTGCCACCATGTTAAATACAGCTTATGCTCCTGTGTATCCTTCAGCGAGGGACAAATCGGAGAAGCCCTTTGGTATGGCCTTTGTCCGGCTCATGAGAGGAGATGGGACCACGCTAAAAGATGGCAGGCATGAACTTATCGTCTATAAGGTACTGTTGCAGGAGTGCGGTTTTGTATTTTTATTTTATATGAAATTTAATTCACTGCACTTGTCTGTAAAATACGCAGGAGATTGTTTTTATCTAATTACACAAAAACCTGTGTCTTGAATAGCCGACAGTGGGTAGATGGATTATGCATGAATCTCTCCTCAGTCAATAAATATGAAATTAGATCTCCATCGATCAATATGCTTCATGATTCATTCCTTATTTTATGATTTTCCCAGGTTGATGTGAAGAAGGCCGAGGATGCAAAGGTTTATCTCACCTTGCCAGCGACCTGGACAGAAGTGGAGGAAAAGGAGAAGCAAACAGGGAAGCAGTTCCACCATTCGGGAGTGATTCCTGTGACTAAAGACAGCTTCCAGATCGCCTCGCTCACCTGCTCCACTAAACTCACTCAGAACGGTACCGTAGGGCACCAATTCTATTTTTCCCAATCTTCCAAATCTCCGACTCTGTGATAATTAAAAGATGTCCTGTCACAAGTCATCTTTAAGAAATGAAGCAGATTCTGCAGCGGATAGAGTTGCCGCCATCATTTCCTCCCCCCAGATTGCCTTGAAATTAATTAAGCCGATCTGTGTTGCTAATATTTTGCTGATGTGTTGATGTTGATTGATGTGGATCTAATTAGATTTATATTGAAATTTCAGGCTTTTAACACAATTATCTTAACTGATGTTGCAACAGGGGTAGGTGTTGCTCCCACTGAATGTATTCTGATGTGTTAATGTTTTTCCAGTGGATTTACTTGGCCTGTTGAACTGGAGGTCTAACCCTGAGGATCTAGACCAGATTCTGCAGAGGCTGATGGAGGTCGAGGGAGGGGAGATTGTCAAGGTTAGTTCTTTTTGCGTCACGAATGCTGCACTAAATATGTAATAGGCTGCTATATTTTATAGGTGTTGTATAATGTCCTTTTTAATGACACTTTCGTAACAGGTTTCTGTTTTATGCACAGTTTCTCCAGGACACTCTTGATGCCCTGTTCAACATCATGATGGAGACCTCAGAAAAGGACACCTATGATACCCTGGTGTTCAATGCCTTGGTTAGTTACTCGTCTGGCCATATTGTCAATAGGTGATAACTTGTACCATACAGTGCCAACTGTCAATAAGAGGATGGCATTACATTTTTATATATGAACTTATCAACCTCTCTGTTAAGTTCATATATAAAATATTCAAATATAAATTCATATATATACATTACCTGTTACTCCTTCACAATAAAAGTCACCCGTGTTTGGCCAGTTGCTTTTAAGGCGCCAGTATACCCCATCAGAAGTTTCTGTCGGTGGTCAAATAGCTTCGCTCCCTCCACACCTTTCTAATGTTGTCACTGGGGGTGCTGGGTCTGAGAATATTTAATAATCTCGTCCCTTTCTATGACAGCCGGCCTTTGACTCCAGCTTTGATTGCAGCCGTTCGAGACATCTATAAACTCGTACAATTTTCAACCCGGCTCTTAATGTGATTCAGTGGCAATATGATGTTGGGTTTGCATTAGCAGTAGCTAAATACAGCTCTGATCCGGCTGATATCAGTTAGATAAAATGATAAACAGTAACGCTGGATTGTTTCCCGCGTATCCCTCGTGCATGTGAAGGTAATTTGAATCCATCACCGGAATGGCGGACTCCGCCACTTAACAATGAAAACTATTCTATGGAGAGGCAATTACAGAATGTAAATACATTGGCTATTGCTGAATAAATGCAGACCATAAATAGGATGGAATACGGGATTTGATTTCATGAAAATGTTAAGGATTGTAACTTTAAGAGATCACAAGTAAAAAATGTAGAGAACCACTGATATACAGTCTATGTATGTTCTTTCAACTCGGACAAGGCTCTGATTTTGTTTCCACCTCTTGTTTATAACCAGGTATTTATAATCACACTTATTGGCGACATCAAATTCCAGCACTTCAACCCTGTCCTGGAAACCTACATCAACAAGCACTTCAGTGCCACTTTGGCTTATATGTGAGTCTCCATTCTGTGTTTGCCACCTTTGATCGCTTACGCCCCTTCACGCTGTTTATTTTTAGTGCTTCTTTTGCTCGTCTTCTCCACCCACACCCAAATTACCAGCAGACCTTGATGTCTGACTCATTCACTTTCTCAGGAAGCTAACCAGGGTGCTTAACTACTATGTGGGCCACGCCGAGGAGCCCGTCCTGACCGAGAGGCTCTACGCAGCACTCAAAGCTCTCAAGTACCTGTTCAGGTTTATTGTACAGTCCCGGGTCCTCTATCTCAGGTATCAGAACCGCTGCCATGCAAGAATCCACTTCACTTTCTTTTTCCAAGGAGGACTTCTTGTAATGCAATGCCTGGCCTTGATTCTCAGATTCTACGGGAACAGTGAGGATGGGGACGCTTTCTTCAACTCCATTCGCACCCTTTTCCTGTCTTTCAACACTCTCATGGACAGACCACTAGATGAGGGAGTGAAGATAAAGGTAAGTTGAAGAAGAATGGTTTTCGGTAGCTGTTTTTTGTTTCATTTTTGTATTATATAACTGAAACTCAAGTGGAAACATTTTAAAATGTAACCAATTTATCATTTTCTAGCTTGAAAATAAAACTAAAACGCAGCAAGTTAGACTGTATGAAGATGTTGCTTTAATTTTCAGTCTTAGCAATTTTCAGTGTTGCATGTAAATGACTGCAGTAATCCAGCTGTGAGAATGTGTTACACTGTTATGGACAAGTTATGGAAAAGGTTTACAAATTAACTGCAAAATGAGTGCGGGCTCCCTGTTGGTAGTCTCAGTATGGTGAGGAAAAGCCCTGGTAAAAGGCTTGTTTTACCAGAGAATGAAAAGCATCCCCATGCTTCCGCCTGATGAGACCTACTTCTTTGCTTTTGCAGGGGGCAATATTGAAATACCTCCCCAGCATCATTAATGACATCCAGACTGTGTTTGATCCCGTGGAGCTCAGGTAACTCTCCCGAGGGTTTGCACAGCAGGAAATGATAATTGCCTGTCTCAGTGCAAATTATCACATTTACTTCTGAGTAAAGGAAGCATTATTCTCAATTCTTGCTGCTGTAAAATCAACCCGTCATGTGTGCTGCTCATTAGTCCTCTGTGACAATAATTACTAGATGTGAAATGTGAATAGCATTAAAATTGTCACAGCTGCTCTTTTGGCTCTTTTCTTTCATTCTCTTTTCAGTGTTCTCCTCGCGAAGTTCATTGAGAGCATTCCTGACTCTCAGCTCGTGCGTCAGAAACTGGGCTGCATGTGTAAAATGGTGGAGAGTGACCTTTTCAGGCAGCCAGGTAGGAGTCCTCGAGGCTCAAAAACCACATAATGACTTTTCACACAAGATGAAAAAAACGCATTACACCAACATACAAGTTTGTCAGGTCAGCTCCATTAAAAGGAAATGTGTTGTGTGATCCAATGAGCACCTTTTCTGCTGTTCTGTTGCCACAGATTGTCGAGATGTGCTTCTGCCACTTGTTACTGACCAGCTGAGTGGGCAGCTGGACGACCACTCCTGTAAACCTGACCATGAGGCCTGCGCCCAACTGCTCAGCACGGTGTTGGACAACCTGGACCGCAAGGATGTGGTGAGGATCTGGTCACCTTTGGACACACAGAGATTATGCGTTTAAAGGGCCGGAACACACAAATTACAGAAAAAACATCTAGTCAGAATGAGATTGTATATATAAGTGGCCGAAATGAGTTTCCTCCACAGGGTGTGCTCACATTTACAGATAGGGTAAAGAGCTTAGACATCCATTGGGACCTTGGAGTAAAACCGCTGCTGTTTTGCGTCGAAAGGAGCCAGTTGACGTTATCCGGCCCTCTCTTTAGAGGCTCTCTGGGCATGTCCAACTGGAAGGAAGCCCCGGGGCAGACTCAGAGCATGCTGGAGGGATTACATATCCCATCTGGCCTGGTAGCATCTAGTCGTCCCCTTGGAGGAGCTGGAGGACGCAACTAAGGAGAGGAACGTCTCAGCTGCCCTGCTTAGCCTGCTGCCATCATGACCTAGACCCAGATAAGCGGTTTAAAATGAAAGGATGGATGGAAAGTTGAACCATCTAGTCACGCAGATAGTTTGGGTTTTATTTGCCTTTCTGCCACCACCTGAATACAGTGGAGATGAATGGTTCTGATGCTCACAGCATTGAAAAGTGGCAGCAGCACATCTTTCCACAAAGGATGTTTTTTCTTTAAAACATCAGAAAATAGTGACAAGATGTCTATCACAATTTCCTAAAGCCTGATGTGACATCAAATTCCTTTTTTGTCTGACCAGCAGTCCAAAACGCAAAGATATTTAGTTAATTATAATTTAGGAAAAGCAGCAAATCCTCACTGTTTAGAGGCTGGTAGCAAGAAATGTTTGGCATTTTTGCTTGCAAAATCATCAGAATAGTTGGCTTTTCAATTTTCAGTCAATTGACTAATCAATTCATTGACTAATTGTTGCACCTCTAGTTTGACAGAAGAAATAGTTTCAAAGAAGACTTTTGACAGAGTGGATTATCCATAGTGACTGGAACAGTGTTGTGTCTAGAAAGATGCACTGCTGTTGAATTTTTTTAATGAATTTTTTCACACTCTTTTTATACTGTGAGCACCACAAAAGAAATTCACCTCCATTGTATTGTAGTGTAGAAAGAAATCTCAAAGACAAGTATCAAAAAATCTGAACACGATCTCCAAATAACTGAGAAAATAGGGTTTTTTTTGTAATATGGGTGAACCGACCCTTTAGTGCTGACAGCACTCTGTAGCATGTCTGTGTCGCTGTGTTTCAGCTGGTAATTGTACCTGAGGCTCTTCTGTCTGTGCAGGGTCCAACCAGAGGGCACGTTCAGCTGATAATGGAGAGGCTTCTTCGCAGGGTTAATCGCACGGTCATCAGCATGGACAGGTCCTCCCCTCTCATTGTAAGACACACTGTACAACTGTCCTTGATGACTACATCCTCAGCATTCATTTCAATATCAATAATACTGACATCAACAATACCTAAATATAGCAGTACGCCAGTCTTTTAAGAGCACGACAACAACACAAATACAACAGGGAATATGTGGGGGGTTTTTTGGACAAATGCTTCACAGTGAAATCATGTGAGTAATAGTGGACTCTTCTGCGACAGGGCCACTATCTCGCCTGCATGACGGCCATCCTGAAGCAAATGGATGACATGCATTACGCCCACTACATCAGCACCTTCAAGACGAGACAGGATATCATTGTAAGTGTCCTGGTTCCTCCCCTGTTGGCTACAGCTTGTCCTGAAACATCTCATCAATAACAGGCATTAAACCACCCAGGCCACTTACTGCTCCTTAAGAGAATATTGATTATAGACATTTCATGCAATGGATTGGACTGGCATGATGAGGATGTCAGTGGGACCCCATTAAGCCATGGGAGCATTATGTGTGCTTGACATGTGGCAGCGCTGCTTTGGATTTGCTTAGTTTGGTTTAAGTGTGGGTCGGTTGGATATTACTTATTGTATTTCTTTAAAGCAACCGTGTGCATACACTTGCAATAAAGATTTTATTCTTCTACTGCCCTCAGGACTTCCTCATGGAGACATTCATCATGTTTAAGGACCTCATGGGAAACGTCTTCCCCGCTGACTGGATGATCATGAACCTGGTGCAGATGCAGGTCTTCCTGCGGGCCATCAACCAGTACTCAGACGTTCTCAACATGTATTTCCTGGACCAGGCGCATTTTGAACTACAGGTGTGTCTTGTCCTCCTCCACCTCAGCAGAGGTCACATTTTTTATTAAACACAAAATCAAAAGCTAGTGTTATGAGAAGGTAATTATGGTATTAATATTTGAAAACCTTTCTCCCCTTGCAGCTGTGGAATAACTACTTTCATTTGACTGTGGCGTTCCTCACCCACACGACACTGCAGCTGGAATCCTTCTCTCAAGAGAAACGAAATAAGATACTGAACAAGTGAGATCATTTACAATTAATCAAAAAGATTATTTGAATAGAGAACTTAATTTAACAGTTCTTTGATTCAAATTTGCCACAGATATGGAGACATGAGGAAGACTATTGGATTTAAGATCAGAGATATGTGGTACAATCTTGGTGAGTATTTTGCACCATCTGATAATGCTGCTATTATCATAGAGTTTGTGGAATTGTTTATTCAGTGCCTGCCAGTAATGCAAGGGGAATAACAAGACAATATTTTTTATTGTCCAGTTTCACAGTGTGTTGTTGTTTTGTTTACCACATTATTAGATTTGTCCTTTGTTTGTTGAGAAATGAAGGCGCAGCTTATTGCCTTCTCAAATCATACTATGATATTTCTGTGTGATAATGTTTTGTTGTCCCTCAGGCCCGCACAAAATGAAGTTCATCCCAGCCATGGTCGGGCCCATTCTGGAGGTCACACTGGTACCTGAGCCCGAACTGAGGAAAGCTACCATCCCCATCTTCTTTGATATGATGCAGTGTGAGCACAACTTCAACCCCGGACGCACGTTTGAAACGGTAAAAAGCTATCTCAGAAGTTCAGTTGGTGTTCAACTGAAGCAGCTCCTGGCTAAATATGACATTTGCGATGTGTATGATGGTGTGTTTTTTAATTCCTCTCTTATCTTTGCAGTTTGAGAACGAACTGATAACAAAATTGGATCAAGAGGTAGAAGGAGGCCGAGGGGATGAGCAGTACAAAGTCCTGCTTGAGAAAACGTAAGGCAGAGGAGCAGATCAAACAGAAAATATGTCTTTTATTCTGAAAGTTGTTTAAGTAGTACAACACACTGATCAAAAATCTTCTGATTGTGTGTGATAGGGAATTCACGTAGGATTGCTTCGAAAACACAACAAAGGCCTTTATGATTGTCTTGTCCTTCTGGCTCCTTGAGGACTTTTTCAAAAACACAGTCTGTTAGAATTGTAAGCAACGTCTAATCAATAGAAACCCCTCGGGGGCAGAGTGAATGATAGCAAACAATTGCAAAAACAGATTTTAATATGCTCATCAGGAAGAAAGGCAGACTTTGGCAAACTGATAAACTAGAATGGCCCTTTACAGCTAAAGAGTAGCCTGTGAAGGATATTTGTTTGTTATGTGCAGGTTGCTGGAGCACTGCAGACGTCACAGATACCTGTCACAGTCAGGAGAGGAGCTGGCTCTGCTGCTGAGCAGCCTGCTGGAGAACCTCCTGGCTTACCGCACCATCACACATGATGAAAGTCCTGAGCACCGCATGAGCTGCACTGTCAATGTGTTGGTACGCCCTGTGCCTATATATCTACCAAAGGGTTAAAAATATATGTGCATGTACATAAAGCAATTACTTGTGCTGCTCTGCAAATTGCTTGAGAGAAAATGTTTTCAAGAATATGCAATTACGATTTTTCTCTTGCAGAATTTCTACAAAGAGAAAAAGAGAGAGGACATTTATATCCGGTGAGTCAGATAGAGACACATCTGCTTTCTGAAACAAAGGTCTAATTGTGTCTAACTGATGCACTCTTGTAACCAGGTACTTGTACAAGCTGCGAGATTTGCACCTGGACTGTGAAAACTACACAGAGGCGGCCTACACTCTGCTACTGCACGCCGAATTACTGGAGGTCTCTAACCCATCAAGTCTTTTCTTTTTAAACAAGATCAAATTTTTTTTTTATGCTTGAGATGTTTAACCTTTGCTAATATCGCAATGCTTCTAAGTGTTGATTTATGGTCATTTCTCCCTCAGTGGTCTGACAAACCCTGCGCACCTCATCTGATACCTAGAGATGGGGAGCATGTATGGACCCAACAGGAGCTGAAAGAGAGGCTCATCCAGGAGATCATATGTTACTTGGACAAGGGCAAGGTGAGCATTAACTGCTCTGCATGTGAGCTGGTGTCAAAATCCTGATAGCTTTTTTTGTTTTTGCATAATGCATATATTACCCAAAAAATGCCTGAAATCTGTATTTCTGTTGGCATTGTGAAACTCGTGGGGAAGTTACTTAAGCTCACACGCCAGCCGCAGATTTCTTTGTTGTGTCAGTATTCAGATCTCAGACTGGCTGCTACATCATCAACTGTTTTCCCTCGAAGCCGCAAGGTGGGGGTTTCACCGAGGACAGCCGTGGGAGCCAGATGGCAAAGTCTAGCTTGTGCTCCTGTGTTTTTATGTTCAGGTTTTATGTCCCCTTTTTAACTGAGCGATGCACATGTCTTCTCAGATGTGGGAGAAGGCCATTGAGCTGGGCAAGCAGCTGGCCAAGATGCATGAGAGCCACATGTTTGACTTCATGGAGCTGAGCCAGCTGCTGGTAAGAGGACGCGTGCATTGTAATGCAGCCGTACAAACGAAATACTATCACTCCCAAAACCTCAGCTTTATAAACTGATATGAAAACAACTTAAATGTAGATGATTGTATCGTTAATGCCTCATTAAGACTATTGTAATTAGTCTGATGAGTAATAGTGGACAAGAATTGAGTTCCAGCTTGTGTAAGGCTGAGTGCAGTTGTTTGGAGATGGGGAAGAGATAACTGTGTGTTAACCTGTTTACCCAATTCATTTCCACCCAGATTGTGCCTGCTGATGCTGTGGAGTTTGAATGTATTATGAAGAAGCTATTTATAAAGTCTCTCAGCGTTAGTAGTTTAGTGTGATCGTGCTCCAATAATCTTTTCTCATGATTGCATAAAAGAAACTGAGAGTAACCACAAACCTTTTCTGAAGATGTTATTATGAAATGTTTGATGTTGTAACCTCTAACAGACTTAATGACAACATACTGTATATGTACTGCAGCCTTACCATCTTCTTTGTCCCCTGTCACAGAAAAAACAAGCCCAGTTCTATGAAAATATAATGCATGCAATGCGGCCACAGCCAGAGTACTTTGCTGTGGGATATTATGGCCTTGGATTCCCTTCTTTCCTGAGGGTAAGAAAATGATTACCTGTTTCAATAAATAGAGACTTTATGCACCGTGCTTATGCAATGAGCTGGCTTTTTGAAACATTTCTTGGGGCAATGTGCAAAAATTCCGATAAAGGTTATTGGCATTTTGATGACACAAGAGAATGTCAGGATGAAAGCAGTCCTGTCAAGCACACCTCTCATATATTATGGAAAATGAGCTCGATCATAATTCTAGCTTTTTATTGAGTTTCATTTGTTGTGTCGCACACTGAAATTTTCCGCTACAGAACAAGATCTTCATCTACCGAGGCAAGGAGTACGAGTGGCTTGAAGACTTCAGTTTAAAGCTGCTCTCGCAGTTCCCCAATGCAGTACGGATGACCAGCACAGCGCCCCCTGGAGACAACATCAGCAACTCCTCCGGACAGCGTATCCTTATGTAATAAGCCACACGAAAGCTATTTATCAAGATGTTTAGCCATGTTAGCAGCATGGCTCTATTGAAGGCAATGAGGTGACGTTTGTGGTTTTAAGTGAAATATCTCAACAACTATTGGATGATTGTACAGACACTCGTGTCCCTCGTAGGATAAATTGTAAAAACGTTAGTGATTCTGTAACTTTACATCATCAAGTCAATGTTTAAATGTGTCTAATACTTCTCAAAGCACTGCTGACCCTGAGTACAGCAACACTGAGTGTTGTTTGACAATAACAGTAATCAATACAACTTTGCTTTGTCTGCTCCTCCACACTATTCCTGGTCTTATCCTTAGCTGAACTTCACAGACATCCAGTGCTTTACGGTCAAGCCTGTTCTCACCGTGCCGCACCAGTTTAAAGACAAGGGGGTTCCAGAGCAGATATTAAAGTGCGTAACAGAACACTTAAAGGCTGATTTATTTTCTCGTGAATACCCCGGGATTTATAGTTCTCTGGTCAAACTGCTAACTCACTGCTGTCCTTCCCTGTTCTTTCTCAGCTATTACAGAACCAATGAAGTGGACCAGTTCCAGTATTCCAGGCCCTTCAGGAAAGGTGAAAAGGACCCAGACAATGAATTTGCAGTGAGTACTTTTTACATTTACTTGAAAGAACTAAGCTCATATATGTGTAAGCACACACCCATAAATTTAAAAAAAAAAGAAGTAATGTATAAACAACCTTGTCTTTGTGCATACCTCACTCTGAAGATGAATAAAGACATTAAAGTGCCACCCTTTAATATCTTATTGATATTTATTCTGCCCTACAGACCATGTGGATCGAGAGAACAACTTACATCACCGCCTATCGCTTCCCAGGGATTCTGAAATGGTTTGAAGTCAAATCTGTCTCAGTGGTAAGAAACAACCTTGATGCTCAAACTGTGTTGTTTCTCATTTTTTCAGCTTCTTTCACTTTAAAAAAACCTCAAATTCACATTATTCTTCATGTCGCTCTCCTGATGGGCAGGAGGAGATCAGTCCTTTGGCGAACGCCATAGAGACCATGGAGATGGCCAATGAAAAGCTGAGTAACCTCGTGCAGCAGCAAGCCTGTGATCGCTCACTGTCCATCAACCCGCTGTCCATGATGCTCAGCGGCATTGTTGACCCTGCTGTCATGGGCGGCTTCTCCAACTATGAGAAGGTTTAATTTTATTTTTTATTTATAAGACATTCAGCGGAGTGCACAAATAGACACAGCAGTATTTAATCAGCTCCTCTTATTGGGGTCGAGTGAGTAGAGTGGCCTTAGAACAAACAAATACAAAAAAGACAGACAAGCGAGACCTAAAATAATCACAACCATCGTAGAAAAACTCATCAAATAAATCCTAACAAGACTACAGAGTCTACAGCCATGCTGGCAGCTCTGTGAGACTGTACTCACTGAGTTAAATGTTCACAATGACAATGCCAACATGCTCATTCTTGGGTATATTCTTCACCATGTTCACCGTCTTAGTTTAGCGTGTTAGCATGCAGTAACAGGTAATTAGCACTAAACACAGTGCAGGCTGTACTATAATGTGAGGCTGTGCTAAACGCTAACATGGGGATGCTAATATGCTCACAATGATGAGGTTAATACGCATGCTGATGTTTAGAAGGTATAATGTTTACCGTGTTAACTATCTTAATTGGCTAATTAGCACTAAACACAAAGTACAGCTAAGGCTGATGGCCCTGGAGAAAAAGTCAAGGGATCACCAAAGTCGTTAGGATTCTTCCTCTGGGAACCATGAATGTCTGCACAACATTTCATGGCAATCCGTCCAATAGTTGAGGTATTTCAGTCTGGACAAAAGTCTTTGACCGTCCGACTGACTATCTATCTATATAGCCATGCCACTGAAATGGCTTGTAATACATTACATTTGGACAGCTCTTAGTACTAGAAATCGGTCTTCAATTCCACAATGCAAGAGTGCAGAGCCCCCCAAATATGTGTCACTTCCTACAGACTGCACTGTGTTTGTTAGATTTGCTAGATCAGGTTCAGGTTGTGTGCACAGTTGGCTCTAAAGTAATTGATTTGGAAAAGAATATACTGCTATCAAACACTGCCAAACTACACTAATAACATATAAATCATTAAACTTCAAACATTAATTATGAATTTGTAAATCCTTTTTCATTAACATGAGTTCTGTCTGGCTTCAAGCCTGTTATGAGCTACAAAGTTTTATTCATAAGGGAGCCGCTGTGGCCTTTGTCATGCTGTGGAAATCTGTTCTTTGTTGCTTGCAGCAAAATTTTAAGTGACTGTGTTTAAAAAGCTGACCAAATTTCATCCTCTGTAGGCATTCTTTACAGACTCTTACATCCAAGAGCACCCAGAGGACCACGAGCGCATTGAGGTCCTTAAACACCTCATCGCCCTGCAGGTAGAT
The DNA here is from genome assembly GCA_003416845.1 of Oplegnathus fasciatus. Taxonomy (NCBI): domain Eukaryota; kingdom Metazoa; phylum Chordata; class Actinopteri; order Centrarchiformes; family Oplegnathidae; genus Oplegnathus; species Oplegnathus fasciatus. The sequence goes on along the minus strand of NTHP01000004.1, from coordinate 2,986,295 downwards.
CCTTCCACCATCATTGTCATTGACACTGGCCTCACAGCAGAGCATGTTTCGTAATACTTAAGTGCCCGTCTTCCCCTCTAGATCCCTCTCTTGGCAGATGGGATTCGCATCCACGGGGAGAAGACGACGGAGCAGCTGAAGCCCTTACACAACCGTCTGGTTACATGCTTCCAAGACCTTCGGGAGAAAGTGGAGAAGCATTATGGCGTCATAACCTTGGTGCGTTGCCAACCGCAAACTCAATTTAATGTAAGAGGGTGCCAACTTAAGCTATTGGCCCTCTTGCCTTCCTATCAAACGCTTCTCATTCAAAGCAGTGTACATTATATTAGCGCAGGACCATAAATCTTCCTTTAGCCAGTCCGTTGCAACCCGAGTTTTGCCTGTCATTGTGCTCCTCCCCTGCCAAGATTCCCCGATGATGCTTAATCCCATTTGTGTGTCCCAGCCCTGCTCTCTCACTGAGAGGAAGAAGAGTCGCGTGGGCTCAGTGGTGATGCCCTACATCCTGTCCTCCACCTTGCGTCGCATGTCCACTGTCTCAACCCTCTCCAACGCCTCCTCAGGCCTCTCCAGTGGCTCCGCATCCTCAGATGGACCCTCCTGCATTTCCTCCCAAGAGTCAGTCCCTGCATCCTCTCCCTGCTTCCTTTGTCTGCCTTTCCCCTGCCTGGTTTTGTGTGACACTGAGTTGCCATCGCTACAGAGACTGCTTTCTTCAAACACTGATTTTATCTTTGCTCAGATCAAAAGCAATGTTGTTTGTTTTTATGATTGCACATCATTCTGCATCTCTTTCTCTCTGCCCCTGATTATTCACAAGCAGTTCCTTGTTGTCCCGTCCCAGCGATCGCAGGGCCTCGGTTTTGTCCCGCTCGGAGGAGGACAACAGGATTGCTAGAAAGAACAGGAAGGAGTGGAGTGTGAGCAAATCCCAGGTCCTGCTGGAGAGGCAGTCAGACGCGGATGAGGTAAGGCCTTATGTTCAGGTGCTATTTTTATATGTATATTTGCTATTTCATTTCCGTGTCCAAAATACTTTAACTCAGGTGATTATATAAGCTGTTTACCAGACCATATCATCCTTATGTTAAGTTTCGGTTATTCAGTCATGAAGTGGGAGTAGCTGCATTATTCTTGACTGTTTGACATGGAAGCCTATGTCTTTGTTTTCCGGTTTTTATTCCAGACTCCTCCAGAGAAGCAGCAGAGACCCAAGAGTTTACAATTAGGGGACCGACGGCTAACCCTCTCCCTGTTCCAGGGTGTTTCATCCCAGCTCAGCCTGTCTAACCCTCTCAGCCCGCTACCTGCCTCTCCACACACACCGCGCACACCACGCAGCTCCAGTATGTAGCAAAAAAGTACAGCTCTGACAAACACCACACTGCATGTCATCATTTTATTTTCTCTTTAAAATGTGCCTTGCACACAGACAAGGAGGAATATCATGCCTACTAACCTTGTGTAAGCACATTCTGGTCTATAGCCCTAATCAGGTCACACACACACGCACGCACACACACACACACACACACACATATATTCACATATTCACAGATTCATGCGGTCTGAAAAGCTTTTATTTCCTCTCTCCTGTGGTAGGTTTTTCATCGCTTCTCAGTGACAATGATGCCAATACCATTGACACCCCAGGGACCCCCCCACCCATGCCTCCGAAGAAACACCCGCACGAGATTGACAACCCCGGGTTCTCTTCAGAGGTATGTGTGCTCTGAGAAAATAGCACCCCCTCACTAATGCATATTTAATGACGTGTAAACGTTAAAATATTCTGTTTTTATTTTTATTTGAAGCCCTAACATGAACTCTCTTCTCTCTTTCCCCCACAGTTCACTCCTCCGCTACCGATGAAAATTGAGAGCAAGCCTCCTCCGCCGCCTCCAAAAACGCGGAAGTCGATGTTCCCCTCATATGATCACACCCCCCACTAAGGCTACACCCACACACAGGCCTTAAAGTTTCACTAATTCTCTGATTTGGCTGTGATGGAAGCACAGTTTCATTTGCGGCGTTGTGGAAGCGGTAGGGTACAGATGCAGGACCATCTACGTGGGATGTATGCAAGATTTTCAGCGGGAAAAAAAAAATTCTTTCTGATGCAAGTCACTAATAATTCCAAGCAGTCCTTTGTTCTCAAGTTTTAGCTGTTGTTTTGTATTTAAGCCGCAAGGAAGAGTATGTGTGTTATTGTCGTAAGAGGGAACTACAGTGCGGAAAAGGATATATGATTCTGGCTACATAAGGTCGCTACAGCCTTGGATTCAGTGTGCTTTTTAAAAGGTAATGAAACAGAGATTAGAGGCTTTTTTTTCTTGAAGAAAGTCGGTATATTGTACAGACTTAATCACTCACAGGGAAAAGGAATGACCAATGCTGCAATGCAATATTTTGCTTTTATGTGTTGGAGTGACACTGGATGACTTATTTTTCCCCTAGCTGTTTACCGGCATTCCATACTGGCGTTTCCATACAGGAAAAAGCTGCATTAGATACATGTCAAACTTGATTAAGAGCAGGGAATACAATGTACAGAATTTAGTTTGAAATGTAGTTATGTTGTGTCCAATGATGGTGTTCAGTAATATTATGATCAAAGCCTTTTTCCTAAACCACAATGTTTTAGAGACACTGGATGGCATTAATGAATGTGCTGCAAATGATGCATTTGTTTTGATGTGTATGATGAACTGAATACTGTAACTGATGCTTCCAGGCTGCATTACGTTGATATTGGTGTTCAGTGGAAGTAAGCTTTTCCTTAAAGGAATAGTTTGACATTTGGGAAATGCGCGTTCTTCTGACGTCTGTATGGTTAATATGTAGCTGGAGCCAGCAGGCGGTTAGCTTAACCTGGCATAAAGACTGGAAACGGGGGAAACAGTTAGCCTGGCTCTGTCCAAAGGTAACAAAATCTACCTACCAGCCCTGAAGTTCACTAATTAAAACTTTATATCTAGTGTGGTTAATACGGACCGAAGTTTATGTGTAAAGATGACCATTTGTGGTTTTACAAGGGGTTATGTGCCAGCACAACAAACAAAATATATCCTGTTAATTGGCGAGCTTTAGAGGTGCTGGTTGGTTGATTTTGTTACCATCACGCAGAGCCAGGCTAGCTGTTTCCCTCCGTTTCCAGTCTTTATGCTAAGCTAAGCTAACCGGCTGCTTGCTCCAGCTACATATTTTTCGTACAGACGTGAGAGTGGTATCAATCTTCTCATCTAACTCTTGCCAATAAAGTAAATAAGCGCACCTCCCAAAATTTCGAACTGGTCCTTTTTAAAGAACCCTAAACGCTGTACGGTACGAGTATAAATGCCTTTTGAAGTTCACTTTAGTTTTATATTTCAGGTGTTGGTAGATTTTCTTTTTTTATCAATTCATTATTGAAATTTAAATTATTGTTATTCACTGAATTTTAATATTTCCATTGTTTTGCACACCCGGTGTGTACAGAGATGGTTTATTTTTATGCAGCATAAATTGAGTCTAATTTCAAGATACTGCTTTACTTTGCGCTGTTAAAATTTTTTAAAGGAAGCAATACAATTTACGTGCCTTCAGAGTGCTAAATCTATGCATATAAGCTGTTTTTGAATATCATCAAAATGAATCGATAATTAGGGTGTCAGTATTTAGTTTTATTTTTAGTTTTAAATTGTTTTACAAGGGATTCACTTTTTTTTTGTACAGTGCACCTTTCCTAACAAGCATCAAAGAAATTTTATACAAACAGTGCCTCAAGAGATATATAATGATCTTTTTTATGAACAAGCTGTTGTTGACTGAACAAAAATAAAGACTGAGTGAAAGACTAGCAAACTCTCACTTTTTGGTGACATTGATTATTTTAGAAAGGCATCTTCTCCATCTCTTAACTACGATCCTGTCAACATGGTGAATACAGATTGCTCTCTGTGCCCTCACTGGAAACTCGGCACTCACGCAGACAGTCATTTGGATGCTGCTGATAACATGAAAAAATTACCCATTTGAGCTCAAAACATCTAACAAACTGACATTGAACTGGTGATTTATGTATTTCAAATACAATAAGAGCAGGTGTAGGAAAATGATGCCTCTGTAGCTCACGCTGATGCACGAGCTAAAGAGGCATTATCATGGGAGGCCGTCTGCAGGGAGGAATTTGTGAGCTGTTTATAGGAGTTATGTGATGGCTGCTGGTCTTGCTAATCTGGATTGCTAATGGCCTGTCCCTTCCTGTCAGATAGTGAAGTACAGGATATCACTCCCTGCAAGTCTTGGGAGCAAAAACTATTTCAAGTGAATGTTTAGCCATGCAAGCAGAGCAGCGTTGCAACTGCCAGGCTTAGCTGGATGCTCAGGAACATCTCCATGGCAACAATAGACATGTTTACAACTTTATCCTGTATAGAATCTGTGAGCATCAATCACAACCGTCATGTTCCTTTCATTTACATTGCAGATGTCTTTCCAGCCTCCTCTCAGCTGACAATACACAAGTAACACATCTGTGTGTAACTTTGAGTTGTTAATAGAGTCTGAGGTCTCACACACACACACACACAGTTTCCATTACCCTGAGACAACACTCGATGGAAAGCAACTTTTTACATAAAAGACACATGATATAAAATACAATACACTGTTAAATATTAAACCAGTCTAGTTGGGGCTCCTTGTTTGAGTTTTAGCAGTTCCACCAAAGAGACATTTACTCTCTAAACATCTCTGGTTCCTTTAAATTACTCTTTGAGGCCCAAACAGGTAAAATTATCCAATATTTCACAGAAAAAATGTATATATAAGATTAGAGAAAAGCCAAAAACATTCATACAACATTGTGTGAACAAATTTCTTACTTCTTTCTTACTGTATTAATCATTTCACGACCTCTGAGATTTATCTTGTGACCTTTTGGATCGGGCCGCCCCCTAGGTTGGGAACCATTGGACTGGACAGTTAATTTTGCTGATAATACTTATATTTTTACTACTTGTAATAGAGTATTTCTAAAGTGTTGAATTGCTACGTTTACTTAAGTAAAGGATCTAAATGCTTCTTCCATCCACTGTTAAACAAAGAAGTATAAAGATAGAGAACAATATTCCATTTTGAGGATTTGCATCCATATTGGCCAGTATTTTATCATATTGAGCTGTTTTGCCTGTCATGCCAAACTCGACTCCCTCCAACAGAGAGAAAGACAGGAGGGACGGAGCTCCCCTGCATCAAAGGAAGATATGCCCTTTCTTACTTTGTCCATTTAGCTGCTGGAGGGATCCCGAGCCTCTGTGTGGAGTGGGATTAGCTGCACTATTGTGTCTCTACTTTGAACCTCACTTGGTGGAGCCAGAGGGTGTGAACTAATGGAGCATTGCGAAGTGGTCCGCTGCATTTTTTTGAACCTCTATAAACTCAGGGTAAGGTTTGTCGGGCATGAGTGCATGTTTCAGGAACGCCCAGCTTCACACCCACACGCACAGCTGCAGTTACACACAATCACACCTGGGAGCTGTCGAGTACAGGCGTGCACACTTCTGTTGAGGACCAATGAACAGATACATAAGAGAAGGTGGAGATTAGTTTTTTTTTTTCTCCCCAAACTGGTGCAGGAGTTTGGACTGACAACCTTCCAGCTACAAGCAGGCTGCTGTCGTCCCCATGTGCAGCTTAAACTATCTGCAACCTGACTGAGGAAAAACTCTTAAAACCTCTGTGATGAAAAAGAAAAAAAGAATCCAGGTTATGTGTACTTTCTTGTTTTATTAATATGCTCTGTGCTCCCACCACAGTCACATGTATTTTTTAACATTTTTAGATGGGTACGGAGTTACATCATGTCCAGGCAACCATGCTTGGGGATCTATTTTACAGGCCTGACTATTATTTGTTCTACTGAAATATTCATATTCATAGGTACAGTCTGATGAGCTTGTGATTCAGATGGAAAGCAAATCACTCAAACAGCTCTACCCTCCCTGCTCCAACTGGCTAACACAGCTAAAATACCTTATTGATGTAAGGAATTGTAATTAATGGTGATACAGCAGGACTGTAGTCATTACTGAAATTGCTAGCACAGAAGATAAAAGAAAGAAAAGAAAGTTCCTTCAAAGTTTTTAATAAGTTCAGACAATGACCAATTGATTTCAGCACAAAGGCCTTCAGTGCGAAGCAAATTGGCTTCTCAGTTTTTAACTTTTGCAGGAGTGCTGGGTTTAGCCTTTTGTTCAGGCACCTTCAGACAAGACAAACACGGATATTCATCCAGGCAGACGTTAAATTCACGTATCAGGGCTTTCCAAAAAGTCTTTTTCCCATAGATCAGCACCATGGCGGTGGTGGTCGTGTAGATGGACGTGAAGAAGAACGTGAGAACGATGACGTTCTCGTGGTTCACCGATATCTGGTAGTTCACGTACAGGTCGATCACGAGGAAGAGGATGAAGACGGCCACTAGAGATAAAGACATCTTGATCACCCTCATCTGAGAGCCCAGCTTTGGCCCGTGGGCTCCGTTGGTGCTGGCTTTCATGTGGCGGAGATGGACGGCCAGGTGGACAGAGATGGAGATGCAGCATTTCACCATGAGCACCCCTGGCAGCACATCAGCGAGGAGCAGATACATGACTTCGTAGACCTGGCCGGACCTGGAGTCGGGCATTAAAACCCCACAGTCTTTGTCCGCTGTGGTGTAGTTGTCAGGGTGAAACACCACGAGCATCGGCATACAGGTGCCCAGGCCACACAGAGGGGTGAGAAAAACAGCTAAGGTCACGTGCTTGAGGATGGCAGCTTGGATCTGTGTGTAGCAGTGATTTGGCGTGTTCACCAGCTTGGTGCTGTAGTAGAAAGTGAGAAAGCTGGTGTCCCACATGATGGTAAACTTGAAGCTGTAGATTAACAGCAGCATGACAGTGTAGGGCATCTGGACGATGCGGCACTTACTGTCCACCTCATCCATGGTCATCCAGAAGTAACAGACCAGCTGGTGAGCCACGTTGGCCACCGACAGAGCCATGATGATGGTTTCACTGGGACTCCACTGCTTTTTCTGCCTGTAGTTCCACAGACTCATCAAGACGATGTAGACATTAAAGAAGACAGTCATGGCGGCCAACAGACCTGTCATTACCCAGAGGGCCGATTTAATTGCCTCAAGCATAATGATAATCTTTACCCTAAACACATCTGCAGTGTAAACTTTTATGAGAATAACTTCTAATCTTTATATCTATATCTCTAACTCAGCAGTCCGTGTGCGGTTCGGAAGTGTTTTGTTTTTGCTGTGTTCAAAGAGATGACAAGAAGGCAAAGAATTATGCACACACACTCCAAACCAGACGATTCTTCATTTCTGCCACAGAATGGAATCAGTCACAGTTTGTCAGTGGGGCCTGGGGAAAAGATTCACACGTTTAGGTTTTGAAATACATAAAACTGATGCAAATAGGCTCAATTAAAATCTTTCATTATGGTTAAAAATATATGTGAAATCTACTATTTAGGTGGTCATGTGCAAAACGAGGTAAAGTGTAGCTGAGGTAAGAAGGTTAGAGCAATTAGGATAAGACGCATCCTCCATTTTTACCTCAAACGAAGCTCCCATGGGTTGGATGAGGCTTTTTATCACTCTGAATCCTACTCAAGGTTTCTGCTTACATCCTCTTTGCCTGCTAGTCATCACAATACGTTGTCTGACTCAATACCTTTGGCTGCAGTTGAAGAATCCTTTGTTTTGCTTTGTTTATCCAAGCATTAATCCGAGCCCGAAGCTGTCTGCGGAGTGCACATAGCAAAGTGAAGTCCGTGAATTCAAGTGTTCCTTGACTGGGATTTTTATAAAGGCATTAGGTATGATTTGCATCGGTTATGACAACAGGTAGTGGTGACGGTGTATTTGCATTGACACGGGGTGAGCAGGAGATGTGCTCATTATGAATATCCGGTGACTTTACTGTATGTCGATCAGTGCGGCATGACAGCTCAGCCAATCCGCAGACCACACTCAACCAGACTCCGCATGCAGATGGTTGTTCCTGCAGCTCGGCCACAGATTTACAAACACCAAACCGCGCGCGCGCGCGCACACACACACACACACACACACACACACAGACACACACACACACACACACCTATTTACCTGATAAGAAAAGCAAATCACCTTTGAATCACCTTCAGGAGCCTCGCTAATGCAACACCTTATCACTGCAGTCTGTGCTGTGGAGGACACTAACTTTTTTAAACAAGGTGTTGACTTAAATTTATTTTAGTTCATATTTTATTTAGATTTTTTGTTTGCTTGTTTTACATACATAACTATCCATTCATAGCAAACATGATTCTTATTACATAACCAAATAATATGGCTCTCATGTTTTTCTTCATGAATAGCACCTTAACTTAGTGCAATTTATTATTGTAATGAATAGTTAATTTTACACCAAACAATCCAAAACAATCCAGAGACAAATTTCAAGACTGATTCTGCCTTTTGCACAATAGCATAAAAAAGCTCGTTTTCATGCAAAAGCTCTTTGAATCTAGATGTGACACAACACTCTGCAGTGAGGGTTTTTTAATAATTACTATGCCAATCCTGTTAGAAGTTCTGCCCTCTAAGAAACTTATTAAAAGAAGAGATTATGTGGTCTCCGAGTGAGGTTGCCAGAACATTATTTGTAATTAATTATTGTATCTATTTCCCCAGTTCATGCATGGATCAAAGGACAGACTTGTGTTTGCACATAAAAAGGCTTTTGTACACAGAGAACTGGTCCTTCTGACGGATGTGCGTTTCTTTAGAAATTTGAACTGACCAAACAGAAAGATACAGACACGTACACACAAAAGTTGACAGTTTTCAGACAGATTTGTCTTCATGTGAAGCAAACAAGTAACAAAGTCAAACACTGCAGATACACACAGTAAACGTGTTTTGTGAGTGTGTGTGTGTGCGTGCTGGGGGGCGAATGCAAACGAAAGTGCTGCTGGTGAAATTTTCAAGAAAAGCTCGTCTAAAAGTAAGAGAAGCGTGTCTAAAACTGAAAGTCTAATTTTGAGCTTTTTATTTCTGAAATAACACTGTTTCTAACTAAATGCCCAGCATTTAGACTTTAGTGCACAGCAGCCCCTGCATTTAAGCGGGCCCTTGGCAGAATTTATTACAAAGAGCCCACCAACCCTCACCACTTCTTGCAGCTTTTATTAATTCAACATACACCTTTTGAAGATGGGATCAGGCCATTAGAGACGAGAGGTGGGGCCGTGGGCATAGTGCTGACTCTGGACTTTGAGCCTGGCAGCTGCAGGTAGAGTCTTGACTACTAGCTGTTGGACTAATAACTGGTTTACTGGCTGCTTTACATAAAATGGAGAAACACACAAGACACACAAGGCAGCACCTTGTTCTGCAAAATTTTCCAGGAGGAAGACGATCAGAGGCAAAACTGACTTCACTGTCTCCCAATGTTTTGACTCATGAGCCCTGAAAATAAACAGTCACCAATCAGCGGGCTGTAAAAACAGATTGTTTGTCTGACCATGTTTATGCTCTAAGATCAGAATTTTAATACCTAGTATCTTTTTAATGAACTCTCCAAACTCCTGAACATAATGACCCGCCCTAATTAAGTTGCATTTGAACCTCTGACCATACAGGTCATTTTAATTTGAATTTTGCATTTTAAAACAAAATGTCTGATTTCATTATGATGCCAAAATACAACTCAGTCAATTAGGTTTGATCTTTTTAAGAGAGATAACAGTTGTTACATCCTGCGAGTGGGAGATGTGTTTCAAATGTGATTCTTCTGTTTTGTTTTGTCAGCCCAGATATCATCAAGCTATAAAAGACGGAGCCATGGCACAAAAATCTGGATGCTCAGTGAGCCTTAAATGGGATTTAGATGGTACTCTCCTCATTGACTTGTCAGCTAGAAATGTTTTATTGTACACATATTTAAAAAAA
>NTHP01000004.1:2955679-2974734 GCA_003416845.1 Oplegnathus fasciatus | reverse complement strand
TAAAGGTGTGGAAGAAACAACCTGAGGTACGGCTGAGGGGAAAGGTGTGATCACTGACTGAGGCAGGAAGTGAAACTAGAAAGAAGAATGAGAGGGCTGAGAAAATGAACAGGTAAAACCGGTAAAAGGGAATTCCTCCTCACCCATCACCACCAGAGTGACTTTTCGCGTGTCGACACCCGGCGCCTTCTTGACTTTACACTGGTAGGTGGCTGTGTCCGAGGCCCTCAAATCAGAGATAGAGATGGAAGCGTCTCCCTGCTTGGGGTCCCCTATGAACTTGAACCTTTTGGAGAGGCTGGGATCGCCGTATTGGTGCATCAGGCCCCCTGTGAATGATAAGATCTGAGATACAAAGATTGCATTGAGTGATGACACTTCCTCAGAGCAGATTTTTTTCAGCAGCAGAGCCCAAAGTGAAAAGATAACCCCCACTCTTCATTCTTCAGTCATTTGTTCAACCACTCATACATGCTTCTTCACGACATCCCTCACTGTTCTCAAACATTCGCCTACCAGTTTGTCTTTCTGTGTCATGTCCGGGCTGACGTTGGACCACTCAATGTCCAGCTCTCCTGTGTCCTGGGGGCCGGGGGTGTAGGTGCATGCCAGGTTGACTGTCTCCCCCTGGGCCTTTTGAATGGTCTGCGGCCCAGAAGATGTCACCTGCATCGCATGTGTCACATCTGATGGGTCAGAAAATTATAATCAGATTTGTGTGATTCATAACATACACTTCTTCCTCCCTCTGACTTTCAAAATCATCTACCTAGGCCAAAAGACAAACAGAAAAAAAAGACAGAAAAACTAATTTCTCTCTCAAACACATTAATATGGGATTCAAGCTCTGGGCCTGTGCTCATAAACAGTCTCAGACTGGAGTAGGTGCTGATCTGAGACTAATTGGCCTCTTAAGTCAAACTGAGGAGGATTTGAGAGTTTGGAGCTGGAATAAAAGTAAAAGTGGTATTTTTGAGGAAATGCGTATTAATTTAAATCTCTCGAGGCTCATTAGTTGTCAGAAATATATTGGTAAATGATGATGAAAACTGAATGAGCCGACATGAAAAATGTATTTGACAAGTGGCAGTTAGAAGCTGTTTCTGGGTTGACACACACCCTGCTGACTCACTGTTTATGGCCGTGGATTTTAATTATTGCTGATAGCTTGACGTTTATAGAAAGAACTCACTGCTGATTATTATTACGCGGCAACGCGTTTCAACAGATCCAAGTGATTTATCTTGCTAATGCTGTAATTCAGTTTCTCAAACATCTGGAGCAAACTTCTTTTCCCCCAATTTCCACATTTAGATGTTTAACCTTCACAAAATATCTATCTGTTGATGAATCCAATCAGCCTCTCCTTTGACACAACTCATCATTAAATCCACTATAGCACTCTGAAAGCACTTCAATGCCACTGCAACAAAACAAAGTGTGTCAGAGATATTTATGAAAGCGTGTAAACGGCATGTGATGAAGGGAGTCTGAAAAAAGCTCAAATTAGTCAGTCAAATGTTTATACTGCAAAAGCCCCCGTAGGCGAAACGCTGTGATCTGAGGACGACGTGTTTTCCATGTGGAGAGGCAGCTAAGCTAACTTGCCAGTGAGCACAGTCACTAAGCTTGACACAACGAGCTGCAACTATACAAATCCTGTGCACCTCCTCATTGGCTTGGACAATAGGCTCTGATAACACTTTCCTCTCAGATTGACACTGGGATCTATAGCTTAAAGAATCAATCAACTCTTAACACCAAGCAGTAAACTACTGATCTAATGAGGTGGTGCAACACAGAGATTTCAGGGCTTGGAGGTTTTTGTGTGACATGATGAGTTTGGATGTGTTCTGTATGCACTCTGTTTACTTTCACTCTACTGCATGCGGTTGTTTTGCTTTTACTTCTGTTTTTATGTTGTTCATGTATTAAAATCGACAGCTTGGATGGAGGCCCAAGACTCTTTTCTCCACTGGGGACAATAAAGTCTCACTTTACAAAGGCACACACCAGTTTGACCCTGAGCAACAGGAGTAAGTATGAATGTTATGCTGGGTACCTGCACACATTAATAGTACATGGTTCATTGATTGTCTGCAATGCAATTCAGCCAGTGGTATTACTGTCGGATCATCAGCTAAGAGCATGTCAGGCTGGCTGGTCTATTGTGTGAATCACAGATTAGACTGGTCCCTCTGAGAAAAAACACCTGTTCTGTTGGTGGTCATATTTTTCTCTGCTCTCTGTGATCAGAATGTTTAAGCCTTCTTGTGAAAAGGGCAATCAGCAGGCGAAAAAGGGCATTTAAAGACACGTCAAATGTTGCATTTGCTTTGGCCATACTTATCTAAAAACTTAAAGCACACTCCTGAGATAAAAAAAAAATCAGACTCACCTGTCCTCAGCTGAATTGATACCAGAAACAGCACAGCCACCTTTAGCCTCACGCTTGTGAAGGCAGGCTCCATCATAACTCTGAGAGCAAGTCAACATGAGGGGAAAAGAAAATATTGAGGAAAATGTCATTTCAGTGGCTGTCAGTGGCTGTTACTACCTTTGAATGCTTATATTTACTCTCCAATTTAATTTCATAGAAGTGAAAAGATCTCTGCTGTATTGTCGTCAGCCACCTATCTAACGAAGTGGTTTATCTTAAATCTAACATGCACTTTGAAATGGAAGAATTACTTCAATTCTTTCCCTTTTGTAGAGCAAGTGAGGTCTAGAATGAATGCGAATATAAAACTAGAACAGAGGTAAGACAAATTGTTTGGCTCTACCGAGAAAATAAGACGGAGAAACATAAAATAGCTCTGACATACCTTAAAGTGAAGGAATAGTCCGAAGTAAAAGTATGTCCTTCGAGGTCTGACAGTGTTGCAGTACTGGTGAAGCTTGCTTATTTTGTTCTCAGGTGAAACTCAGCAGCAGTAACTATGGCCACACCCTCTCTGTCCATAGTGCAGCTGTTGGCCACTCCTAGAGCTGGGGACATTTCAAACCTCCTTCAAACAGGTTTTATTTTGGAAACTCATGTTTGTCGGTTGCAAATATGTTCATTTGTTTAAGATGATAAACAAAAACAAGAATCAGGATTCGTAAAAAGAGTTTTGTTAGTCATGCTCAGTACCTCTTTTCTTGTCTCAGGCCTATGTACAGTCGCTGATGACAGAGATTAATGATTACCTGCCAGTGGTGAGTAGTTCAACAACAATGTTGCTGTGCCGCTTTTTATGCTGGTCAACATAGTATCTATCATGTCATGTCATTCCATAGTAACGCGTCAGAACTTCCTGTGTGCAGTATAATAGGGTTTCTATATGCTGTAATGTAGTTTGGATGTAGTGAAATAGATTTCTCAAAATAATTAATTTTTTTGTATTACTTCTCCTTTAGGGTAGCTGAACAGCAATGCAACTGCTAAGTTTCAATGGGCCAACAAATTGTCGCTACATTTCCCCCAACTCTTCCCCGACACACCCTGCTGACACACCCATGAAAACACACCCAGTGTTGTTGTTGCTCACAGACAGATGGTGCACAATGAGACGTATGTTGATTTGTACCTCAGTGCCAAGATGGTGACAGAGCTGCAAACTGCAGTGCAACTTCTGCAGTGTTCAGGCTATAAATAAAGCCTTTATTAGATGAATCACAAGTAGTTTGAGCTGTTTGAACTAGCCTACAGTGTCTTATCAGCTGTGAATGATTAACCAAAATGGAGAGTTTTGATTTGGAGGTGAACAGCTCCAGATGAGTGGTCATTGTGGTCTATATCATCTGTGCTAACGTACTAAATCTCACTGTGGCTGATGATCCAAAAATTAAAAGAAAGACATTTTCAATGAGGTTGGATGGGGCGGTGAAATTATTCAGTATTGATTGTGTGAGAGTGTACAGTATGCAATGTGAGCACGGAGCATGACGCTAGCCATTAGGAAACTTAAGTGCTGGGTTAATGCAATCCTGCCAATAATGTTCATTAAGGAGATGAAGAAATTAGTGACGCTCGGGATGAAACATGATCAGAAAGCAAATTTGAAATCAGCACCACCTCCCCCCTCCTCTTTTGTTGCATGCTGCGTACCTGAGCTTCATGAGTGACACCACATCTATAAATCTGCATGTGTTCAAGGGTGATCCTGTAAATGTCAGGATGTGTGTGAGGCTATGCGGTATGGCTGCTTTACCAGCAGGTGGTTAATTGCCCCACTCCCTCCCCCTGGTGTAGGAGGAGGTTCTGGCACCGGAGCGCTGCGCTGAACAGACTGTGTGACAGGACAAGGCGGGACCAAACAGACAGTACTGGGACACTGCACAAGACCACCATTAAGACTGCAGGGGAGAGAGTGTGAACAAGCATGATGAATACGCTTGTGACCACTCTGACACTGCACCCTTTTTGTCACCCAATGATTTCTTAATTATCCCACTAAACTTGGTAGATGAGAAGGGGCCAAACTCTTGCCTTGTCTTTAAAGCCAAGACTTGCTATAACCCCCATAATCTATCCTCCCAGATTTGGCAAAGGTAGCCTAATCACACCACAGGGCAGCAAACAAACCACCTTGACAGATGTCCAAATTACAAGTAAACAGCCTAGCAGGGGAGGCAAACAAATGACCAAAGCAGGGAGGGGAGAGGCTACAGCGAGGCTGGGCTTGCCAGCAGCCATACTGAAATAGCACGGCAACGTGAGTCACAGTGTGTCAATGTCAGGGAGCCAGTTGGGCACATATATTCATCTTTTTAAGGTGGAACACCACTGGGACAAGGATGGCGCTTCTGGCAGAGGGAGGCAGTCACTCAGCCCCTCAAAGAGCTACGTGAGTGGAATATAGCCAGCACACTCCGGGCCGCACACTATATTCATGACCCCCTGAATCTCTGCAATTAAATGTCCACTCTGACAGGGAAATTGATTTTTTGTCTCCTTTACAACAATCAGTCGTTATTCACATATGTCCTGCCCATCATAAACATATACTCTGCAGTCTGGGTGGTGTTGGTTACACCATGCAATAATGAGTACAGAGGTAGCAGCGTTTTAAGTCAGTCGTCATCCAATTCTATCTGTTGTCTTGTTATACTGTGAAACCGGTTTGATTACTTCCTCTCTCCAAGCAGAGCATATTTTCAGCTGCTCCTGCCCTGCTTGCTTTCCGTGTGCCATGCTGCAGAATAAATAATAAAGAGGCAAATGCAAGGATTCCTCCCAGCCTCTGTGATTTTTTATCTCAGTAAGTAACCCACTAAGGAAAGGGCACATCTACCATCAAAGCATGCTTGAATGATGCTGGACACAGCAGGACAAAATCTCATCATTTGCCTGCTTTGCTTTCATTCTCCAGCATTAAAAATATTGAAATTAGTGCAGTGAGAGATTATTATCGCAATTTTATTTTTGCATCTACAGCATTGAAAGGGGATGTAGAAGTAGTTGAGGGTAAAATAGAAGAAGATTAACTTCATCCTGAAAATACAACATCCCACACTACCTTGGCTGAAATCTGTGAAGGGTGAGCAGGGTTACTACATCGAATAGGCACCAAGGACACAAATAGAGACTGTTTTTTTTCCAGTAAATCACTTCCACTGTGAATCTCTGTCCGTATGTAGACAATTATGTGTGTGTGTGTGTGTGTGTGTGTGTGTGTTTTACCATCAGCAGAGAGCCCATCTAACCAAGAATGTGTGCCAAAACCTTATCCTGTGCATGCAGACGAAACACTTCCTGAGGACTGAAATTAGACAGGTGCAGTTAAATCCACGTGAAACAAGAAAAGCCTTGACAGTCCTGCTTCAGTTACAGTACGCAGCTCCTCAGGCCTGCTTAAACTCCTAACCTCTGAACATGAAAAGGCAGGGGTCTATGAGAAATTCTGCATATAGAATAGGAAAGCAAATGGGAATTTATCGTGTATTTACTACTCCATCCCTCCCTCGGTTCACAAGCTGCCCACCCACATATACCCCCGCATATACACACACACACAGCCCCCAGCAATATGAGCATGGACGGTGGACCCCATAATCCAATAAGTTGTGCTTCTTGTGCTAAACCCAGTGAAGTCTGGCACACAGAGAGTCCATGGAGAGTACGGTCCCCTAAGCTTCGCTTGCAGGAGTGGGATAGAAACTGTATTCTCTGAAAAAGAACTTCAGATCTCTCTCCCCCTCTCTGCTTCTACGATTGCTCGTATTTCCCACACACATTGGGGAATTATGACATAATGATGTAATTTAATGCTGACTTCTCTTTTTTAAAAATATAAATTAAGAAAAATATTCTTGACATAAGAGCCTGGTTCACCGATTGTGTTATGGAAAAAAGACTGGTTGTTTATTGTCTGTTGTATTCTCACACATTCATTTGGAAAGGAAATTATTTCTGCGGAATGGAAGTTCAGTTGAACGGATTCGCATACATGCTTGGCCATGCTTGAAAGCAACATAATGATTCATACAGAAACGGCAATTTTCATCAAAATACTAACAATAGCTTGTGGAGTAGAATTTGCATTCTTTTGATGCTGTTTGTCTTCGTTGTCTGTCACAGCAACACATTAGCGAACTTGGCTTTGTTGTATTCAGACAGTTATGGCCAATGCGGGCAGTAATAAAAACATGACACTCTTGCAAACAAATCACACAAGCACTCATTCTACTACACAATTTGGAAGGGCACTCCAGCCGCTGTCATTTACAAGTGGCTGCCAATCCTTGTTCTAACCTTAAATGTAACCCAAACCTTAAAGGAATTGTTCAACATTTTGGGAAAGTAGCTTATTCACTTTCAGTCTATAAAAACAACAAGTAAATTGGTCACTTGGGAAAAGCACATCAAGCTGTATGTGCTTGACATACCGTCGCCTTATTTATTGACAGTCACTCAGACAACTTCTGTTATCATATCATAATGTTCTGAATGCATAATAAAGACACAAATACCAACACATGACAAGACACCATGACTATTATAGCAGTGAGATGACCAGCTGATCCCAGTGTTGTGTGGGCAGAGAACTGATCTAATTAGCAGCACTGTATAAATAGTGGACTGCTGTAGAAGAGAGTCAGCTCTGTCAGTCCTTCACAATGTACATTATATTATGAAACCGGTCACATATTTGCTAAAATGTAGGCGCAAGGCGATCACAAGCAGCAGATGTCAACCCACACAATGTGACACATTCCCACCTCCAGTGTAGACAGGAAGTTAGAAGACAAGAGTCGGAGCACTTCCTGTTGTGCTGTTTTAAACTGTTTAAAACTTATAACTGTTTAAATCACATCACATCCAGCAGATACGGAGCAACTACGCATTCATTTGGAGTCATGTTTGCGTCCACCTGGATAGAATTTAAGTCCAATATTCACAGACTTGTAGCTTTGTTTTGGTCTCCACCAACTCCCAATATCTGACTCTTTAGCTGCTAAATGCTCCACTATGTTCACCAGCTAGTTGCTAACTTTGTCTGTCTGTTTGTTGCTGGGCAGGTAGCACGGAGTCGGTTTTTAGAGCTTTTTCACAGAAAACTGCGCTGCCTGTTGCGGCTTTAAACAGGTTAGACAGGTTAAACAGTGCAGTGAGACTGAACCAAAACAGCAAAGTTGTGGGCCATAACATCAAAACAATGAGCTGAAAGACGTCAAAACGCTCCATAAAGCTGCTGTAAAGCTGAGTCGGGTCATAATTCTCTGTGGGTTTGTCATTATGAGTGACCTTTCACATTACACAGTCATGTCACCCATTGTTAATATAAAAATATTGATTAGAGCAGCTTTAACTTATTATTAACCACAGCCTAATCCAGACTTTAACTTTAAATCAAACTGCAAACCATAAACTAGCCTGTTAAGAAGCAAGGACGAGCCAGAAGACATCACAGAATGACCTCACATAATACTTTGAAGGTCTGAAACTTCTCTCCTCCCTCTCTCTCTCTCTCACACACAGACACACACACCCACACCATCTATCCAGATGAATGGGTGGTGTGGGTGGACTGCCCGCTCTGAATTGAGCTGCGCATTTGAACTGGAAAGAAAAAAAAGAGAGTTTTGACACAAGTCTGGGGGGATAAAGAGAAAGAAATCGGACAGAAATACTCGATGCTTTTCATTTGTGATTTTGCTGAACTGTGAACTCCAACCAGAGAAGCCGTTGCTTTACTCCACTTAAGACACACAGAGGCCGAAAAACACACAGTTCAATAAGGATTAGGTGGGCAGGACCATCTAATCTGTGCAGTTTTTCTCCAATGTGCAGATGAACAGTGCAGGTTTTGAGAATAGGTGACACAAGCAACAGAACACTGTTTTAGTTGGTGTCCTCAAAAGTCCTCGTACCGTTAACAAATGAAATAAATAAATAATCATGTCTAAAGATAAAATACAGTCACAAACAAAAAGAGGCAAAGAGACAGCAAAAAGAAAAACAACCGTGCATGAATTCACACATTTACACCTAGTTGTTATTTGAAATAAATGTATATTATAGGCATATTTTACATAGAGTTTTACCACTCCATATATTTCTTGTCATTTACATCAGGCTGTAGATTCTCATCCACACCGGAGCTAATTATTTTCCCAGGCCACACACATGAGATAAAATCAAAAAAAGCCTTGGGTATCTTGGACTCTTGACTGTTGGAGTCAAGGTAAATAGACCAGGCTTTGAGAAGAACATGTGGTCTCATTTGTTATGTTGCAGTTGAAATACTGTTGTTGCGAAGTTCAATATCCAGAGTGTGCATGTGTGATAAGGTACTGTATGCTCGAGCAGTTACATGGGTCATTCCTCATCAAGATGTTTAATGAGCATTTTAATGAGTCACTGCGCAAATTAGCTGAGAGGATTTGATAAGGTTATATACTTCTAGAGATGTCCAGTTGTTTGAATCTGCATCTGAAACTTATTGATAAATCTTTGATTCTTCATTCGAAGTCTTATTAATATAGATGTGATGCATTGTTATGATGCAGTAAACATGGATCCTGGTGAGAGGTTACATCTTGTGCATTGACTACAACTATGGTGTTAATCTGTCAAGCACAATTTTATAATTTGTGCAAATTATTAATGTATGCCATTTGCTGTATTTAACTGATTTTACTTGCAAATTAAATTGCATAAATGTATTGCGTTTTTTAAACAATTTACAGACGCTTTCTCAAGCATGCTTTATTTGGGTAAAATACCTGCAGCTTTGCCTCCTAAAGGTTTAAAGGATGAGTCTTATGATATTTTATTTCACTATGATAAACATGATCACCACAGTGGTATTTCGGAGTTATACACCATACACAGTCCTGCTTGAAAATACTCACTAGGGCACCAAATATGTGGCTGTATATAGTCCCCAACAAATACACTGTTTAATCTCTAAGTAATGTTTAATAAAAACTACAGTGCCCAGATGTTTTAGGGAATTATAAAGCTTTTTTTTTAAAGAAAGGCCCTGAGAACCACAATAGACGTGCTATCATATTAGTGGTTTTGGTCTTTTAATGGGATTTGTTGGCAGTGACACAAATATCAAATATCGCCAGCCTCTTCCTTTAACTGACTGACAGGAACTTTATACTGCTGTAAATATGCAGATCAGTGCAGCTACTAATATATGAATTTATTTCATGAGCATGTTTTATTTATTTATCTGCTGGCTTTGCAATTCAAATGCACATTCTAGATGTCATGTACAGACGATGGCATGTTAACGTGTTACTGCAACTTCCCAGCAACTCCATAGTTGTCCTTTAGAGGTTGGTGCCACAGACACACAGTCGAACACACGGATTTCGAATGACGAAATAAAAACCACACGGTCGCTTAGTAATCTCTTCTTACCCGCCGTCCTGGCATGCATGCATGCATTTTTCCATTCATGGAATAAAGTAGATAAATAAATAAAATCTGTTTAAAATGTTAAAATGTCTTTCTAGTCTAACCAGGCAAAGCAATTTGCTATGACAACACTCGTTACACATGACTACACAAATTATCATAACATTATAGAGATGACTGCATTAAGGACAGAGTGCATGAATATTACAGTAATGTTTTTTAATAAAATATATTTACATGTTGCATAAGATATTAAAATGGAAATCATGCTAATTGTACCAAAATAAAATTATTCAATAGATACCCAACAGTGATGAATGCTATTACTTCAAGAGCAATCAGGGCACTGAAGGCAACAAAAAGAAATTCTCATCAGCTAGCCGCTAATTAATTAGTTCACTATTTCTGGCCACAGTAATCACTACACTCCTGATGATCTGCAGAAGCTCGCTGAGAAGCAAAAGGTATTTTATAGTCAAACCCTCATTCACAAATGTCACGAGTTATAGATTAGACTGGGGAAATACAGAGCAATTATTACTTCAATTGATTAGTGTGCTATTGAACTGGATGTACTGTAAATATGGTATTGAATTGTGGAGAAGTAACTATATTCTATAGATGACATACATTACAAGTAGCATTTCTCACTCCGGCTTGTTGCATGAAACATAGAGGAAAAAAAGAACCAGGCGCTTGCAATCAACAGATACATCTTCATATGTAGCTTTTGAAAAGAGCAATACTGGAATCACGTTCTTCTCTTACAGAGAAAGCCCAGAAACAAAGAGGACTGGCAGTTTAAATCAGCTGTGAGGAGGCAGGTCTGTAACAACAATAGTTGTGATGAATGATGTTCCAGAGTCTTTGGGTGGTCACACCTAGGACTTCAGTCACATCAATACAAGATTGCCCTGTTTCTCAGCTGAAATGATTTGTCATCAAGTGAGAGTTTTACTGTCCCTTTGGCAAAAAATGAGCAATATGCTGTTGATGCAGCCACGGAGGATGGAGATATGACCGAGAGATTTGATTCTCAAGCCAAGAAAATGTCAAATGACAAGACGGCATTATAATGACACTACCGTTGAACGTGATATACATCCACTTCTGCTGATGGATCTTTGCTCTAATTAGCAAACAAGCTCTGCTGAAAATGTGCTTTTATTATTTTTGCCACAGTGTCAGCTGTGCCAGACCGATGCTGACATTGTCACAGCTCTTCCGTTGCCAATAGAGGTCAATAGACGCCACAGATTACTTAACGCCACTTTACAAACAACTGAAGAAGAATCTGCTGCACGGAAATGAGACAGGGCCCTGTAGGGGAAATCCTAGCTGCCATAGGGTTCAAGTTATTAAAGGCAGTCAAACCTCAGTGATCCAACAGAAATTCGCCGCCCATTCAATCCGGTGTAACTTTTTTGTCCTGCCCTTTAACAACATTCACTGTGGAGTCTCTGTGGTAATAAAGATGGGTTTGGTACTTTTTATCTTTATTAGGATGTTTCGGAGCACCGTGGCCCTGTACGCCTCTGCTGCACTAATGCTGCCATCATTCATGCAGTAGCAGAGAAGCCCACAGCATTGAGCCTGAGGGACTTCTGTCAAAAAGAGTCCCTACGCAGAAAAAAAGCTTAATAAGAGCAATATTTTACAGCCGTTTATAATGGCAGTGTTTGTGGTTCTGCTGCTATGTGCACTATGCTGGAATCAAAACATTTAGAGGTATGAGAATTGCCTGTTTTACCACAATTTGAGAGTGTTGTTCCACAGTTGAGTTAAATACCTAATCTGCTTCCCAATGATCAGTCATATTGCACTGCATTTCAGCTCCTCTTCATTTCAAATAATAACAATGGCAATGTAAAGAATCTGTACAGGCTGTGTACCTATTTCACATATGTTATTTATTATTGTTATTTTGTTTGTTCCACTTTTGTCAAGTCAGCTTGTCTGTCAGTCACAATGGCAGCTGTCAAATCACAAGACTGTCTTTGAAAGAAGAGTTTGAGTCTTGTGTATGGTGCGTGTGTGTGTGTGTGTGTGTGTGTGTGCGTGTGCGTGTGTGTGCGTGTGAGGTTACCAAACAGAGGAAATTTCTTTTCACGGAACTGAATGACTTTATTTTTTTACCTCTAAAGTGGATCCTCCGCGGACACTACCACAGTGTCTTTATCATAGGTTGTACCATAGTGATGTTTTATTACTCAGGAAACAACAATATGACCAGGTGCGCTGCTTATAAATCTTATACATTTAATTGTTGTTGGCTTTTGGTTGATTTCCCTGGTGTGGGAAGCAGAGGTGTTGAAGAATCAGGGGAAATAAATCAAAGAAACAATGAAACAGAGAAGTAACCTCTCCAACGAAAGCACTATATTACTGTTACATCATGCAGTGTGCATGTACAGCATGTGTTAGACACAAGATAACTTCATCTAAGTTTTAAATCTGTGGCTACAAGATATATAAATATCACTGAAGGCTCTACAGTAACTGTAGCAGACATCTTGTCAAAGGGAAGTAAAAATGCAGATATAAAGGTCAAGCTGTTAACTGGGTTTATGCTGCAAATGATTTCCTGATGTTAAGTAAACCAATGCTGCTCTGGGATCACTTGTTATGGATGAGAAAGTGACTCATAAAATGTAATATATTATACTAGATGTTTGGAACAACCTTTGCACTTCTGGCTCTTATAATGTCATACAACATCGCTGAAAAGATTTTACTGTAATAGAAAGCTGTTTTATTGTGAAAAACCATGTGAAGACCAGAGTAATTACAGGAACACAAATCACAACTGTGAGAAAAGATACACACACTGACCACACAAGACCACACAATGAATATATTTGTTGACTGATGAAGGTTTCTACCTCCTACTGCTTTGAGATGAAATGCAGAGCAATCTAAATTTTGGCTTTCTCATTAAGCATCCTGTGTATGTTCAACTGAGTAATGAATTGGAAAGATGAATGTGAATGTGAATAAATGAATATGTTATGGTATAAAATCATTTTTCTTGGAGGTTATTTTAAAATTCTTTGTGGCGACACTAACTACCGTCCTCTTGTTGGAACAATGATGTTTTTACCGCACACTGAAAGGTCTTTCTGACCACCGCCAACACTTTGACATGAACAGAAAAGCAGCAAGGATTTTTTTCCTCCTCTGAGAGACTACTGGGACATGTAACAAAAGCTGTAAAGCATTAGTATTCAAATGAATTTTACAGGTGACATACAGTGCACAAAAGGTGCAGTAACAAAGAAATCCTGTTTTGGAGCACCGGAGATGGGACAACTTTTCCCCCTCCAAACTGTCTTTGAATACTTTCATACTTCATTGACTCTATTTGCAGCTGACGTTAATCATTTGAATTTAGCAGCCTGGAACTCATTATTTTGACTAGCTAGCTTAAAGGTACTACATGTTGGATCCTTAAAATTAATAAAAGAGCGATGCTACAAGTTGTTATGAAAGAAAGAAAGAAAGAAAGAAAGAAAAAGTGACTCTCTTCTGTCTAGTGAGCTCATTTTGTCCAATTTAAGACCTCTCTGGCTCAATCATCCTTGAAGAAAACCCTTCCAGTGGATAGAAGGGAAGTACAAACGCAATAGGGAGTGCAATAATGAAATATGCTCATGGAAAGGGGCTATGAGCATTTATAGAACTTAACGGTATCATTTAACTCTCGACAAGAAAGCAAATAAGCATATTTACCAAAATGTTGAACTATTACTTTAAATTTGTTATCTCATAAATGGAAATCAGGCTGCCAGATGAAAAATAAAAGATGTATTTGAGGTATATTGGCAATAAAACCCAAAGCAGCACTGATGAAATATCATCATCATCAAAGCAGCACTGATGAAATATCATCAGTGCTGCTTTTAGTTTATTGTGTCTTTTGAATCACCGGTATAACCTTTGGCAAAGATGAACAGGACGTTGCACACATGTTACCTTCGAAAAGATCCCCAGTGAGAGATGTAAATCAAAATTTCATGCCTGCCAGTGAGGGCTGAGCAAGTGACGCCTCACACTGAGTGTTTACAGGAAGCGCAGAGAAAACATGCTGCATTTCTGGATGTTTCCAGGCATGATTTTACTGATTCTGTTTTTGGCCTCGCTCGTCTGCTTGGAGTACCTTATGGTATAAGGTACCTCGATTAACTCAGAAAGACATTTTTCATTTCTTGGAGCGTACAGGCAGCATTCCCCCCCTCCCCAGATTTTGCCGGTGGAGTGTGGTTCTATTTGTGCATTGTTGTACCAAGTCAATACTGTGCACTCCCACAATTTTTCATCCAAACAAATATCCTCAATAATGATCAGCAAGATGCAGACCACAGCTCTCTAATCAGCATTCTTTTCTTAGCTACACAACACCAAAAGATTTCAAAACATGGGCAATTGCTTTTCATCAGTCACAATATGACAAATCAAACACTAATTACAATATCTGCCAAAATTAGATCAACAAATCATTTGTTCTGTTCGTATTACATTTTTTGTACGGCCCTCGAAAGAAATTCATCATATATGCAAGGTCTGGAAACTAAATATATGGATATAAATTCTGTTGGCAGCGCGCCTCCACGCCTGCCTGGAGGCTAAAGAAAGCCTGAGTCATGTTTAGAAAGTGAATTGTGGGAGATCATAAATCCTTATCTGAACAACCTTTGACCAGTCAGAAACTTTATACGTACTACACACCAGACGTGTGAACATGCTAATGGCTGATAACAAGGAGAAGGAATCAAATGTCTATTTACTTCACAACAAGTCTGAGAAAACAACTGACAGCTGTGAAGGAAAGACTGTAGTAGTAGATTATTGTTTTTAGTTTAGTTTCACACAGGAAAAAAAACAACAACACCTTTTTGATAGCTCTTACATGCAAGCACCAGCACTGCCTAATCCTGTCTGGTTTAACACATGCACATATGTCCCCTGGTGCAGGTTAATTTTCTCTCCTCACAGTGAGCAAGCCAAGCAGAAAAAAAAAAGAGAAAACGAGGCAGGGAGAAAAGGAAGGAGGGGAAGGGAAGAAGACAGACCAAGGTGGGTGATATCTTCTTAATAGCATAACTGCCTTGACCCGTGACACCCACTGTCCCTCAGTAGCCTGTCTCTGTTCTCTCTTTCCTTTCACAGCACAAGAGCGATATTTCCAAACTGACAGAGAATACATGGTTATATAAAAGAGAGATTCATAATCTGTTTTTGGTTTCAGGGACTGGAATGTCTTTTTGTCTCATGGACAAGCAACGGATGGCATCGCCTACTTGGGCTCCACTTACAAGAAAACTGAGGGTATAAAACAGCTCATTTCTGCAACGGCTCAGTTATGTCCCAGAGATTGACATGAGCACCATACCCTGAGTTTGAGGTGTGTATCCCAGATTCAATCAATACTGTTGTCGATACTGTAGTGCCAGGAGAGGATAGAAGAGAAGAGAGAGAGAAAACAAGAAATGTGATGGAAAATATGTCAGCTCCCCTCGCATGCAGCAGCAAATCCAACGAAATGTATAACATAAAGAGCACAATGCATGGATTTAGAAAAGGGATTTTTTTTCCCCTACATGTGATGCACCAGTCATCGATGTTTTCAGCACACACACAATTTTCCATCAATTGTCAGTGTTTCTTTTAATTATACAGTCATTATCACATAGAATACCTAGTACCCATATCCTCATGTCTTTACACAAACAATGCATAATCATAATGATAGGAATAATCAATACAAAACTCTTTATGAAAATCAACACCATTACTTTTCACACATCAGGGCCTTCGTTGGACCTTTACAGCTTGGAAAATACCAGTCCTGAGATTAGACTTGTGAGTTTTAATTATAGTTGGCTTGTTTGGCTTGTACCACAATGAACCAAATCACTTAATAAGAGAGAGAAGCATCTTAAGGTAAGGAGAATGAATTCATGCAAAAGATCTCAGGACAAGATGCTCTCTCTACGGTTGTCCCCCCCCCCCATTTTTTTGTGCTAGTGCTGCTTCTAATTGCCGCACTAGTATGCCAAATGCAAAACAGCTTCACTGGACAAATAGTATCTGTGAGAATAAGGTGCAACACCATAACTCTTCCCACCAGAAGTCAGTAAACCAGGAGATTGTCAGCTCATCCCCATGACACACACACTCACACACACACATACACTCAAAGATGCACACATACGCCCTAAAAGCTTTACAAGCTACATAATAAAAATCAAAACTAGCAAGTAAAAAGTGGCCTTGTTGGTTCTTATGTTCTATGGCGATATAGTTTGACTAAGATTAAGGTCAGTCTCTACAGAGCTGACTTCTACTGTAGCGGAGGTCCAGTTGTTACGTTAGATCCTACACAGCTAACCTGGCTGACCCCGCCACTCTTCTCTTGTCAGTCAGGGTGATAATTAGCTCCAAATATATCTCTCCATTCCAGTCTCCTTCTCTGTTCACATAATTATATTATACTATGCCCCCAAGTATTTCCTTCAGTGCTGCAGAATCTATCATCTCACATTTGAGATAAAACCACTTAATCTCGTGGAAAAACCATTTACCTCTGCTTAGCAATTGCAGTTTTAGTCTCTTAGAGATGGAGTGGGCAGCTCAGACCTCACATTCTATGGATCCCGATATGGTGCACGTGCACGGCCTTGTCTCGTTCACCAAAGAGTCCATTGTCTCTGAGTTTGAATGGTAGCTCAGATAGTACTCTTGCAACTGCGAGTTAAGGTCCTGCTCCTGCTTGCGGGCCTTTTTCCTGCGCTTATGGTTGACTGAGTGCTGCTGCAGCTGTCTCATGGTGTTGGGGTAGCGCCTCCATGAGACATAAATAACCAGGAGGATCAATGACACTGACAGGAACAGGGCTACGCTGCCTGCAATGATTTTGTGGAAAGCCATATGTTCAAACTGTAGCTCTGGGATAAACGATGTAGGGGGTTCGGGGGAGATGGGTGACGTGGAGCTCATGGTTGTGGACTCCGTTGTCTTTCTGTCTGTCCCACTAGGACGGACAGGTGAAGTGGTTAGTCTCTGTACTGGCGACTCAGTGCGAGCCAGGTCTGTAACACCAGAGGGAGAGAGGTGAGTTGTGATGTTCACAGCTTGGGTTGAAGTCAGGATGATGAGAGCAGTGGTTGAGAACACATTTGACACATCCCCACACGTCGAGTGATTCCTCACTACATCCACCACTCTTTCTCCCTGCACAGACTTGGGGCTGCTGCATATCATACTGATGTCTTTGGAGTCTCTGAAGTTTTTGAGCCATCCCATGAGAGGGCAGATGCTGGGGCTGCAGTCCCAGGCGTTACCTGCCAGGCTGACGCTGGTTAGTGAGGTCCACGCTGCCACTGCTTCCACAGGCACACTACTGAGCTTGTTCGATTCAAGGTTGAGTATTTGTAAGTTCGGCATACACTTGAAAACCGCCGGGTCCAAGATTTGGATTTCATTCCCTGACAGGTCCAATTTCTGTAGTTTGTGCCAGGTCCAAGGCACGCCTTGATTGATGGATCGTATGCGGTTCCATTGCAAATAAAGAGCCTGGAGGTTGGTAAGGCGCGGGAAAATGAAGAAATTAATCCTGGAAAATTGGTTGTGCTCTAAATGAAGCTCTTTCAACTTGAACAGCCCTAAGAACGTTGTGCGGGTGAGGCTCCGCAAGCGATTGTAACCCAAGTCCAGAAACTCCAGGCTGCGGCATTCCAGAAAGGTACGAATAAGGATCTGTTTAAGTCCATTAGATCGGAGGTGGAGATTTTGTAGCTTGCGCAGACCATAAAAATGTCCTGGCTGCAGAGACTGCAGCTGATTATAGGATAAGTCCAGATTTCGCAGGTTTGGTATGGCGCTGAATGTGTTGTTGTGCAGATGGGCTATTTTGTTGGAGCTGAGGATCAGTTCCTTGAGCCTGCGCACACCATGGAAGGCTAAAGCATCTATAGCATTGATGGAGTTGTGGTCCAGGTACAGCCAGATGAGCTGATTGAGATGAGCGAACTGGTACGGCAACAGAACCAGCAGGTTGTTATAGCGCAGAGACAGACCTTGGCATCCTGTGGTGATGTTTTCTGGGATGTCTTGGAAGATGCCAGATTCGCAATACACAATCTTTCCTTCGCAGCGACAACTGGCAGGGCACATCCTCTCCCCCTTGCTGAGCAGCAGCAAAACAGCTGCCTGCAGAAGAAGACATGATAACCTCCAGTCCAACATCACAGAACCTGTTGGGGGTAGAGTGGGGCACAGGCAATCAAAAGGATGACTTGGTTTTTAGAAAATATATGCTCAAAGACCTTTAAATAAGTAAAGGTGAGAAATTCATTCTTCAAACAGGAGATCATGTAGTGAGGAGCAGCTTGAGGTCTGATGTCTGAGACACCAGACCTGCTTCATGAAGAATTGATAACAGAGTCTGACGTTAGCTACTTTAAGGTATGAATATGTTTAAATATTCAGACACAGAGACACATATGGAGGAGAAAGGTAATGTGATTTAAATTAATGCTTAAATAAAGAGTAGACCTCCTTATTCTTTAGGTGTAAGAAATTCAGTTTAAGAACTAATAAATCAGTCAGTAAAACTGATCATGGCTGTCGACTTGGCTACAAAGAGGCTCAAGAGGGAGAAACTGTGTCACTAAATTGTGAAGAACATAAAGACTTACCCATCGTTGCTGAGGGACGGAGTAATCCTCTCAAATAAATGGATAAAGAGCACATTAAACTGCTCTCAGATGAGAAAATCGCAGTTCATGCAGCCTCAGAGTCGATCCGCATACTGAGCATCACTTATGCCTTCAATTAAAGGAGAAAATCAAATGCACGCAAGTTTTCCGCAGCGGTCCGAACCCCCCTGATCTCTGCCCGACGCTCGGGAAAAAAAGGGACGCCTTCACACTTGGGTCGTAGTTGGAGTCGCCGCTGTAGTTCAGCCTGCTGTGTGCGCAATAACCCATTTGAGCGCCAATAGACTGATGCACAATCCTCCACTCCATGCAGCCTCTCTCTCTCTCCCTCTCTTTCTCTATGTCTCCCCTATCTCTCTCTCCCTCTCTCTGTCTCTTTCTCCTCTCTCTGAGGCGTAGGCGTCTTTAAGCACACATATAAGCCCATAATATACTATATATATATATATATATATATATATATATATATATATACACACACA
>NTHP01000004.1:2932378-2946429 GCA_003416845.1 Oplegnathus fasciatus | reverse complement strand
AGCAAAAATACAGGAATTGGCCTCACTGTTCCAATACTTTTGGAGAGGAGTGTAGCCCAGTATCACAAATCACAGTTTGCTTAAGGGGCTTAATTAATGCATTAAACTATAGGCAGATGGCACCACAACGGCAAAGGAATGCATAATTCCACTTAATTACCAGTGAAGGAAAGTACATTCACTCCAGTCATGTAATTAAACACATTTTTGAAGTACTTGTAGCCTACTTTATTTGAGTATTTCCATTTTATGCTACAATACTTCTGTTCCACTACATTTACTTTTTGATCATCTACATGTATTTCACATAGTTACAAGTTACTATTGCTGATCAAGATTTTATTTTACAAAACTTGTAATGAACTTCTAAAAAATGATGCGTTCATATGAAACTACCCAATAATATAAACGCATAAATTAAAGAGATATCTGCTGGACCGCAACCAGCTGCAGCATCCAAATGCTCCTTAAATGTTAATGCATCGGTAATAATATTCCAACAACATGATATCACATTAAATGGGTCAATTCTGTATAATGGGTACTTTTGTAATCAAATTTTAGGTCATCAAACATTTTTCAGCTCTATTTTTTTGTATTAAGTCCGCAATGAGCGCATTGCTGGAGATTTATGTAAAATGCTGAAATAGGCTGTTCAGACGCGTTTGAGTGGCAGTATCTTTACAAATATCTAAATGCAAACAGACTTGTCATTCCTCTGCTTTAATTGATATGCAGCCTCTGTTCATAATGGCAATGAAGTCTGCTTCGGTTGTGAGCTGCGGAGAGTCACTCAGTGACCAGGAGAGGGCATCTCAAGTCCTGAAACCAGCACCAGCGAGCTCAGTATAATCCTACACCAACATCATTCCTGTTGCTATACAACTGATTTATTCTTGATGCCACGGACAGCGGGTCCAATCCACAGCAGACTGCGCCTTTTCCCGCTGCTGAATCAGGATACATCCAACTTGTCGGGTTCGGACCACAGTTTTTTCCTCTCAAATGTCTTCACTTGGTCGGTTTCCAGTGTCTTCTCTGCCACTTCACCTAGATTTAACAATTGGCGGCTCGGTGTTTAAAATGTACTGTATAGCCTCTCAAAACACGCGCTGAACAGTGTCATTCTCATGAGGCTACAAGCTTGAGTGCGTCCACCCGAGGGCTTTGTAAGGTGGCAGTGTGAAATATGCATTACCAAGCTGATGTTGTGCGGTAACGTAGGAAACTACAGAGGTTGATGCACACCTTCTGGAGCTTCTCACATCTCCGACAGGTGTGCGGCCGTGCGCAAAGCGGATCTGGCTGCGGCACAAAGTGCGTATATTTGCCGTGCAGACAGGCGTCCTGGGTGCGTGTCCAACTATTTGGACAAAACGCCGAGTGCGTCTAACATGTGGACCTGGGACGCATGCAACAGAGAGCCCTAAACATGAGGAGGAGCCGACACCGCGCAAATATGGGTATGTACACTGCTCCGCAAGGCACTTGTGGTCTGCATTTCTGCGCATTTCAAGTCTTTAGTCGTTTGCCTAATTACAATGCACTTAAAGCTCATGTTGCTGGTGTCTTTGCCCCCTGCGGTTTATGAGTGATGACTGCAGGCTGGGGGATCTGAAAGAGGTTTTTCTCTCAACAACTATTTGACGGATTATTTCTGATGCATGTGGTTATCAATCACCTTTCCAGTGTCTCAAGAACATGACTTTGACTGTGGTAATGAATGTAAGTGTGTGTGTAGATTCGCCATGAACACAGGGATGCAAATGAAGTAAGCTGCGAATAACCCCCTCTGTTAACAAATGCCTCAGAAAACAGTTATGGATTATAATGTTTGCTTCCCCGACTGAATTTGATTTCCATTATATTTTATCCTGTTTTATTCTTTCTACTCTGTGTGTGCTGGTCCTGATTTGTACATGTTTTATGCTCTTAAATCTATTACTTTCCTGTGTGTCTGCAGGACTTCTCGTGCTTTTCAGATGGCTTGTATTCACAGTGGTGGTGCCCGCCTGGCTGCTTGCTGCTCCAAGCAGCATCCGTGAGCGTCCCTGCCCCCAGAGCTGTAGATGTGATGGGAAAATAATATACTGCGAATCCAATGCCTTCCGTGACGTGCCAAGTAATGTGTCTGTAGGCACACAGGGCCTCTCCCTTCGTTACAACAGCCTGGCGAACCTCAGAGCCCACCAGTTTGCAGGCCTGAGTCAACTAGTTTGGCTTTACCTTGACCATAATTACATCAATGGTGTGGATGGCCAGGCTTTCCATGGGATACGGAGGCTCAAAGAACTGATTCTCAGCTCAAATAAGATCACACAGCTAAAAAACAACACTTTTCACGACGTTCCGAATTTACGTAATCTCGACCTTTCCTACAATAAACTGCAGGTTCTCCAGCCTAATCAGTTCGTGGGTCTACGGAAACTTCTCAGTTTACACTTGAGGTCAAACTCCTTAAAAACTGTGCCCATGCGAGTTTTCCTTGACTGTCGCAACCTGGAGTTTCTTGACATTGGCTACAACAGGCTACGGAGCCTCACACGTAATGCCTTTGCAGGACTCCTTAAGCTCATCGAGCTTCATCTGGAGCACAACCAGTTCTCAAAGATAAACTTTGCTCATTTCCCCCGCCTGACTAACCTGAGGGCGCTCTATTTGCAATGGAACCGTATCAAACTGCTAACCCAGGGCCTGCCGTGGATGTGGACTTCCTTGCAAAAGCTGGACCTCTCTGGAAATGAGCTCCAAGTGTTGGACCCAAGCACATTTCAATGCCTGCCTAACCTGCAGACTCTTAACCTGGACTCCAACAAACTCAGCAATGTGTCTCAGCAGACAGTGGAGGCTTGGATCTCCCTCACCACCATCAGCCTGGCTGGTAATCTGTGGTACTGTAACCCCAACATATGTCCCCTGGTGGCCTGGCTCAAGGCCTTTAAGGGTAACAAGGAGTCCACTATGATTTGTGCCGGCCCTAAGGAGGCACAAGGAGAGAAAGTGACCGATGTGGTGGAGACTTATAACATCTGTACAGCGACACCGTCCCCCATCCCCTCAACGACATCGCCCCTCACTTCTGCATTTCAGCCCGAGCTGCTGGCTCTTCCCACACAGTCTGTGGTGGATAAGAAGCTGATCTGGAACAGGACAGCCTCCCCTACTCCTTCCGAGGCCTCCCCCACCATCCCTTTGCCAGACACTGAGTATGTGTCCTTCCACAAGATCATAGCTGGTAGCGTGGCACTCCTCTTATCTGTGGCTATAATTCTACTGGTTATCTATGTCTCATGGAAGCGCTATCCCAGCAGCATCAAGCAGCTTCAGCAGCGCTCGGCGGTTAAAAAGCGTCAGAAAAAGGCACGGGAGACTGAACGCTCCCTTAATTCACCACTTCAAGAGTACTATGTGGACTACAAGCCTTCACACTCAGAGACTATGGATGTGCTGGTTAATGGGACAGGACCTTACACATACACCATCTCAGGCTCCAGGGAATGCGAGGTATGACCGTTGCCCTCCAAAAATCCATTTCCACTGCGAGGCATGAGAGGTAAATTTTCTAACAATCTGCAGAGAAAAATACTTTTTTTTTCTCCTCTGCTCTTGTCTGTTTTGGGATAAGGAAGTAAAGGTCAGTGCATGGTGACTTGTTTTGCAATATGCTGGGTTTGTTCAGTTCCATATGATTACCCAGCTGTTGTTCTGAATCATGCAGTTTTATTGCTAAAATATGATTTCCATTAGCTGAAACTGCAGTGGCATCTCCTCTCCCCAGATAACTTGCATACAGTGAAATGCATGATACACAAAGTAGGTTCATCTTTCATCCCTGACATAAAAGAGCTCATTGATGAATCTGTGTATTATCAGCCAGTCTGTTATTTATTCACAAATGGCTCGCTGTCCAGAATGGATGACAAAAATGTATTAGATCAAGTCACTGTGCAGGTGGTCCTCTCCTATCCTGTGTGTTTGCTACAACAGCTGTAGTAGCAAATACACCAGTGGTGAGTTTTGATGTTTGTTTTTTGCTGTATTAAATATGTAAATATTTACAATCATACCAGCTGGTCATGTATCCCATTTTCCTTTTCTGCCTCGAGCAATCATGTACTTATGATTTTACTCATTAGTTTTATTTACAAAGTTCAAACAGTCACCGCAGGCTGGGGAACAGGCCTGCAGCCAAATATTGTAAAAGATAAATTATGCATTTGCGCTGGATTTCTGTCTGGCTTTTGTGTACAGTAACAGTAACGCAGTAACAAACTGCATTATGCTATTTTAGTTATCTCCGAAATATAAAGAAACTATTCAGCTACACGAGCTGAAACTTTTGTCCAAAGAGTTTCAATTGAAATTCTCATCTTAAAGCTGGACTACCTCACATGACTGACTCTGAACCACTGTACGGCACCGAGGGATTGAGACAGAAAGCCTTGACAGAAAGACTAATCAATTTGCTCATGCTTAATTAGGCACTTTTTTGCCTGTGAACTCCTTTTTTTCTCCTAATGCTATGCATCTGTCTTCCTTTGTCCAGCAGCTTTTTTTTTAATTTGGCAGTATGGTTAAGTGTGATTAACAGGATATGTTGTGTTGGGAAAGATGTTGTGTCACTGGAGTCTTAGCTGCACCTTTTGTCAGACTAACCAGACATGCCGTGGAGTACAGGAGACATCTTTTTCCTCCATTGTATCTGTCAGCGCAGCTCATAGACCAAGTTTTATCTCACACTGCCACACAGCTCATTTCCTATATTCCACATGGACCATATAAATCATTGCATAATATGTTTTAAGTCAGTGGACTGTACTGTGGCACCACTTGCACTCCTGTTGTGTCCTTTGCTGAAGTCACTGGAGAGGCCAGCACAAATATGTTTCATTGTTCCCAGTAATGTCACATACTACGAGGTACACAGGTAGCTAAATCAGCTCTTTGTCAGATTATCTGTGGCAGAGCATTTCTCAAACACAAGGGAAGCTTGAGGTGAGATGGTCGGCTTATCAATCTTGTAGCTTTCATGTGAGAATGTGGCATGGGAGCATTAAATGGCAGACCTAATGGGGCTTCTGCTAGCTAGAATAACTAATAGCCCATCAGAGGTAAGGAGCCGAGACTTCCCTCAGCTTTGTTATTCCTTGCCCTCTACAGCTCAAGGGAGCAGCCTGAGTAGTTAAAAATGTAATGGGATTTTTTTTTTCTGTGTGTGTGTCACATTTTGTGGCAACCACTGCAATGCAAAGTAAGAACACATAGTACAGCAGGGGACTTTCACTTTCACCACCAGATTTTTATGCATGTTGAAGTTCAAGTGGTGCATTTACACTTTCAAACTGTTTCAATCGGCTGTATTATTTCATCTAATACAGTATCATGTTATATTTATTAGCCAGAAATCAGCATAGCTTGCAATACAAGAAGCCCCTGTTGTGCAGTGATTGTGTATTTGCATCACAATACAAGCAGTGCAGCACAGTCTCTCCTGATATATGAGAAGGCTTCTCAGTTTTATTGAGTGGCACACAGAGGAGAGTGTCAAGAGAGAAAGATGTTGTATCAAAAAAAAGGCTGCTCCGGGGTTCAAGCCCACAGTCAGAAGCATATTGCAATGCCCCACCCCAGTGAGCCCCCTGCACAGTATTTTAGCTATTCCAGATAGCAAGCACTTAAGCTATTAGCTGCATTTTCAATTAGGAGAAAGAGCTTTGTAATTGAAGCCTGTTATCTTCTGCACATGCCCAGACCAACAGACTTGGAGTAAATTTGTTTCTATAGATTTCCTCCAGCACAGCTCAGCAGGTTGGCGTCGACGCCGCAAACTGAACTCGGCAAGTGTGAATTTTGATGAACACTTTGAACTGTGCGGTTCCATGGTCTTCCTGTGGCACATTATTAAAAAAAGCCCTCTCTCCCTTGTATGCCATCCACTTCTGTGCTCACAGAGCAGCTGCAGCGGCTGCCGTCCACCCCCAGATCATCCCCTGCAAAGTTAGTTCAGAAAATATTAAGGCGAAAATCCCACCGTCTCAGCCAAAGGCAATTCTTGTGCTTGGGCAGAATTTGCAAGCATTAATAAGGTGAGGAGATCCTGCTCGCAGATAATTAAAGCTGGCTGTGAGAGGGCAGATGAAGTGAGGAGAAAGGAAGATGTGCCACTGTTGGTGCGTCTAACTGACTGATACAAATGCTGTCTGAAAGACTAGACTAAAAATAATTACAGTTTTCAACTTAACTAATTTTTCAAGCTGACGGGGTCAGAAGCATTATAATGTTAACACTCTGACGAGCAACCTAGTTTTTAAAGTTGCAATTTAGGCCAGCACAAGCCTTAATCATGCACTAACTTGTTTTCATTTTTCCCTGTATTTGTACTCAGAAATGTGGCACCCCATGTCCCCCCCGGTTATATTAAAAACTAATGGCTCCTATGGATCTAATCAGTGTTTGCCTAGAACAGATCGTGCAGCTGTGGATACATTTTATTCAACAAACATTTGTTTAATTTTTAGGCATTAGAATATGAGCCCTGTCTTTAAAATGTCAAAAATAAGAAACAAAGATGATGAGCGATCAAAATATGCTGCCACTTGCCAATATAGCAGCTTGCAGCTTGTAAATGCACAGAAGGCAGGCTTCCATCATGTGAAGGGAGTTTGACAGTTTTCAATATTAGTTGTTCACTCGCCAAATAAAGCTAAGCCACATGAGTAAAATAACCTCGGAAAAAGGATGTGTCATTTTTTTACACATCAGTTTGTACGTCTGCTGCGGGACAGCACACATCGGTGTAACATTTCAGCACAATACAACACAACATACTGTGATAAAAAGTAACACACATACTGTTTGACAAATGGCACATCATTTGTGGTTTTATGTCTTTTGCCATTAATTCTCATTTTGCTTGTTCATCTTCTTGTTTGGTGGAACTGAAAATTACTGTAACTGCACAACTGGATGGCAATGATCCATGGGTCCACAGAGGTAGACTTAGCTTTTATCATACCTGATGATTTTGTGAAAAATGGGCTTTGGTCAACTTGAGTCAAGCTCAACTGCAGCAAAATGCAAGAAGAAACAGCCTTTTAAAGGAATTGGCTGCGATGGCTGCTACACACTTTTTAGTGTATCACTTATCATTTTGTAAGTGACATAAAAAAAACACTGCATTAGATTTTTGTGTTTGATCAAGCATGTCACAGTGGCTTTGTTAGGTGCTTTGTACACTGGGGAGCTGTTGGAGGATAACACGTGTATAATTATGGAAATTTGATTTAATTTCATTAAAAATGCTAATTTCAAATTCACATTTTTCTTGCAGATGAGCCAAATAAATTGCTGTGGACAGCAACAGGCTTAATGTTGAAAGGAATAGTTCTACATTTTGGGAAATACACTAAAAAAGGGAAAAGGTGTATTTACTTATTCAATAGAGACTCTATACTAACTATACACTAGCCTCTAAATATGGCAAAGACAGACTTTAAGTATAAAATGCATCCGAAACACACGTAGCTGAATTTATGCAGGATACCCCACTTCATTCAAGTCAAGGCTGTGATTTCAAGCGGAGTTAAAACGTTGCAGTAGGATTCATTAGAACAAATGCACATAATCAGACCTCAGACCTATCTTTGGTGTTAAGCACTTCTCAGGCTGCTGCATGCGTGGGGTGAGATCTCCCCTAAATAAACATACACTGCGATATGTATGATTCTGTCTTTTGACAGATGTTCCTCTCAGAGGTGTGATGTCTGC
The DNA here is from genome assembly GCA_003416845.1 of Oplegnathus fasciatus. Classification (NCBI taxonomy): domain Eukaryota; kingdom Metazoa; phylum Chordata; class Actinopteri; order Centrarchiformes; family Oplegnathidae; genus Oplegnathus; species Oplegnathus fasciatus. Next base: position 2,938,662 of record NTHP01000004.1, on the reverse strand, counting down.
TGTGGTGAGGAGGTGGAATACATTTAACAAACTTAGCAGCAGGGAGAGGCAACACTAGAGCTGTGCAATAATAGACTGTAATCTAACATGGCTTGTTAAAATGAATATGGCAATTCTGTTGTTTCATGATGATTAATCTTCACATCTCCTCTTTCATCCAATTGATGTTTTCATGATTTTATTATTCTCATTATGATGTACTAATAGCACATGCCCCAGCCTGCTAATAGCTTAATCTGGCACAGGCGGAAAATATGATGTTCTTCCTCCACGCTTCAACACAGACAATATTGAATTTCACTCTGGGTTAGATGTACTTATTTACAGAACATATAGAATGAACTGCTGTTTGTGTCTCTGACTGATCATTACAGACTCTCACAGAAGCCAAAAGCCAGACGAGTGATAGTCGCAGGTAGATCAGTGAGAAACCATTTGGCTGCTGAGGAAAAAGAAATGAAAGTCATCGCTTTGTTGACCTCCAAACCTCCATTTTAAATTGAGGTCAGCATTGATTGACAGCATCATTAACTCCGATATGCACTTGATATTACACAATAACCTAGTCCTTATTTAATCCCAAGATTAAATTAACTTGTCTGTTATAAACAAATCAGGTGAGTCAGTAGCCTATATGTTAGGACTATACTGTACAATATGATGTAACAAAGAACTCTGGAAAGGAATTAGGAGACCCATTTTACCCAAACTAATTTGGGTAAAAATGAAAAAGACCACAGAGATAAATCAAACTAATTCATCCTTTCCTACTCCAGTGGTCCTCCCCTCCTGCAGCCACACATAAACCATGATGAATATTTAATGTGATATTAAACTTCTCTTCTCTTTTGTGTTCAAGGCCATTTTGTTCAGGCAATAATGAATCAGCTAAAACTAATTTTGTGTTAATCAGAAGTATGTTTTGATTAGAAACATGTTCTGATGGTGAAAATTCACATTCCAGTCAGTAAAAACAGCTGATGTCAATAATCAACTGGATGTATTACTGAACACAAGGGTTGAGCAACAACAACAAAGCAAGACTAAGAGTCCACAGCCATGCTAGCAGCCCTGTAAAGCTGTACTTACGCACAGCTGCGCTTTAAGCTAAACGCCAGTGTGCTCACAATGACAATGCTAACATGCTGATGTTTAGCGGGTACATGTTCACGACAGTTTGTTCACCATCTTAGTTTAGCTTGTTGGCATTCCTAGGCTGTGCGCGCACGCACACACACACACACACACACACACACACACACACACACACACACACAAACTCTTGCACAGAAATGACAGCTAGTCTCTTTAACTTACAATTAGCACTGAACACAAAGTGCAGCTGAGATTGGTGGGAATGTCATTCATTTTAAGTATTTAGTCATAAACCAAAGATTCAGACAAATTGAAATCACCAACGTTATTAGGGCCTATGAATGTCTGTACCTACACAATTTCATGGTAATCCATCCAGTATTTGTTGAGATATTTCTGTCTGGACCAAAATGGTGAATCGATGGACCAACAGCCCAACAATGGCATCCCTGGAGTCTTGTCGCTAGAATGGAAAAAAAAAAAACCCATGTCTTCAAGTAACTGACCTCCAGAACAACACATTTCACAAGCCGTTTTCTGATCCGATGTCCCGATAAGCAGGATAATTTGTCGGTGTCTTCCAAAATTGTTAGAAATGACTGTAAAAATGCTAAAATGAAACCGTTGTCTGATCTTACACAGCTATGGTTAAGGTTTGGTTTGGTTTATGCACAAAAACAACTTATTTAACTTATGTTTGGGAAACATTGTGGTTTGGGTTACTACTTTGTAAAAGTTAGGGGACCTTTGTTGTCATGGTTACAATAATAACCCTTTGGTCAAGGTTAGGGAACGATCATGGTCATGGTTAAAAAAAACCCAACATTGACTGCTGGTAGGAAACAAGAAGCAAACAGCGGTGATGCTATTTCCTCCTTTCCTACAGCCGCTAGGGGGCTTTGTCACTTGCATGAAACATATGTCGTTATTGGGCATTTGCTGAAACAACTGATGCTGTTGTTTGTCTTGGGAGGACAATCATCATTTTTCAGTCTTCAAAAAAAGTGAAGCCTAAAGTCTCTATCAAGTTCCAGCCTTATCTGAGTAATTAATACAAATGCCTTAAAGGAACTACTTCATTAAGCCATTTTAATGTTCTGCTATCTGGGGATGTACCTTCCTTTTCTGGACTGATTTTGTTGTTTGAAGATGTAATGTTTCATCTACTGCAACATTTCCAGTCGGCTATAACTTCAGGGGTGAACATCTAGTTTTGGTGTCAGACACTCTGAAAGATTGGCTCACAATTTTACACCGGCATTCAACAATCCATCATAAAAGAGAAATGCATTATAGAAGAGGCACAGAAACCAATTTCTCCGCTGACAGCAGCCTCAACAGACCACAATGTAATGCAGCCTCATGATATGCTGTGGTTTGAGTGAGGGGTGTAACTTTTTTGACTCTCACTATATGCTATCATTGTTTGCTATACTCTGTCCGCCTACACATATAGCCGAATACAACTAGCCCACCCTCACTCTCGGGCAGTTGTCGAAAGGCATTTAGGGAAAAGCAGGAAAATCACTAACTGGAGTCGAACCAAATGTGGCAAGTTGGGGGAAGTAGGGTACCCAAAAAATAATTTATGTCACCTCAATGCTAAATCACTCCTGGCATACGCTGAGCATCACAGATTGATGATACATAACAGTGTAAGTGTATCCAAGGGTGGATTTTTTTCCATTAAGTCTTCAGTCTGAGTTAGAGCCGAGGAACATAAGAACTGTTTCAGTTCTCGGGGAGTCCGCTCAAATGTTTCCCTTGAAAAAAAGTATTTGCAGAAATCTGTAAATTTCTAATAACTTCCCAAAAATCTGAATCCCATATCGAGTGTCCTATTATTATGGCATGTCTATCAATCCGTAATCACATGCACTGGATTCCCTCAGTTTAAGCTTCTGTTCACTCAATCATTGACACTTCTGCTATAATGGGATTTGACAGCTTATCTAGCACTTTATGAAAAGTCAGGCACCGCAGACACAATGAATAATATAACACGAAAATATTAGACATAACTTTTTATGCTGTTTTATGGTCACAGCAGCCACGTTAATTTTTCAACTCAGCTTGAAGCAGTTACTGCCTATTTAGCCCCTCACTTTATTATGATTCATTTAATTAGGGTTATTAAGTTAATTTGACTGAGATGCTGTAGTTCTGCCTACTGTGTCACTTCCATTCACTGCAAAAGAACTCGAAAGTGATACTTAAAGGAGAATGAAGTGTTGACTTGGCACAGTACCACACGTCCTAGTAAGTTGGTGGACTGCAATTTGCGTCTCCACCCTCCTCTGCATAAAGACAGGGCCGTTTCTTTTATCTTTTTCGGCTGGGAAGGGTTTTGATGTAATGTTGAAGTCTACCTCAAGAATAGTATTGTGATTTCCCCAGAAACTAAGACCCCTTCATCATGTAGCTACAGTGTCTCAGGCTGTCTGATGGGACAAAATGGTGAGTCAGTCAGCACAAACTGAGAATGATGCAGCATCTCTGCCAACTTCTCCTCCTTCTGGGTTATTGTGAAATGCCTTTCAGGCAGCTGCATGTGTGGGGGGAGATTTCCCCCAAATAAGCATGACCTGGCACATTTCACTATTTGGCAGTGTTCTTACTTTTGTGTGGTATATATAGGCACTGCTGGCACAAAAACAGATATTTGCAACATGACAAGAAACAGTTAAACAAGACTAAGAGCCTACAGCCATGCAGCTTTGTGTGGCTGTACTTAGGCACAGCTGAGCTATATGCTAATGTCAGCATGCCAGTGCATTTCTATCCTCCTGTTTTTATGCACATTTTGAATTTGCACAAAAAAAAAAAAACCTGGAGTAGAAAATTCGGAAAAAAGTCCAAATATAAAATATGAAATATTTTTATGCTCGGCTGTGGTGGAAAAGTTGGTGTATCAATAAAAGCAAAATGCAACAAAGTGCAATGGAAACGGACTTAACAAATAAATCATGATGTAAATGAAGCGTGTGATTTAAATGTCACTGAAGCTTCCGCTGCACTGAAGAGACAAAAAATGACCGCAGATGAAAACATCAGATCTGTGGAGCACTGAGGAAGCTGTAACTTTTCTCAAATTAATAAAACATAACATAAATGCTACTGTTCCATCACATTTCCCACATGGTTTTCCTTCATTTACGTCATCTCGTTGCTCTCTCTTCTTCTGCAGTGGTTTAATGGCACCCCACTGGAGAATTAGCACCACCAACTACTCATCTGGATGAAATTTCAGTTAAAATCTGTGCTACATTTGGATGGAAACTTGACTAATGACAATGCTAACATGCTGGTGTTTATCAGGTATAATGTATACCATGTTTGCAGCTTTAATTCATTCTGTTAGCATGCTAACTTTAGCTAATTTACACCAAACACAAAGTACAGCTGAGACTAATGGGGCTGTCATTTTGGAAATATTTAGTTTTGAACCAAAGTATTGGACAAATTAGAAATTTGACCTGATAAATGAAAAGTTATGTGATCGCCTAAGTCATGAGGGTACATCATCTGGGGAACATGAATGTCTGTACCAAATTTCATGGCAATACATCAAACAGTTGATGAGATATTTCAATCAAAAAATAAAAATCTCAACCTCATGGTGTTGCTGGAGGAAAGGTCTGGGGATCACCAAAGTCAGTAACATTCATCTTCTGGGAACCATGAATGTCTGTACAACATTTTGAGCCAATCCATTTTGTAGATGTTGAGATATTTCACTGGATGAGTGAAAACTTTGGTCTGTTGGTGGCATTAGCTGAAAAGTCAGAAGAATCCATCCTCTGTGTACCATGGGTATCTGTACCTCACCGAATATTTGCTGGCGTATAATTTGTTGTGACATGTATTGTGCACAGGTGGAGGGAGAGGAGGCATTCATCTCTCCGTTTTTCCTCCAGATGCCAATGTATCCTTTTCAAATCAAACAAATGGGTCAGCCCTTTGTTCCAGCAGAATATTTTTACTTGCCCTATCTGAAAGGCATATAATAGGCTCTGATCAGCGGGGTGTTTCAGCAATCAAAATTTAAAATGCTTTCTGGATCTGAGTGAGTCAAATATTAACTTAAAATATCTCTCCATGCTGGGCAAAATAATAGTAAATTTGATCATTCACAGCAAAGAAAAACAACACTATCTACACTATACAGTATGTGGGGCAGATCATCCTGGTAGGATTATATGTGCTCTGACTGAGCAGAATTTAAACAGACCTCAGCTGATTTCAGGCTTTCTTCCCCTTCAATTCTCCATTCCCCAGGTACCCCACTCCATGTTTTGGTGCCATGTTTTTTTCACCAACATCCTCTTCCAGCCATGTTTCCTCAATCAGTGAAAAAATAAACAGGCCAACAAACCAGGTAACTTGCAGTAGGTAGATAAACAGACACAGAATCAAGAAGACAGAAAGCTGCTACCAGCATAATTTCAAGTTTAAAGCTCTTTTTGACATTAGAGGACATTTGGGCTTGTTGTGGTCAGAAAGAAGAAATCTGTAGGTCTGTAAGTGCAGGACACTTTGCAGGAAACCATAACAAGGAGAGCAGCAGATTTAGCCAATTTTGTTGAAGATGAGCTCATTTCTCTCCTGTCGTTATACTCTGCAATCAAATTAACTTGAGAATGACATATTGAGATAAAAATTCTATTTTGGTTTTAATGTTGGTAGATGGGCAAGATTATATTGAGAACACCGAGAGCCAGTGTAAGGGGAACTTGGTTATGAGGTGAAATGGTCATTTATGCATGTCATCCATTTTTTCTTTCCCATTAAAATGATGCAATAGATAGAACCATATCACTTTTTTGTCAAATGAGCCACGCTTCAAACAGAGATGCTGAAAGCTGTTATCTCCTACATACGTTTTGAAAATGTCAAGTTTCTTAAAGTGAATCTAGAGAGTTGATGGCAGACCACCAGGCAGCACACGGTTCAATCGAACTCAAGTGTGTTTGCCTGGTTTGTGCTTGGTTGCCTGGTTCATTTGGTTCATTTGGTTCATTTGGTTCAAAGGGCCAACCACAGGAGTTTATGATAGAAGATATGTGACTTAAATAAATTCAAAAGCTTAACTACTCTTACATCCATCTGCTGATTGTGAACTCTTCAGGAAGCAATCCTAAGCAATCTGTATAAGCTATATATATATATATATATATATATATATATAT
>NTHP01000004.1:2908583-2931805 GCA_003416845.1 Oplegnathus fasciatus | reverse complement strand
ACAACATATCAACAAGTTCTCCAAACTAAATAACAAAATACATTGTTTGTAATTGCCTTCCAAAATGACCCATACAAGTATTTTCTAATCTGACGCTCATATATGCATAACCTCAGTTGTCAGGGCCTCCCAAAACTGCCACAAATCACATTAACTGGAATAATGTTATAATGGTTATGTGTCTGTATAGACGACATTCAAATATTTTAATGGGCTCGCTGCCCTGGTGGGGTCACCGTTCATTGTTCTCTCGAAAATGGAGGAGCTGGAAGCCACTCCGAACAGCAGACAGTTGCACCTGAACAAACCCTTGAATGTGTTTATGGTAACATATTCTTTTNTCTCTTGTGTTTTGAATCTATTTGTTGCGTCAGGATTTCATCAAATTTAACACAAAAATCAAATACAGTAAATGTGGGAGACATTTGTTAAAATGCCTAGAATCAACCTGACAAGGACCTCCAGCCACTGTGAGACTTATGATGTTTTGTGTTGTTTTAAACCATCATTCCCAAACCTTAACCAAGCAGTTATTCTTTTAACCATCTCAATGAAGGTTCCCTGCCCTTAACATTGTTACTTTAACCCAAACCATTATCTTTCTCTAACTAAAGGACATTTACAAAGCTGGATATGAGCCATGCCTACCAGCAACTGTTACTGGATGAGGACTCAAAAGAATAACTGCTTGGTTAAGGTTTGGGAATGATGGTTTAAAACAACACAAAACATCATAAGTCTCACAGTGGCTGGAGGTCCTTGTCAGGTTGATTCTAGGCATTTTAACAAATGTCTCCCACATTTACTGTATTTGATTTTTGTGTTAAATTTGATGAAATCCTGACGCAACAAATAGATTCAAAACACAAGAGACCACAGTGCAGGGATTCTGCATGTTCTGCAGAGCATTCCTACCAGAGATAAATCAGTGGGTGAGATTATCCCTGGAGCCAGGAGGAGAGGCATTTCATCAATTGGAGATCAGGACTTTGTATTGATCTCGTAGCCCATGCATGTTTGACATTACTGAAACCTCCCTGTTTTTGGTGACTCTTGGATCTCAGTCAATCCCTATTTCCATAGAGCACAAAGGTGTGAGCTCGCTGCAGTGGCAGAACTGAGAGGTCATGTGCTTCTGTTGCTCCAGAGGTAGTTTTTTCTCCTTTTTTCCCACCCACCTGTCAAACTGTTTTGTTTGGGCTTTTTTTGTAATAGTTTAACCGTATTGCACAGACACTGTCCTCAAATGCATGGATTTTCAGCCTTTTTTTCTTTGGTGTTTTGTTCTTCTTTTGACACAATGGTTTCGTGGTATCCTGTCAAAGCACGTCAAACAAAATGGACCACTTTTAAATGCAAATGTAGTCCTCCGTATTAAAGCAGCTTAATTCAGACTGTAATGTCTTTCTAAAGATATTATAGAATCAATGATGGAAGCTATTTTCCCCTGCAGAGCATTTTATTGCTCACAATTTGTTTCTAGTGGTAATGTTTTTCCAGCCACATTTAGTCTGTTCCAGTGATACAGCAGTACACTTTGTAAAATATCTCTTTTTGCACTGACTTAACATTTTGGTGCCATAACACACTTGAAATAGTCAAGAAAGGGGATTCCTGCATTTTGGAGGTCTCAAGTGAGCAGAAAACAAGGCTGCTGATATGATTCGTTATGAGCAGCAGCATTTAGTTCAATCTGCATCACGTCAACCCACAAGTCAGGGAGATGCACAGTCACACATACTGCTGGAGTCATGCATGGCTTAACTTCTCTCAACAGCTTACTCACACACACCCACCCCACACCCGCACACACATTGACTCTTAACATTCATCACCAAAGAGTTGTGTGAAGTGAACATGTGTGGCAGTTACGTCTGACTGCAAAGTGTGGAAATTATGAATAAATCCTTCATCATTTGCTGTTTGTCAGCAGTTTACGAGTCAGGCGGCTGGCGGAGGCTTTTTCCAATTCAGTGACAATTACCGCAACAGATACTGGAAACCCATGACAAGGGTCCTAAAGCAGCCCCTAAAGCTTCCGTGTTGGCAAAAGGGCTAGCTGACACCCCATCATGTTCCTGTTAATGTACTTGAAAGATGCTGAATGGAGAGATTTTTCAGTCTCATGAATTTCTCTCTTGGTTAACTGTGTATTTATATCACTACTGGTTACACTTACAGAAAGGCCCAGTCAGTTATGAAAGCTGCAGTAAGATTACATTAAGTGCAGCGAGGGCCACTTTACGATGGAATTCATTTCGTGGTATAATAATTCAAATTTTGCATAATTTACAGGACTTAATTACGTCCTGAATATTTGAATAACTATAAGGACAAGAAAAACTCTGTCTATAGTGGTATGAATTGGAGAAAAGAAAATCCTAAAATTTGACTTCCTGACATTAAAAAAAAAATTACCTCAATTAATCTTTGCTTATGTTGAAGTCAACAACCATGGGCTCTATTTACAGGAATCAGTGGTGCAGGTTATCAGGTGCCTGAAAACCCTCAGCCGGCCCTCTCAACATGGCGGAGCACCGGGCACCGCTCAGATCATTGAACTTCTCACCCTGTTGTGCAAAGTGAGGATTCTCATTCGGCTGCTTGTGTCAGTAATGACGACGTCATAACTGCAGGCTGGAACAAATATCAACCACTGAATCTGGAGCTTTGCTTTGCATCTCAGCTATTTCTTTAAGTCAGTGCTGACACATTATTTGACCCATGATTTTTAACTTAACGAAGCCCTTCTAGTTGCCTTAACATACCTGTCACTTCTCAGCAACAGCACTTGCCATTATGACAGGAGGAACAAAAATGCAAAACGATTTGTGGATTCTACGACTTTTTATTGTTAAGCCACGCTCACTTTTGGTATTGATGCTATCTGATTCAATGTTTATCTGTTTGAGATAAGTGGATCAGCAACAAATAGGGATTTTCAAGTAGGGCAGGAAAAAAGTGAAACACATTTTATTCTGCTGAGACTTTATTTTGTATTTTATCCTCTGACACTGGCTGTAAAGCTGCATTAAGCAATTTGTGAACACTAGGAGGCAGAAAACTTATAAACTAACAGAAACAAACCTTGGCTGTGTCTGAAATTACTCCCTTGATCACTCATTTATAATATATTGTTATGCTGTAAAATAATTTTTTACAACAAATTATTTAAGAATTTAGATAGTTTTTATATTTTATATGTAGAGTATATATTTTGTGGGATTAATATGGCTGTTTTTGTGATTATTTCAGGCGCTGGTACTGTATTTTGCAGTCATTATGATTTAAGTCCTTGTCCATATAATGACGTCACCGTGATGTAATCAATTTGGTGTATGATATAAATATATATATATAAAATATATAAATATAACCTTGTTCTGTCATGTTGGCCATTTGTCTGGTGAAGGATGTGGACACAACTAGTCCTCTGTCCTTTCCTCATTTATTATTCCGTATAATCACTCAGTAGTTTACTCTGTAGTAACTTATGAATCATCATCATTTTGCGTCGTCACTGACAGATTTAGTGTTACAAAACTGTTGTTTTTGCATTTATGAAATGAAACACATTGCTTTGTGGAATGCAGGAAAAGCAGAAATGAATGGACACTACTTTTTCTGTTCTGCTGTGAGAATTTTTGAGGGCACTATATCATGAATAAATTCAATACTCAGAATTCAAACACTGGAATAAAATAGCACAGTGAATTTAGTGAACGACGTAGTAGGTAGGGAGTCATTTTCGACACAGCCCATGTTTTACTGTTTCATATTAGCGTAACAGGTTGTTATGTCTGCCGTGTTAGCAAATGATTGCCTACTCACCCATCTACAAGAGCTGCATGAACATCCCATTAGAGTCCTCCTTCTCACCACCTGTTGAAACCAATCTAATGCAGTCTATAATTATAAATACATGCGATAACACATGTAATCATACCTAGGCTATATGTATGTAGATAAATGCTTCATGGAGACTTCAACATTTGATAGTTAAATTGAATGTTCATCTACTTGGGTATGCGTGTGTGGGTATTACTGTGTCTACACCTGCGTTTGACTCAGCGTGTGATCAGTCGACATAAGAACACCGCAGTAAAACAGACAAGGGAGCTACAGCCACATTGTTGGTACTTTACTTTGTTGTCTCTTTTCTCTCTAACCGTTAACATGCAGCTGTTTAACAGCAGTAAAATTACAAGTGGTGTACCTCATTATGTAAATAGCTGTCATGCTGACTATTAGCAAATAGTGCTTCTTGTTTTCAGCGATGAGCTTTTCAGAACATGAATATGAATGCATACACACACATGTAAATGCCTCAGTGATATAATATACTACATACTGTCCATTACACACAACATACATGAATCTCATCATAGATACACAACACACCCAGACAATCACTGGGAACCAAGCCAGGTGCTTTTATGACTCCAAATCGCTCAGACTGTAGGTATGACTGTGTGTGTGTGAGTGTGTGTGTGTGTGTGTGTGGATGTGCATGTGTTTGCAGTAGACTGGAGGCCTGTCCACTGTGTTTTCCTGCCTTCCGCCCAGTGCACACTGGGATTGGCTCCAGCCATTGGACATGGATGAGACTTACAATGCAGTACAATGAAAACAGATGTTTACTGTCATTGTGGAAAGGTAGCGCTGTCCAAGCCAAGTGCATTTGCATGTTGAGAAGCACGAAAAAGTGGGAGCAATATGATTTTTCTGTTTGACTGCTGATAATCTTTTCTTTTTTTTGACAAATATAAATGTAATGTGGACAAACTGCTTCTCAATACAGCCTTGACTGATGCAATATGAAATCCAGGTAAAAATGGGTTTATAATATACAGATGGAATGAATTACTTTGTGAGCATCATTAGAATATGAAGCATACAGGGAGATGGAGACCGTCTAACAAGGCTAAGATGAAAGCATCCCTCTACCAACTGTGTCCATCACCTCCTGCTGTCCCCACACCTCATCACACAGCTCGATCATGAAAGTGAAGTAACACACACGCAGAGGGCAGTATTCTTAACTTTAAAAAAGCAGTAAAACTATGTCTTTCTTAGGTGGGCGGCCATCGAACACTGTTGGCGGTGTTTCCTTGTTGTGAGTGAGTGAGAGCTCATGTCCTTGTCGATACAGTGACTCTTACTGGTTGGTCTGTGCAGAAGGGGGCCAGATCTAAGGATATAGCCTGAACCCCCCATGTATATGTGCTCCTGCTGACAGGAATAGAAGAAAAGACAGCAGAAAAAAGGCAACGACTTTGAATGTATAGAAAGGAATGTACTGAATGGCTGCCTACACTTACTTCCTCCCATTGATAATGAATTGCCTATTTACGCATATTTGTGCATAAATGTGACCTTACACAGGGTAAGCTCATCTTTTACATAATATAGAAGTATTTGAATTGAAATCATGACTTAATGTTTGACAACTGCAGGGCTTATAGTGAAACAAATCGACTGCAAGTGCAACTACTAGAAAACAAGACTGTCTACAACCATGCTAGCAGCTCTGTAAGGCTGTACGAAGGCACTGGGGTCCTTTGAGCTAAATGCTGATAGCCTGATAGATAGCAGGTCACATTTACCTTGGTCACCATCTAAGTTTAGCATGTTAGCATGCAGCTGAGGCTGTTGGGAATGTCAGTAGTTTTGCAGGTATTAAACAGGTCATAAACCAAAGTATTGAACAAAATAAATTCCATCCTCTGGGGACCATAAATGTCTGTACAAAATTTAATGGCAATCCATAGTTGTTCAGATATTTCAGTATGAGCCAAAGTGGTAGACCAACCAACTGACATTTCCATCCCCAGACTCACACCAGCAGGAAGGCAAAAAAAAAAGAAAATCAAATTAGCATCTACACTACTTTTATGTTTTTATGAAAACATGTCCCAACTTGTGTCCTAGTGTCTGCAGTGCTGTGGGGAAATTAGACTGCTGACACCAAAATGTTTCATCATTGACCCAAACACAGATAATTAGCTTGGTTTGACAAATGCAGCTACAAATACAATTAGCTGCATCTCTGCACAGCTCTGTTGATGTAATTGTGACTTGACTGAACAAGTGGTTTCATGTGGACACGAGAAAAGCCGTAGACTTTGATCTTATAAATTGTGACTTGAGAAAAGATGAGTCAGTTCACATCTTTTGTACTTTTCACCTTTGCTGATTGTACTGTAGCTCGGTGAGTGCCAAGACCACAGGGCTAATTAGCCTTTCTGAAGTGATTGATATCAGGGATGTAGAGACATGCCAAATGAGTAAAGCCTGTGATGACTCATGAGCCAGGATTGAGCCTTGTTTTTAGAATTGTTTCTGGACTGCAAAAATGTCAGGTACGAAAAATGTTTGATTTCTTGACTTGAGGACAGATAATGCTTACTTTATTATGATGGCACATGGTGAGAATAACAGCGTGTGAAATTTGTATTATCGATATAGTAATTTTGAGAATCATTCTCCCTCAAGAGAATCTGAAGGTTTGTGAGGTTTATGAATTATGTGTCCCTAAAATAAGACTTTTTTTTGTTAAATCGAAACATTCTCACATTTTTCAGCATTTATCTATCAATCCAGTCATGCAACCACATAACCATTCCTTTGTGTCATTTATATTTATTTATTACCAATTTTCAGAATTTGATTTAAGAGAATCGAACACTACAAGGATGCTGGCATTTTCAGTCTCACGCTGACTGGCTTATGTGAGTGGTATTTTAAAAGTGACACTGACTGGGGAGCTACAGCATTTGTTACAGTACTGCCACCAAAAGACCCACATATACACGCATTTCTTATCCACGGCTGCGCCTGCTCCCAACAGGAGGATACCCATTGATTTTGGTGACCCCATGACCTTTCCCCTAGTACCACCATCAAGTCAACCTTCGGTTTGAAAAAAGAAAAAGGCAAATTCTGGCTAACTTTATTTATAAAACAAATTTCCACACAGCATATGTATTGACTTTGTAATGGTTATCTGGGGAAATTATTAGACCTTGTCAGAGATCTGCTCTCTGAGTACTTGATGGATACCTGATTACTCAAAGGGAGGTCTCAGCATTGATGATGCATCCTAAAGCTAATCGCTCCACTGATCCAAACCCTTGGCAAAAATTACCTCTCTCCATTGCATTGCAGCATTTAAAATAACAGTGGCCCAGGGGGGGATACAAATTACAGCCCAAAATAAGAAAATCGTAACTCATAATTTAGAGAAAGGAATGCCGTGGCATTTAACCCATACAGCAGCTGTAAGAAACATGTTTGGGTATATTTTCCCTATAGGTCAACAACAGTACATGGCTGCTGTAGCTTACCAAGGTAGAAGTTGCGATGTGTATTTTTATATACCGGTATTTCTCTGTTAGATAGTATGACAGTCTGATTTCATCAGAAACCTAGGAGCCCTTCTCATCTACATCTAAATGTGAGCAAAGGCTAAGTTAGACCAAGCTACTGGGTTTGTTGTTATTGTATTGGGAATCCTCTGGAAGCAAATGTGTCTCCTTCAGTTGTCATTGTTTCATTGCTATATTTAGCAACTCCAGCACCAGCTCTGAATGGAGCCCATCGCAGGGTTACATTCTTTTACCACATCTTTGTGAACAGTTTCATCAGTTTAACAAAACATTCATCTTTCTCCATTCTCCACATCCTGTAGAATCTCCAAATGTTTGTTTGTTTGTTGGTAATGTTGAAGAAACCGGCAAGGGTAAGCTAAATTTTGAAAGTATATAACCGCCCCCCCCCCCTTNAACATGCACTGCCTGACTACTGCTGGAGGACGAGTCCACGAGAGAGCGTTGGGGAGAAGAGCGCAGCGCATCGTTGTCGTTGCTAACCGTGTCCAACTACCTCATGTCTCATTCACCTGTTTGAAAACACCGAACATCATCATAATGAACGTAAACAGCCAACATGGCTGTTGTTTTTTTTTGCTTTATCCAACCTCTTTTTGGTCGCAGCCTTTTCTTCTTCTGTCTTTCCTTTCTCTGCCATTCTTGTGCGACTAGTTCGCTAGCTTTAGCCGCCTAGCCGCGTGGAAGACGACGGGCATGCACAGCGAGTGCAGGGTCAGAGGTCAGGGTCAGAGTGCGCGCAGGTAGTCAGATGTGTAGCTGGACAGGCAGGCAGCCCGTGCAATCATTTCATTCGATCTGAATTAAATGACTGGACGGGCTTATTACAGTCCTGTGACAGCCACAGACACCGGACTTTTTTCCTTTTTTTGTCAGAGCACTTGAATTATTGATTGCTGTCTGGATGTAAAGAGAATTTCAACAAATATGACAAAAAATGCTTATAAAAGACATTACCTACCCAAGCTTTAAAGCTTCACTTATTAATGTTTTTATATCAACACTGGATCATCGGACGATGTGCAGTGACGAACTCACCAATAATTATTGTCTGACTCTGCAGTTCTCCTCAGCTCTATGGAGTGTTTTAGCGCCTTTCAGCTCATTGTTTAGGTTTTATGGCCCGCAACTTTAATGTTTTGGTTCACTGTAACTGCAATCACCAACCTCATTTTCAGTCCAGTTTTCATTGAAAAAGCTCTGATAAACCCACTGTAGGTGTCCAGCACCAAATGACAGACAGACAAAGTTAGCGACTAGCTTAAATAGAGGCTTGTCTCTAACTTATGGCAATACTTTCAATTTTCCACTTTGCTGTATGCTCATGTTTCACACCCTACTTATGTGAGATGATTATTTGGATTTGGATCCTGGATAGGAATATCACACATTATGCATTGGAGGGAGTTTTGATTGTCATGTGTGGCTTCAAGACATGAATATGCCAACACAGTATAACATCTGGCTAGCATGTATCTCAGCCCACCTCCTGCAGTCATTTAGGCAACTGGATATCATTTGATTGCTCAAGATACATGACAACATTAATGGAGTCAACACTGAACTGGGTAGATGGCAGAGCAAGTGTACTTTTGTAGTCAGTATGTTGTACTTGTTGCACTGTGTAGAGAAGACAGCAGAATAATTAAAGGTATGCACAGTTTGCCTCAGTGATAGCGCTGCAGGAAAGGTCGGGGGTCATCAGAAGCAACAGATCTGTTTGCTGTGTGAACATAACTTTTCATGTCAATCCAGCCATTATTTTTTGGTAGGCAAGAAAATGCACACAAAAAATGGCTGAACCAAGGTAATCAAATAATTTGCAGAAACAACAAAAATCGTAAATGAGCAGATCCAATATTAATCTTTAATTCATTGTATCTTTATCTCATACACAATCACTTTAATTTCCAGGTGCATGATGTTTGAGATAAACACGTAAATTATCCCCAGTCTGTAGCTACGCAATTAGTTTGTGTCCTAATTGTCTGTTATATGATTTCCTAAAATCACTTATGTCAACAAAGCATTTAATGAAAAAGAATTACATGGTCTGTTTTCATCTCCTCTGTCACCACTCTTTCATTGTCATAGCTATTTATATTCTCCAATTTCCTCTTTTTTATCCTCTTTTTAACCCCTTTACTGGGGTTCTGAGGCATGCAATAAACATCTCAGAGGTCCTTGTGGCCTGGGTACATACTAACCATCTCATTGTCCCATAAAATGAGATCTGTGCCCTTATTTGCACCAAGGTCCTGTAGCTGCATCCCTCCCACAATGAGAGAAAACGGCCACAAGGCTGGCAGATCTCGTCCATGGGCAAGAGGTTCAATTACCTCAGTTGTCATGGAGCAATAAATGACAAATTAAGTGGCTGGCACCGAACACTGCTTGAAGGAGGCTGTATCAGAATACTAATGTCAGCTGTGTCTGACAGTGGGTAAAGAGAGAGACAGCAAAAAAAGCCCCAAGTTTGGCAACGGAAAAACAAGACAACTTTTTTCCACCAGGATATATTTTCTACTCCTTGACCTCGATTCAGAATAATTAGGCCTGTTGGTTCCTTTGTTGCTTGAAAGATAGTACAGTGATGTTTTAATTGCTTTTTAAAAGAACACCTTCCTGTTATTTATAGACACAATAAACAGCTGTGTGTATTGTTCAGTTGTATTCATTTAGATTAGGGCCTCTGTCTTGTTATATTCTTTTCAGCAGTCCATGATCTTTGCTACGACAGACTGGAACAGGCATTGTAATCCTGTAATTAGTAGAGTATGCACACAGAATTTTAGACACTGGCTAATGAAAGTGCTGTGTTGTGCCAGTTTCACATCACATTAAAAAGCTAAAGGTCTATAGCAACACTAGCAGCCCTGTGAAGGTTTGATGTTCATCACACACCAGAAAATAAAATCATTGGATGAAATATGGATATGGATATGTAAAGTTTGGCCTAATGGTGGCAGGAAACACCATGCCCTTATGTAAATGAAATGAGTTTGTCCACTTAGCTCCACATTGTCCGACTTAAAGTCACGGTCAAAAAGAAGTTGGAACATTTTTATCTTGTGTCGTGTGACGTGTTACTAAGTGAAACTGACTAAATGTGCCTGAAAGTGGGCGTGGCTTAGCAAATACAGCGGCTTGTGGAGCTGTCGTGAGATACAGAACTGTAGAGGACTGTTGGCCTCCACCCACACCTCCCTCACGCGCCTTATTAGATCAGGAGGAGGAGGACACTGGAGAAATGAATAAATTAGGCCTCAACCACAGTCTTTGGAAATGTACAAGAGATACATGAACAATTAACACAGGGACACAGGGTTAGAGCTTGGGTTGTATTTTTCATTTCACTGTGTCTTTCAAGGTGCATTAATAGATTTTTGGGTGCAGTGGAACAAGCTGTAAAAACATTGGCATATTATCACCTTATAAAATTGTTGTGGTTAGTAACAACGTTTTACACACCGAGCAGACATGGAGCAACATTAATCTGGAGTTGTGTTTCTGATCACCTAACAAGTCCAGTATTCATTCTCCTTTTACTTTTGTTTTGGTCTCGAACCAACTTCAGAGGAAAATATCTGTCTGCTGCCTGCCACTGCTGAAAATGAGGTGGAACTGCAGAATTGGAAGATTTTTCTCTGTGGTTTCATCACTATGAGAGACTCCTTTCAATTTACACACAGTCATTTGATCCACTGTTACTAGAAAGATATTGACCAGTGCAGCTTTAACTCAGACTGGAGCAACAAATCAACCAATTCTGCCATCCTTAATGTCATGCCACTAGCATGGCTAAAAATAAGGATTTCAAATCAGATCAGCGTTGGAAGTTTCTGAGTTAATGTGATTGCTGAGCATAGTAGACCAACAGCCAACCCATAATCTGCTTGTTGTGTATTCCCCACTGCGAGCACGGCTAAATAATCAAACTGAGGCTAAACTGAACCACTAGATCTTCTAATCAATTACATTTACTGTCTCCAATCCGGCTTAAAGAACAGATGCAGGGTTGTGCTTTGGCCCAAAAAACAGAAACTCGTCTTACTGTATAACACTGTAGGATACAGACAGACCCCACTGACATCTTTTACGCCTCCCTATCCTTCAACACATCAGTGAATTTAAATGTATGTTGCTCAGAAAACATTGAGGTTGCTGACCTCTACTCCCCTGTTCCCATCATTCTCTCCACTTGTTTTTCTTATGTGATTTATTACTGTACATTCTGCTGGGTACATTGCACCCTGTTCAGCAGACAGACAGTGTAACTGAGTCATGCTGCAGCAGTTTTGTCAGGGTAACAAAACGTTTGCACTGGGACTGTGAACTTACATCCACAAGGTGACCTCCAGGGAGATCCTGTCAGGCTACCCAAGGTGACAGCCGAGCACCTAAAGTACGCCGTGCACACATGGGGAATGTTCTGCAGTAAAATGAAGGAAGGCGTCACACGGATGAGATTCATTCATCTTAATAAAGTTGACCATCAAACTGATGTGGCTGCAGAGGTGCTAGTTAGAAGGGGGGTGAAATGCAGGGAGACAGAGAGAGGAGAGGAGAGAAGCAGACAGGGCGATGGGAAAGGTTTCTCAGCTGTAAACACAATGTTCTTTTCCCAGCATCAGTCCTCTGAATAGAACAGTACCTGTCTACCTGTTGGCAACATCCTGGCAGAAAAGCTCATTTTGTAGAACTGCTGCAAAGCACATTTTAATTTGACTCCCAAATGCCTGGCAGCACAATTATTCTTTTAAGTAAAAATCTGTCACACGTTCACATAAATAAACGTGTTTTGCTACTCAACATCATTGGCTGACACACTGTGTAGCACAACAGTGATTCAAAGTATAGTCACTTCACGATGGCTGTTACATTGCTGTTTTAAACACCCACTGTCTGTAAGGTCTTTCCCATGAGATATCTTCTGCCACACATTAATGCGTTTTATGTTGCCAGCAGTTTGTCTGTAATAAATACTGGGTAGTTTGCACAAGCGGTGGACAAACTAGGAAAATCGCACCGCCCACAGAAGCTCAAACTTTAACAGGAAAAATATGTCACAGTTTTTACAAGAGTGATGGCATGAAAAAAAGGTGTACTGCAACGGCTCTTACCTCCTCACCCAACCAGCTGCTACCCTTCCCTGTAATATTTAGGAATGATCTCACAAAAAAGTACCAAACGTGTCTATTGAAGTAGACAGATTTTTGAGTTACCAGTTATTCGCTAACCTAACCTGACTAACTACTTTCCCAGTAAAAGCCTTTCAGCTGCTTGCCGCTAGTGGCAAGTGGAAAGCTTTTAAGGCATAGAGAGCAGCAGCACAAAGTGTTCAGGATGCAACAATAGAGTACGGTGCCAGAGATATAGGCAGTGCAGTTCAGTTCAGCTGCACATGGAATGTGGGGGGTGTTTTCAGATTGGACACTCACTGGACTCACTTGTTGTAATTTCTTTGTTTCCTCACTCAAGTTGGTGCTTGACTAGGATGGGTTTTTTGGGGTTTTTTTTTTAATGTTTGCTAGTCATGTAAGGTAAAGAGAAATAATAATGTGGATTTTTCATGGTGCTCAGCAATACAGCCCTCTAGCCCTGTGGAGGATTACAATACTTATAGTATTCCAGCAGTTTTAACACTGTTGTGTGTTTTTTGCCACACAGCCTCACAATTTTGCTGGACCAACTAGGAACCTAATTAATAATTTTCTTTTGAATTTTATTCGCTACATTAAAACCTACATTAAAGTCTGCACTTGTATATATCAGCTGTATAGTCCTAAAATCATGAAGCTCCAAAAACCCCACTAAGCCATATAAAGATCTTGTCTTTCTTTCTTTCTTCTTTTAAAACTGGCTTATTTATAGTGTAACTGTAGTTTAGTCTATCCTTATGTCCTTGTGCATAAGAAATAGTATTGTAAAAGCCTGATCTATAAAATCCTGTTATACTATGTGTGTGCATTTTCTGTGCATGTGTCTGCGTGTTTGGGCCTGAAAAAAATTCATTGGGGCCAATCGTTGCTAGCTGACGTCACTGGTCTCTAGTACAGACACTGCAGGTGAGCAGTGAGGCCACTAGCTTTGCAGGAAGTGAACAGAACTACAGAAGCCATGTGTCACTGGTGCTACATGCTACTCATGTAAGCTCACCATTTTTAAAACTGTTTTTTTCTCTCTAGTCCTTTGCATGACCTCACACATTGAGCAGGGGAAGACAGTTTGGTAGAGACACGTCATGCAATGGTCCTGTTTAAGTAGTTATTATAGTAGTTAACTATAGGGGTGCGGCTGCACGTAAGGACAGCGTGGTTAAAGTGTCCTTTTGTATACCAGGCCTGTGGGGAAGTGGCATGAGCACCACCAATGACACCGAATTAAAACAAAAACCATAAATCTTGCAGATCAGGTCCATGGAGATGACAGTTTGAGACTAGTTAAAGTGGGGCAACACAGCTTCATCAACATCCGTCCCTTTGTTTGGCAGGGAGAAGAATGACAAGATAATGTATGGTTCCATGCAGCGGCTATTGTATCGCAGCGCTGGCCTCACGCCATTTCCCTTGATTTGTATATTATCCTGCTGCAATATTCACATCTCATCACCGCAGATGAATCTGTGCCGGGCCTTGGCCCTTAATATCAACCCGATCCTCCTAGTGCAGATCGTTCCTCTGTGGAAATATCACGGGAGGCCAACAGCTGGCTGCAGTTCATCTCTTGTCGCTTCACATTTTCAGCCACATTAATATTGGACAAGTCTGTTCAAGTTCAGAGGCTGTTTTGAGACTGTAGCACTTAAACAGATGGCCGTCCTCTTGGCCTCTTTTGAAGGAGGCAGACAAACAGAATAGGGACAAACCAAATCGGGTATTTTTTTTCCTGAAGTTCATTGTCTTGAACATTTTGTGCAATCAGTTGTTTCCTTTTAAATATGTTGGTTCTTCAACCAATCATGAGGAGAGAGATCAAATCTAGAGCAGGAAAATTATATGTGTGTGTCTGCCTGTATGTTTGTGCCTGTTTCTATGCAATGCCTGGTCAGTATACTTAAAGATTTAATATCAGAGTAGAAACTAAAGGGGATATTCACATAATGGTAGAGCACATAAAATATAATGTGGCGTACACAGACACGCACAAATGCAGACACACACAATCTTCCACAGCATTAAGAGTTACGACATACAGCCTATTCTTTAGAGTTATCACCATGGAAACTGGACAGGAGTGAAAAGCCTGTACTGCTGTGGATGGAGCAATGGCACGACAGCATCCTGGGTCCTACACCGTGACATTTATATGAAATTGTTTAGCGCAGTGTATAAACTTAATCTGTCAACTCCTCTGAAATGCAACATGTATCGATTCTTTTTGTCACCGTTGCATTTTTTGCTTTGCTTTGACCACTGTAGCTCCAATTCAACCTGAGTTGTTAGAAGGGGTCAGTAATGTATCAAAAACAAATGTGACCGTGATAACAGTAATGAAAATTCCTCAGCAACACTGCTCAGTTATACATCAGTAGCCAAAGTGGTTCTCATGTTGCTTCACTTCTGAGCTCTGAAATGGTTGCATGGCTGGATTAAAGGTATTACCTAAGTTCCTTCATGCTTCAGAAAGTCAGCTTTTTCAGTATATTCTTAAAGATCCTCTCCAGACATGTTTTAGGACATATAAAAATTCTCTATTTGAATAATAATTTGTCTGATATGCCTCCCCCCTATATTAACAATGGATGAAATAACGCTGTGTAATGTGAAAAGTGTAATTCGTAGTGATGAACCCACGGAGAATTATCGCCTGACTCTGCAGCTCCATTCAGGTCAACAGAGGTTTATAATGTGTGGTTTTACGGCCCGTAACTTTACTGTCGGTTCACTGTTACTGCATTCATTGACGTTGTTTCTAGACAGCTAAACCCACTGTACGCTACCTACCCAGCACCAAACAGCAAACAGACAAAGTCAGCCACTAGCTGGTGAACATAGAGGAGCATTTAGCAGCTGAAGAGACAGGTATTTCCCATATAAGTTAGTGGAGACCAAAACAGAGCTTAAAAAAAGAAAGCATATTGACTTAGCAATAACTTTATAAGGTGATATTGTGCAAAGTTGTGTTTATAGCTTGTTTCCTGTGGCCCCAAGTGGACAAAAAATCACTTAATGCAGGTTTAACTTCTTCTAATGTGTGCCTTGGTTGAGGGTTAAGTATGTCTGGGAGCATGCTTTCTTGACTGACAGGAGTCTAAGCCCATCACACTCAACCATGGTCGCTGCTGCTTCGTCATCTCCCTCCTCAACCCTACCCTTATTTTCCTGGCCACAAGTGGTAAACCCAAAACCAGGCTCAAAAAGGACCCCTCAATCACAGACTGGTTTCTGGCATATGTAAAATATGTCATGAGTTATTTGAATTTCAACATCTACAAATCATAATCTACAAAACTTTTTGTGCTGTGCTTATTCTTTAAATATACTGAAGGGGAAATGTAATGAGAACAGGAAAAGGAGCAGTTTGCACATAACTAATTACCTGCCTTATGCACAGTTCAAGTATTTGTCAGAGTTTTCCTTAATTAGCAGGTACCTTGTTGTTTGACAGCTTCATGTTGTTGTGTCTCACTGACAACGGCAACAGAGACTGGAAAGAAGAGTGGAAGGAAACAGAAATGTAATAGTGAAAAAGCCAACGGGAGGATTATAGCACTGTCTCTCTTGAGTCAGACTGATGTAGCCCCCAAAGCTGAGTTTAGGTTTATCCCGACCCCTTTTTTAATCCTAAACCCCAGCCCCTATCCTCTCTTAAACTGAACTGTAATCCCCAAATTAACCCCTAGCCCAAACTTTCACTTATCCTTTTCACTTAGTTTAGTTATGGAACTCTGCTGACTTGTTACTAACAAATACAGTCACTTAATTGGACTATCCAAATATGCTGTGGGCAAATTACCATATCTCTGATGTTTTGGAGTACTTGCATATCAGCACATTCACACAGATTTAAGATGTTGGAAAGAAAAGGACAGACTCCAACTCTAGACTCTGTCTGTAAAAGCTTCCTATCAAACAAAATATTGCCCAACTTTTCTAAAGCACTCATCCGCAAAATCAATGAGCATTCAATCTGAACCAAGGTGATTGCATTATTACCATATCCATTAAACACACGTCTGTCAGTCTGGTTTTTCATATCTTTTTTGAACTTACAGTATGAAATTATCTGTGATTTGCAACATTAGTTCGGTATCTCATCTGGACAAACCAAGGCTGATAAACTCCAGAGATCCATTAGAGAATGAAATAGCTTGAAACGGGTGCACTGAAAAGTCTTTCTTTTAGTGTAACTGACTATGTATCTCTTGACAAACTTCTTTTCTTGTGGTGGGAAAGTGAAAAATAAGTCCAAGAAATACCTTAGGTGTAATATATTGTCTGTTATTAATGATCTGTTTTCCTTTTTAAATAACTTTGTTGTATTTCTATTATGAAGGACCGGTTGCTTTCCTTCCTTGCACTATCCATCTGTAACCCTGAAAAGCAATAAGGGGGTTAAGGTGATAACTGAATAACTATTTACATTAAATCTACAATAACTGTTTTTTGGCCACTGTGAAGACAAAATTGTCATTATTACCTTTTAATTTAGCAAAGAATTGCTTATTTACACATCAAGCTGATATGGAGCAACATTATCATTCATTTAGAGTCGTGTTGCTGGCCACCAGGCAAAGGTCCAATATCCACCCTCCTTTTAGCTCTGTTTTTGGTCTCCACCAACTCGTGAGGGAAATATCTGGCACTTTAGTTGCTAAATGCTCCACTATGTTCACCAGCTAGTTGCTAACTTTGTCAGTATGCTGTTTAGTGATGGGAAGGTAGCGTACAGTTGGCCTTTTTTTGCTGAAAGCAGAAAATGATGCTTTAAGAGCAGTGAGAGTGAACCAAACATAAAAAGTTGCAGGCCAGAAAACCAAAAGAATGAACTGAAAGATGCTGAAAAGCTCTGTAGAGCTGAAGGAAACTGGGTGCTGGGTGATAATTATCTATGGGTTCATCAAGAATGACGCCTTTTACATACAAACAGTCATGTCATACATTGTGAATCAAAAAATATTGATTATAGCAGCTCTAACTTTATTTTAACTGCCCGGAGAAAGTCCATTGCTGTCTGTTGGATTGACAGTCAGAAGCTTGTTCAGACTAGCTGTTTGCTGAGGGTTAACAGTGGATAGCACTAAATATTGTGGTAATATCCATAGTTGAGTCTTGGTTTCTCTGGGTTTTTGCTTTGGAAGAGAACTGGTCAAATATATTAGTATATTTCCTCCAGTAAGGTAGAGTTGGTCTACTCATGCAACCAGAGCCCAAATGAAATAATACCATCATGTAGTATTATACATGTACATCAAAAAAACGGTTTAAATTTCATGTTACAGTACATGCTGTACACTGTGGGCATGTCAGTAGAGCATCTGGCATACTATCAAATTGGATTGCTTTAGTTCTCTGTCCGAATGGAAAAAAAGCCTATGCTGTAGATTTATTTTTCTTGCATCAAGGACAGCAATATTTAGTCCTCAGTACAATGCATGTCACACAATGAAAGCAGCGTTTAGCTCTACCTTATGTGTGCGATTTTTGTTACATAAATTATCTATGAAGCTTAAAATAAATATGAAAGAATAAAACACTATGATACCATAACAGTTCCAAGTAAACAACTGCGACCTTCGAAGCAACATATTTTTCATTGTTTCATGATTGAGGCATTTAATGGCTGTTTTGACAAGCAGCATCAGCACATACTGTATATGTGTGTACGTGTGTGTGTGTGTGCGTGCACTCAGGAATGTGTGTGGGAGTGTAAAGAGAGAGAAAAACAGTCAGTGAGGGAGAATGAACCAAACACAGTAGCGCACATTTTACTGTATGCCTCTCGTTGAATAAGGATTAATCTATGCATCTATATTTCTTAGCATCCATATTCAGGTTGCTTACATCTACATACATCAGAAAAGACTCTTTAGTGACTCATAAATTGTCCATCCAGTAAATAACAGTAAATCTCAGCATGCGTTGCCAACATTGATGAGCAGAAAATGGGATGAGCAGCATTAGGAGAAGATAAATCCCCACATCTGAAGGATTATGGTTATTTTGACAAATGCGAAGCGCTTTTCAAATAGAAATGTAATTACATGGTGAATATTAAAGTCAGCAAAAGATGATCTTTCTGGAATTCTAGCACATGCAGTATTACAATGTACAACTTTCAGTTTCCATTCAGATGGATGTCCATTTTTTCTCTCCTGATTGCTAAAGCCTTACAGGGAGGATGCTAATGGTCTGCTGTCTGTAATACGTGTTGTACGATTTATTAAATATCATGTTTTATTGTGCAAGAGCGAATTCATCCTAGATTTTCTCTGCACTTTTGTGGCATTCGTACTAATGACCATGCACAAAATACAATATCTGAATATGTATTTCGCCTACAGTACAGTTTGCCCCGCTTAATTAAGTTTACTGACCACTTGTTATGAGCTTCATGTCTGTGTCACTCACCCTGAAATCATTTTTCAATTTATCCATGCCAAGCAACAATCAGGGAAGGGGGTCTTGTGGCCATTAGCATGCCATTCAGCATCCATGAGTGTGTAGCCTAATAGACAGCGATGATAATAGAGGCTTGTCTGTGCTCTCTCGCCGCAGCGTTGACCACTGAGTGAATTATCCAGCTGACAGAGAGCAGCAGCACAGCTTAGGAGGCGGAGGATGTTGTTAATATGCCAATGAGAGCTCATGCCTCCCGTGCCAGTCTGAGGCATGCTGGCATGGTGCAGCTGCCTATCACCTAATTGGGAATCATTTAGCAGCAGCTTGACCTACATTCAGAGCAGTGCAAAGGGGGACCACCTATGTGAATGTTTTTATTAACAATCCAAAGCTAATAGCTTGGGAGTTAGAATTAATTGCTGTGCGCTGTGTCACAAGAGTTTATATCATCGTCCTCTTCTGCATCTGCAGCAAAGTGCTTTAGAGTGGGTCAGTAGAGTGCTTTATTGCAGAACTGTGCCTTTTGTCAGGAAACACTGAATTTGCCGGAGAGGTAGTTTTATGTAACATCGGAAGTTTGTGATATTAGGGCACTCCTCTTCAAAATATTTTCTTTTAAATGGAAGTTATCTGCTGAGAGTTAGATGACAAGATTGATACCACTCTCACAAACATTTATTTTGCATTGATCCCTGTGTAGTCAGATCTGCTGCAATTTTTTATTAACAAGTCAGAATAGCTAGACAAACTTAACATTACAAAATGACTCGGTGTGTGCTACTCAGAATAGTTTGTACCACACACTGCAGTCTTGGGTAGAAAAGGCCACTAGAACTGGTAGTGAATAATTTTTCATATCGCCTGGGGTGAGGATTTCAGTGCTTATGTTTTGCTGAGGGCAGACTGAAAAGTGTATGAAACCACACTCTTGCTTTGCCTGTGATTTCTGTCTCTGCATCAGGCCTACTACAATTTGTTTTTTCATTTGTATTTTTTCATTTTTGTTTTGTGTAAAAGTTACATTTTTTCCTCATTTTAAAATCACAATTTTTGTGTTATCAACACCCAAACAACTAAACTGAAATAAAATGAAGCAACTTGAGAAATAAAAAAGAGTGCTATTGTTTATACTAATAGCTGTTCGAGCTTGAAACCTAAAAAAAAAATCCCAGACCTATTGAGAAGATGATTTCTTAACCCTTTAAACTTTAGATTTTTCCAGTGATAAACAATGAGTCATTCTAGCTGAGAGGTGCAGAAAAAAGAAGAGGATCATAAAATTCAAATGGGATGCATTAACCTCTGGTATAAATGTGTTACACAATATAAACATACAATACAGCACCTGAAATGGAGGTGTAGTTTCCACAGGTAGCAGTCTTTGTACAGAACACTCTTTAAATTCCCTTCAGGGTAAATAGGTTGAGCTATAGTTTAAACAGTTAACATAAAGTGAAGACAAGATCGGGCTGATGCCAGATGCCTGCTTTATTACCTTGGCCAGTAGCCAGTGACTCACTGAATAACGACTTACACTTGTCAAGAGGAAACAAGGCTATTCTTAGATAGCTATTGTAATCAAGAGATTTGAATTCATTTTATATTTATCCGATTGTGTGGTGCACAACTAGATTGGAAAGGACTTTCTGAGCCATTAAAGTTGAGCAAAGATGGTGATCATGCCTCAGGCAAAATCCCACTGTATGCGGCGTTCAGCCCTAAGCAGCTCCACTGGCGGCTGTCCAAGCTATGCTAGCCAATGACTCACCTCTCTAAGAGCTCCAACCATAACAGCCAACATTTCCTCAATATTCCTGATTAAACCTGAAATGCTCACTCTGCTTGGTTGGCCAAAAAGCCTTTTATTCTTTTCTTCTGTGCTAAGACATGAAACTGATCCTGTTTTAGTTTACTGCTTCAGAAATGCAGATATTTAAACTTTATCTCACTCATGAAGAACTGGGAGAAGGCTGCCTCTGCTGAGTGTGAGTGGAACATGTTTAAAATGCAATGCGATGTTTGTTGACCTGTGAGTGGTACTGTGAAAATATGCAACAACATTTATTCCAATTGAATGACTCTCAACTGTATCGAGACTTCATTACACTTATGAAGAGAGCTGACATTAAGTTAATTGACTTTGTTTTGACATTTTGCATTTTGTATTTTAGTAATTAGTGGATGCTCTTATCCAGGGAGACTGACTCTGAGTTAGAAAAGCTGTTTGATATGTTTCACGAAAAGACATAATAATCGGTCGGCTAATTGAAAGACATTAGGATGTTGTTGGAATTAAAAATGTGACCTTTTGGTTACCGGGCAGCTGTTTTTCCAATAACTAGACCCACTTGCTACCCAAAATATACAAACAGTGGCTTACTTTTAGATGCATCTAAAAGCAGGCACATTAGTCAGCCGTAGGTGTGCTGCTTCAGTCCTCATCATTTTTTAGACAGCTTTTTAGTCAAGCAGCCCGGCCGTATGGATGGCAATATCGGTTGGTCGGTCGGTTCATCACTTTGGTCCAGATTGATATATCTCAACAACTATTGGATGGATTGCATAGAAATTTAGTACAGACATTGATGGGTGAATTCTACTGACTTTGGAGACCCCCTGACTTTTCCTCTACTGCCACCATTCACATTTGTTCACATTTGAGACTCATTCTTAATGACGAGTGTTGAAGAATTACAAATTCAGTGATGTTTCTGTCTCTCTTTAACTCTGTAATGTCTGTAGAACACCCTCTGTAATTAATTAATATAATGACTGTGTTTGTAAAGTGTGGCCTTAGTTCTACTTTACAACTTCTAAGAGACAAGTTGCAGATATACCACCCATGGCTGTCAATGAAAAAATACTGGGGAGGGCCTCACTAAAAATTAAAGAGCCCATGAAATAGAAATTTTAGTTTATTTCATGGTAAGCAGCTCAATGTGAATAAAAAATGTGAGTTTAACTTCGTGAACCGCACACTGAGAGTGCACTTTATGTAAGCTACAGTAGGTGACAGTTCAAGCAAAGTGCTGGAAAAGGCAGCAACTGACTAAAGTGTTTGAGGAGGAGGCAATAAAAAAGAGAAAAAGGTTGTGATACAGTGTGGTTGTTTTTTAACAAACTTAACCAGTAAACTGGCTGGGGGGGACAGTATGTGCGTATTTGTGTGCATCTCTGTATTAGAATGTGCTTTTTGATCGGTAGCATGTCAGACAAACCGAAAAATTTGCATACACGCTATTTTGGAAATGAAACGCATCCACTTCTTGCTTAGAGATGTCAAAGTGTTACAGCACAAAGTCCAAGTCGAGGCATTACCACACATGTTGCATCACACTTTACCTCCTGGGCGAGCAGGAAAATTAGTTTGACACCGGCACAATTTGGAGCCTCTGCCGTGTCAATGGTAAATGTTATGGTTAATGTGAATCATATACATAAAGTATTTCTTACTTCTTTGAGTCTAAAAGGTCCAATTCCAAACAGTAAATTGCAAACAGAGACAAAAACCTTGACGTTGATGCATTTGCAGCAGACTGAACATAATGACAAAAAAAAAGAGGCACTACTTGTGTCTACTTGGTTCTTTTAGAAGGTTTAAATCAGTCTGCACGGTGATGGTAAGCAGGATATACTTTATGTTTGAAGCACAGCAGAAATAACCTGACACAACAAATAGGCAGCTTTGCATTGCAGTTTGTAACTATTTTACATTCTCTTTTGACTATTTGAACAACACAAATCCTTCGAAAACTAAAAATGCTATTTTAGTCCAAAACAAAGACTTTATGATTCCTCATAACTGTTTAAGAGATGCTTTCAAGTCTTTTTATGCTGTCTGGACAATTCATACTGTTTATAGTGAGGAAACATACAGTATACAGTAGTAATGGCACTATACCTTTCTAAAAGGTGTATTTATTTATGTATTTACAGATCTGTAGAGGTAAGGCAAAAAAGTCCTTTATTGTCTCAGTAACTGCAGCTCAGTTTATTTTATGACACTTTTGGATTTCAGCTGGGATAAACTGGCAATGTGGAAGAAGGAGGCGAGAGATGTTAGAGAGACAAAGGTTGTAAATGCTCTGCCAACTACTGCTGTACACAGAGAGAGTGGGTTACTGGTTCAACCAGCCAAACCGACCAAATCTATATTGACTTCACCACTTACATGTTTGACTTTTTCTATTGCAATAATTGGAGAAAACAAGTCCACAATGTAGCCTTTCCCCTTGACAATTTGTATAGAGAACTCCCAGATCCACCCCCC
>NTHP01000004.1:2872068-2908574 GCA_003416845.1 Oplegnathus fasciatus | reverse complement strand
CCCCCCCACCCCACTTAGCTCATTTTGCATTCGGAGCATTGTTGTTCATGAATTTTTTATTAAGTCCTCTGAAGTAGTGTGCAAAGTTCAGCCGTTGAATTAGACAATAGAGTGTTTTCAACTAATCTTCCTATTAAAGCGGAGAGCAACTGGAGCCAGATCGTTTCCGCAAAGGAAAACATAACCTTTACAAAGCTGTGATTTTAAAGTTAACGTTCTGAATGGTGGCAGCGCTGCGAAACTTGACCTAACCAGATAACAGAGAAAACCTAATCTAAAAGCCAGATCAGCTTTAACTAAATCCTTTTGTGAGCCGAAAGAATAAAAGACAACATATTTTACAATAGATGCTCTGCCCACTACTCATATTATGGTGATCTGATTTTTCAAGCAGGCACTTTGAATACTGGAGCTTGTGGTGGCTTTAACAAACAATAAACAACAGTAGTTGTAACATTATGTTCATTCATTCTTTCTACACTTTCATGCAGTTGAATATGCAGTGTTTGAAAATGGGGATAATTCATTGCTTAGAATAAGACTGTTAAAGTTGATGGAAAATATATATTTCCGTGTGGAGGTGAATTTGACCAAAATGCATTCAAGTGCTGCATGTGTCCTGCGTTATCTGACACATATGAATGTTGCTTTGTGCATTTCAAGATGCATGCGTGCATCCATATTTTGTGTGAACACATTAATAGACATTAGGATATTAATATCAATATCATATAGGCTTTGATGCAGCTTTATCCCATTTAATTGACATAATTCAGACCACACTAGCACGTAAAACTAAGAGAGGTCTTTGAATCAGCAAAGTGCTTGTAATGTAATAAGCACTCTCTTCTAAATGGAGCCTTGACTCCATTTAAAAGAGGGCAGAAAATATGTGTGCACTCTTGCTTAAGGCTTTCATCTTGCATATAAATCACTCCAGCTGAAAGTGGGTGTTTGAGCACCACAGATTTCAGGTCTTGGGGCGCGCACTGTATCAGCGGCCAAGGCTGCATTAATGACAGCACTGTGCCATGACTGCATGAAGTAAATTAAGCCAATTCCAAATATTCTGAGAGCGAATAAAATGTTGAAATGGGGGCTTTTTTTTGGTTGATTTAGAAGGTTTACGTGTGGTTCTCTTTTTCTCTCCTTTCCCTTTTCTGCTTTCTGTTTCCGTCTAGATACCGCGGCAGCTGAGCGCTCTGACATTGTACAGGTGTGAGCAGTCGGTTCTGGATTACTGCCATGCCCACCTGTCGCTGCACCTCAACGTGGGCATGGAGCCCCCAACTCAGGCGCTGGGAGGTCCGAGGCCAGCCAAGTACCACCCGGGCCTAATGGCTGCCCTCCCCTCCGAGCCTGTGCTGCCTTGCCCCCAGACCCACTCCCTCCACCAGTGAGCTGTGCGCACTGTGAGGCTCTGCATCCAAACTACTGTATGTCTGCTGCTGCACAGAATCAGTGGAGCACTCAGATGAAAACTGAAGGCTGTGTGGGAGGGAACTGGGACTGGTAAAGAAGCAAAGGAGACAATTAATCTACTGCAGAGCATCCTGGACCCAGGGTAATGAAAATGAAAATATTTCTCAGTGGAAATAAAGGGGTGCAGCAGTATTGATTAGTGAGCTTCTGACCTACCTGACCCTCAGTGTCCTCAATTAGCAAAGGAGGCTGAACAGCAGCATGACTTTCCGCGTTCTGCTCTGCCTCTTGAGGAGTAATAAGGATAATAATTTAATGATTTGTTAATCTTATTAAACATAATTCCTCGACTTCTCCTCATCTGGGCAACTCTCTGCTGCGTCGGGTAAAGTAATCAAATGCAAAATGCTATAAACAGAGCAGGGAAACAGCATGATAAGCAATTGAGTGGCAGAACAAATGAAAGATCAGCCAAGCTAAAAGGTATTCTGCTGCTTTTTCTGATCACGCTGTCAGTCAGCGGTCTCTCTCCAACACAAGCCCCTGTAGCGTTTTTCATCCCGAAAAATGAGCCACCCAAATGAAATTACCCGAGACAAGAGAAACAAGTCAGAAAATAACGGACAGCAATTGTCATATAAAATGTACAGCCTACACATCTTGCCGGCAGTAAGTATTAATTTACATGGTGACTTTTGATTTCCTGAATGATTTGTGATGTTTATCACATTATAATTAATGTAATGGAGCTGAGAAATAAACAGATGAAAAATAAACACCAAGTGCAGATTTTGGTCCGTTGGGATTTTCAGATATTTACTTTTCATCATCCATTTAAATCACTCTTGTAGTTAATGGATCTTTGTTTTTAAAATGTGTTCTTCAACCAATTATCTGATTGTGCACTCATATATCTACATGTGTGTGCTTTTTACAAGATGTTACATTATAATATATGGTAAATAAACTGTGGTAAATGACCAGTAACAGTGTCATTCATCAAGAGCAGTGGTATCAACCCAAACAACTGTCTGCTGTATTTAGACAGCTGCGTAGGTGGTTGAGACTGAAGAGCACAGCGCTAAAGGCAAGACTGATTAATAGTGATATGTGTCTGGTGTTTGCCTCAGTGATCGAGACCCTGATGGTAACTTTCACTTGCTTTTTTCTCCTCCTGTGACTGTGTGTGACCGTTATCTGACGTAATACAGTATACTCGACTCTCTCAACTTGGCTCATGGACTCTTATGTTGCTTCCGGGAGAGGAAAACTTGTGTACAAAACAATACCCAATTAATGTCCTGGATATTAATAGACAGCAGCTCCATGTTCTTCACACACAAAATAGTGTGCCACGAAAATGGTGAAAGCTAAATGTGATATAATTGGAACATTTGTCAGCTGGGAATTGACCGCTGGTTAAACCTGTCCCCTGAACAGCAATTGCCCAATCACAGTTAAGTAACCGTAAATAGGCGCAGCAGCCCTGTGAAGCTGTGGAACATCGTGCATGGAGCTGTAAGAGTGGTACTCTGCATTTAAAGAGTTTGGAGGGTCGTGTCTTTTTATTCAATCTTTCCAAAGCCGTACACACAAGAGCGAAAGGGCAAGAATTGGATTAAACGGTGTGTTTATCTGCTCTAATGTAAGCTGCAACCTTTAGCATGCCCGGCTAACTAGCGTCCTACCTACAGTAGTAATCCAACGTTATATCCAAGGCCAAGGAGCACATCCACTATGTAGTGTGTCCCCACTGCACGGCAGCCGGTCCTGGATACTAATAAATCAGAGTGCAGGGTAATGTCAGCAGCTCCGTCCTGCTCCTGTTCTGCTGTTGGATTTTGGGATGTTTACACTCCAGCGACCGCTGCCAAACTTGTTACAGGAGACAATGAAACACACCGCTTAAGCCTCATCTGAGAACCCTTTTCTCTTGTAACGTTAAAAGTGAAACATATTGTTCAAAAATACAAACAATAAAGCATAAATCTAACCTCTGTCTTGCTTGTCCAGGTGTGTAAGCGAAGCAGCCAAACAGAGTTATGTAAGAAATAAAGAAAAGGAAAAACCTTCATCATACCTAGTACCTAATACTTATGTACCTATGACTGAGACTAGCTAGCTCTACACTGCAATACAAGAACAATGCTGTTTCTTTATTTCCATGTTTTCTACATTGATTATCAGCTGGTGAGGATGCTGAATTTTTAACACACAGCTTCAGCCTCAGTCTTTTAGCATGATATCATGTAGGCTATGTAGCCATCAAATTCATATTTAAGATATTCCTCTCTTTTTTTTAAAAAGTCATCTGGAGACAGGGTTTTCGACCAATTCATGGAGCAAACATTTAATTTTGCTAGCTTAATTAGCTAGTTAGCTACAGCTGATAAAATCTGCCAGCAATAGTCATCATTTCAGCTGGGACAATTGGTAGTCACTGGCTGGAAATCAAGGAACCAATGATTCAAAAATTAATAAGATTTTTCAAGTTGTAAATTGTCCCCGATATCATTGTAAACTGTGCTGTGCGAGAACGGAGAGCTTTGATAATCAAACAAAATGCTTTAGAGCATCTGACCTAACAAATTAAATTGTCTATAGAAAATGATATATTTATTGTTATTTGCTTTTTATATTTTTTATAGAAATGTTATTTTCTTTGTATTTTCTTGTTTTCTTTGGGGGGGGGCGTAATATGTCCAGAGATGTGTAATATTCTGTCAATATTTCAAGATCGTTATCAAAACTGTGTCCATCTCCAGTCATCCAGTAAAATGTAATCAGAACATTTTAAAGCTGATTGTATAAAATCAGTCATCATAATCACAAAAGAATTACGCATTGATTGTGTACAACTGCACACTTGTATGTCATATTTTCAATGATTCCTCAATAACAGACATTTTGTAAATGCTCCGTCTGGTGTTCCTCTGTAAAAAGAAAAGAGAAGGGGAAAAAAAGGCAGTGCAGAAGATATATCTGCTTATGACAACACGTTCTGACACATGACAGATTCACGCTGCTGGAGGATTTACTGCTCCGTAGTCGCACACACTAAACAGTTTAACGACACTGATAGATTGCATATACTGCACTCACTTCAAGTGTTCAGAAGAGCCTTTTCGGTGAGAGAATCAGGACAGGGAGGAGAGGCAGATGCGACAGAATAGCATTCAGACTTATGTGTTCACATGCATTTACACTAACAGGCTGATGACTCATGATACTTCAATCGATAACCACTTCTGGAGCAGTTCCGTCTCTACAACTTCACCCACAAACAAGGAATATAATTATCACCCACAGCACGTCTTAAATCAACTGGGTGACTCATAGAAGCACAAGAGAAGTACAAGATATTTTCATTCTGGAGTTTGCCTAGACCAGGAGGGTTGCTCGATGATTTTACGGGTCACAAGGTGATTTTGGGGATGCGGAAGAACTTTTCTAATGGAGAAATGCTGTCATCTGAAGCCTTGAAATGATTCAACCTCTTATAAAGAATCAACTGAAATATCCTGAAAAACAGAAAAATACTTAACGGTTCACCATGGCGTGCATACACACTCATGTTCGAGGGTCACTGGGTAAAATCATTTTTTGAAGGACCATGTCCAAGCCTGCACAGTGAAGGAACAACAAGGTCTGTGTGTTCCTCATGGAGGCTGACTGAATGTTTTTTTTATATCCATTCCTATCACAAGCTTAATTTTCTGTCAAGGTAATGGCAAGAGATGTTTCTTGGTTTGTTATTCACTTGACATTTTATCTATTTGGACAACATATTGGTCTTTCTGACAACCTGTTGGCACTTTCTTGGAAAGCAGACGCGAGCTATTTTCTCCCTCTTCTGAGCTGTCAGACTAAGCCAGACAATGTAACACTTTATATTATGTGGGCTTAAAATCCTCTCATCCCTCATTCTGTTCCATTGATTTCATCCAGTGATCTTATTTCTGTGGGATTCAGGACGTCATCGAGAGAGCTCTCTACATTTACAAGACTCATAAAAGCATAATAAACTAAAGGGTAGAAGAAGTGGAAAAAGTCATGATAGCTTCTTCATTTTATGTAATTTTTGCACTTCTTTCCAAACGCCTATGTGATTCAAATAGAGTAACTCTTGTTTACTTAAATGATCTATAATCCAATAAAATTGGGCCAGATGTTTTTGCTCTTGGCATAGTCTAACCTATATTCCTCTCATGGATGCAGAGCGGTTGGCATAACACAAAACTAGTGGGAATAGTTACATTTTAAAACTCTGAACAGATGTACAGTTCATCTGAAAGTTGCAGAGTGAAAGATACACACGCTTTCATGTTCGGCTGCACTTCAGGCAGCGGTGTATTTATCTGGAAACATGCGGCTTTGTCTCACCCACGAGTTTACGGTGTATTTGAAGTATTTCGATTTAAGGTCAAGCTCAAATTTCTGTCTGTCTTCGTCCGCTTGCACGTTGCTCTGTCATTTTAGAGTTGTGTTGCAACTGCTGGCGGGCAGGGCAGCTGTGAAAGCTCTTGATTTCCCCGGAGAGTTGCACTGCTGCTATGCCCACACTGAGATTACCTTTACCATCTCACAGGCTCGCTATGACACTGTACACTATGTGCTGCTAGTTTATTTTTAAACTGTCTCTTGAATCTCAAGGCAATCAACTACTTTCCTGATACATTTCAGGTTCAAAGGTGCAGCCACTTTTTAATGCTCAATGACTCATAACTCGGTTTGCCTCATTTTAAGTTGCTTTAATCAGGGATCCTTTGGAGGTGAATAATTCTATGACTCCCACGTTCATATTCAACTACATAATCCTCCATTTTACAAATTAAAACTATCTTAAGGTAGGCCATTGTTTTCCAATGTGATAGGAAGGGACACCTGTCCCTGCATAACCCAGTGATCTACGCAGCAGTGTCATTGTTTAGGGACTGTACAAAAGTGATTGGGGTCATGAGGTGGGCAGAACCTTGTGTTTCACTTGTAAAAAAGGAAGACCCTCCATGGGGTTATTAATGTTTTCTTTCAACCCTCTTCTTGACTTAGAAAAAAACAGCA
Organism: Oplegnathus fasciatus; assembly: GCA_003416845.1. NCBI lineage: Eukaryota > Metazoa > Chordata > Actinopteri > Centrarchiformes > Oplegnathidae > Oplegnathus > Oplegnathus fasciatus. Next base: position 2,902,091 of record NTHP01000004.1, on the reverse strand, counting down.
ACACCCTCCCCACAACATGTCAAAATAATGTAACAGCGTTAAATTAGTACATGTTAACCTTAATACCTTAATGGAACTTCTAATGTGGACCACCAATGTAGACAATAATAAAACCCTGATACAGAGACAGAACTGTTGTCCTTTGTGGCCATTTATGAACCATGGCACAAGTGAAAGTGTTGACATGCAACAATTTATCTCGCTATTAACTATATTGCAAAGGAAGGCTGAAATAAAGTAAAAATAAAAATAAAGATAAAGAAATGAAAGATTCTCCTCCACTCTCCCAAAAAAGTCTGACTGCCCTACCTTCCACCAAAATAAAGATTACAATACCCTCCCCCTTTTCTAACCACCGCTCCCCCTCTAGTAATTTCCGTACAGTCCCTTACCCATTGTCATCTGGTTAAGCAGAAACAAAATCCTAATAAAAAATACATCTTCATCACTTGAAATAATAATAAGCAATTCACAGGAGGATGTCAGCATTATTGGATGAAGGTTTAATATCTAAATCCAATATGCAACATAGGCTTTTCCTTGATTCCTCAGATTTCCTGTACAGAACAGGGCTTCAACAAAACACAATTGGGAAGGGACACGTTGATGCACTAAAAACAGGGTTAATGCAGGATGATGCTTGAGTGAAAGCACATTTGGTAGCAGCGGTGAAAGGAAATGCATGGCTTCCTTTCAAAAAAATGTCAGTAAACAATGAAATTAAGTTTAAAAATCCCACAGCTGTTTCAGCCTCTGTCTCTGCTCTCGTCGCTGAGACCTGAAAGCCAGGATAATGCATTGTCAATTGCAACTATTTAAATAGTTTCAGAATCCATCTCCCTCAATGCCACATTCAGTGTTGAAAATACAAATCAATTATGGTAAATAGAGCCCTAGCAAAGCCGGTACTGTGCTGTGTGGTTTGTATTAAAGGCTGAATGCCTCACACTTCACCAGACACGTGCCCACGTCAGGATTATAGGTGCAGTATGTGCTATATAATGTGAAAATTAACCCCATCCCATAATTGTAGTTAATCTAGTTTCACGTTTAGCTGCAGTTTAAATGAAAGGCAATTAGTTCGGCTTGTTTAGGATTTCTACGTTCCTTACCAGCGACCCTTTTGCCGACTCACAGATACTAGTTAAAAATAGGTGTTGAATGACGTGAACTTGAACTGGTAAATAAGGGAGAAAGTCTGTGATATCCACGTTATTCTAGCCCCATGATAGCTTGCGTGAATTATGGGGGTGTGACTCGCGGTTATTTGTTTCACTGAACCCGTATCTGCAAGACTTAGTGGTACAGGTGTCTGGTGATATGCGAACACAGCCTGTCACACATTATAAACAGTATAATATGATCACAACACTGCCTTTTACTATTGAGAGATAGAAGCACGACCCTAAGAAGCGGCCTCGGATAATGTACAGTGATATTAGCTACTTCACTGATTCTGTGGCCAACATAGAGCCATGTTAGTTTTTTTTTAGTTTAGCACAACTTGCCCCTGAACTCCTTAACATTTTAGCTAACTACTGTTATCCAAAGGCCACTTCTTCGGGTCGCCACCCTCTGGCAGTGGAAAACTGAGGATTGATCATTGTTTAAGGTGTGACAGGTTGTGTTCCCCCCATCATTTATTTCCCAAAAAGCTATAAGAAAAGGGAAGACACCTGTGGCATACCGCTAACTCTCATAGACGATGGTTCAGTGAAGGGAACAACTGGAAGTCGCTCCCTTAATTCACACAAGGTGTCATGGGGCGAGGGATAACATGGATAGACTGCTGTAAGTGGTGATATAGCTGTATCAACCAGTATTGTTGTTAAATGTTTAATTAGTGCTGTATATGTCTGTATGGATTTCTATATTGTTTCTTGAGGCGCTACATTTCTGGTTAGCCTCCCTTGCATAATTATTATACTGGTCACCGTGCACTGCTCATTGCACAGATTGGTATTTGTGCTGAGGAGAAAGGTTGCTAGGCAATCCATTGAGATCTAAGAAAAGGTCTGTATGAGATGTGGTGAAGACAGAGAGCTGGCAGTTGCTGGGTAAATTGCAAGTAGACAATCAAAGTCATATCACACTGAGCCGGGAAGCAGAATGAGAGGAACAAGCTGCCGAATGAAGCTGTTTACCTCCTGTCCTCATACGCAGCAGCAAGTGGTTGATATCAACAGGTGCCATGAACAATTAAGTACACTGCATAAATTAGTCAGTGATTGATTATTTGATTTGGGAAAAAAAAAAGAGAAAAGCATAACAGTCATCACACTCTATTCAGGATATTACATGCCTATATCCGTGACTGACATAGTTAGAAAAGCTTAGGAAGTGGCTTTGAGCAAACTGCTTTGATTTTGAGTGGGACAAGTGAAGGAGGTGGCATAATTGGGTTCACAATCTGTGGAGACTGAGTGACTCCCAACCCCCCTCTCCCGAGCATCTGAAAAAAAACCTACCCAGAATAAATAATGGGCTGTTGATGAAACAGCACCAATGTCTTACACCCGACCAAGTTCACCCACTGACATGGCACGACGGGGCAGATTGAATTTAACTGTCTTTCAACTTAATACACAGGTGTGGCTGTGTGCCCTGCGGAGTGTGGGGGGATTTATGGCTGGGAAGACTGTAGCTGTCATGTCCCTGCAGCAGCACCACCACTGCTCAGCATCTCTGCCAAGGCGCAGTTTACTCTGCCAGCACTGCCCTTGCATCCCAATGAGCTGCATGCAGGAAACGGCTAATGTTACAGCCTCTCATCATGTATCCAGGGATATGAGCTCAATTAACTCAACATAAGCACTGTCAATGGGGATCAAAACAGATACAGACCTTGTATTCAGCTGTGTCCATAATTACAGTTTACGTAACAAACTAAGAGCCACAAAAAGCAGTGCCGGATCAATGTGATTGATAGCTTTGATGTTGAATTTCTTTGTTTCACACTTCTCATTTTTGCCTGTAATCCATCTTTTAGTGTCTGTATGCACCGGCTGGGGCATTAGGGGTGATCTCGGGAGCCAGGAATAAAACCAGAGGATGCTCCATCAATTTTAGCTTGCTACACTGATTTACATCTCCCTGGCAGAAGGCAATTCATGACTTGCGGAAATCCAGCATTTTCCCCCTATTTTTCCGCATGACCGGGAATCTATCATGGCAGATCTAATCAAGAACTTCAAGAAAGGACTACTGGAAGGATCTCTTCTGATCACGTTTAATCAGCGAGCTTGTATGTTTAATCAAAAATGAATGAGAATACTGAATCTGGTTAAGTAACAGGAAGATCAGTTGCTATTAGAGCTTGTCCTGATGGGGGTCAGATGAGCTTCAGCACGAAAAGGCTCTTTGTAACTGGCAGGGTTTCACTCATGAGTTATCTTTTTAGGTTACACAGACACCGCTGGCAGGAGGGAAATCCATTAGAGAGATCTGGGCTGGGTGCTGGTCTGTGTAATGTTTTTGCCCCTCTGAAACCAGATCCATTTTTAAGTTCTTTGTGTATTCATAACAGGTCGATGACACATTTCATAACTCATTCAGAAATGAGTAATGGGTTTTCAACTATCGGACTTAGCTTTTGTTGCAAATTCATTTCACTGTCACATGTTAACATTATCTAACTGGCTGCATAGTTCAGAATAAAAGCATTTGGAAATAAAGCAAATAGAAACATATTCAGCAAACAAAATGTATAGTATTTACATTACTGCTCTCGTAATACAAAAGTGTAATGAAGCTGTTAAACACAATTATTGTTCTTTTAAAAATGTCTCATTAGTCTGCTATGAATATATTAAGCACTGAATGTGTACGTGTAGCCATTTTTCCATCTGAGGATGTAAGGCTGTTTTTCCCCCCAATTCCCCTGTTCTTATTACATTTACTCACTAAATTAATCTACAGCTAATCTCTTGTTCCTCTATTATGTTGACAAGAGTCGCACAATTAATTTAGAATCATTTGAATATATAAAAAGGATTGTAAACGAGCAAATGCGCCTGGAAATTATTCTTTTAATTGCTGTTAAATCTAGCCATTACAGCTACTGGTTCATATTTCTTCAGCATCCCAGGAATACAAATGTTGTGATGTACTGTGGAATGGAAATTAGCCTTCCTTAAAGAGACTGTTTAATAGTTGTTTTTTCGTCTGTCTTTTGGGGTCTTTAGATGGTGGAGCATGTTGTTTGTGTGTAAAGCCGAGGGGGCAACGTGTGTACTGCAATGAACTGATTTATTAAATTGTTTGCCTCACAGCAGCCACAAATATCTCCCATATTACAGGGGAGCTGGAGACTGTTGACTGGTGCATCGGTGCCGCAAAATGATAAATTACATCAAGAGCAGCCAAGTGAGATCCTTCGCACATACACACTGTCTGACACAGGAACACACACACTTAAATTCTTGCACACACCCGTACACACAGGACTTCAAGAGTTTCTAATATTATAGCAAGCACAGGGGACATTTTTTAATTAATGAGTACTTTTTAAGTACATTTTGCTACTAATACTTACTTATAAGTGACGTTTTTTCAATGCAGGACATATATCTGTTTTGCTACTGTGACTTAAATAAAGGATGTGAATACTTCCTCCACCACTGTATAATAGATAAAATTGCAAAAAACAACAACAGATTTTTCCATATGGCTTTTTAATTGTGAGATATTGATGCATGAGGCAAATTAATTGATTAGTTCTGTTTAACTAAGCCGTCTCTCTGACTGAGTTTTAAAAAAGAGAAAAGAAAAACAAGCAGTCATTTCCCAAAAGAGCTTCATATAAATGTGGGCAGAGAAATTGTGGTGGAGCCATATGTTGGTGTTGTTCTATAGTAAAAAAGAAAGACACAACACATCTGTTTTGCTCCATCCCTCTTTCAGAGGTGCTGCTGTATGTAAAATGCATAAATATGGACACGGTCAGTGTGTCCCAGTTCCATACTACATACTAATTGCGTACAGTAAACACTACATACCAATTGTCTTAGTATATTATTGTGCAGTTAGTATACAAATAAATCAACATACTTAACTGTTTCATACTAACAGGAAAGGAGACATTATGTGTGCTGATGCAAGTCAATCAAAATGCAACTTTAGAAAGCAACCAAAAACTTCACAGCTAAAGCAAAATATTTTTCCAAAGATTTAATTTAGGTTTTTTTGTTTTTTTCTGGGGTGTTCGCAAAGCTGTTTCGCCACCATCCACAATGTGTACTTCCAGCTGTGAAAAGCTCCTCCATTGTCTTTGTGCATTGCATAGTGGGAGGATATAATCCATCAACAGCACACTCAAAAATCCAGAGTTTTCTATTATGCATCCTGACTGGTTTGAGTAAACTTCATTTTGTCACTTTTCCAGTGTGGACACTGATTACATTTGGTATGTGATGTGGATTTGGGACACAACTTGTGACTGGGTTTGGGTTTTGGCATCACCACTCCTCAGACCAACATACACTAATGAGGGATTAAGTGAGATGAAGCGTTAATCTTTAAACTGGGATTTGGCCTTGCACTTGTTTTCTCATGTTAGTGACAGATTAAAATGTAATAATCAGTGACATGTTTGTATGCTACTTACTGTGTTTATATACATGTAGTTAATGATTAATTGATAAAGACCTAATGTAAAAAGTAATGATTAATTATGTGTATGTTATTAGTAAAACACTTTGGTGCCCACTTGAAGACATGGGTAATTAGCACGAGCAGCAGTTCTCACCTTGGCTGGAAAGACGAATTAAAGAGCGCCATCTACAGAAGCCTAAACTGGACAAGAGACCTCTGGATGTGCTGTGCATAAACACCACAGAAATCAGCATCAAAGATGTTGCTAAATCTCAAGGATTACCACTGTGTGTCCATACCAAACCCAATAACTGTGAAATGCTTTGATGTTTGCTCAGGTGGCTGTTAAAACAATGTGCTCCTCTCTGCCAGTGTGCAGCTGAAAAGTTGGCTATTTAATTGAACTTTTGTACTAAACTTTGGAAACATTTCCAGAAACATGAATACAAAATGAAATGTTTTATTTAAAGTACTTTATGCAAGGGGATATTAAGTGAAAAGGGATGCTTTTTACAAACAAATTTTAATAATGCAAGGTGTTCACTCAACAAATGCAGCTATTTCCTATTTAGACGCGCACAGCAGTACATCAGCGTCTTGCAAGGATGGCACGGTGCACAAAAAAACATAATAAAATTTCACAGCTGTTAAGTGCATGTCCACGCTGGTGGACTGAGGCATGAATGAAGACAAATGCATTCTTCCCTGTCAGAGGAAGAAAATCTAAATTGTCAGTCCTTTTTGAGAGCTGTTACATTGTATTATCTTGTATCTATTAAAAATTTTCCTACACAAGCTGCACAGAACCTCTCACACCTGTCAGCTCCAGAGATCACCCACACAATCTCTGCGTTTGTCTGTCTGCCCTGAGTAACAGCTCATCAGCTACCAGGCTCGGTGGACAACTATTACACCTCACACACACACACACACACACACACACACACACACACACACACAGATTCACCGCCTCCACTGCCACCCAGACCTATGCACATCCATCATAATTATGCACAGCAGGAATTCAAATAGCTCTTCGTACTTCAGAGCAGAGGAACACTGCACCAATTTTCCTCCACATTATACAGCACAAACAAAACAAGGAACATAAAAATCTATTTTGGTTATTTTTGTTTACTGACTATGATATTGGAAATGCTTCAGTTAATTCTGCAGAAATCTGAGAAAATCTATTACTGCTTCCTGTGGTCCCTTTATCCACCTTATAAGCATCACATGAAGAAGTCGCTGCACAGAAAATTTGGAATACCTGGAGGCTATATTGAGTTACTATGCAAACCCATCTCCACCGCATTTCTATCATAACCTGTGTGGGATATGTCACCTTTTCTGCGACATTTTTCACTCATCTAAGGAACGGGTTCAAGCTGTGCTTCCCCGCCAGGGTCATATCCACTTTCTCAATTGCATCTGAGACTGAGTTGACCTATGGGCAGTAAACATAAATCTCCACCGGTGCCACGCAGGCTTGTTTGGCCTCTCACAGGGTGTATGTTATAGGGGTAAGAGGCAAAGACAAAGGAGAGACAGATAAAGAAAAAGAGAGGCTAGAGGAAGAAATGGTGGATAGGCATTGCTGCGCAGAAAAACAGGCTGCGCTCTCTGCACTGAAGCCAGCAAGTCTGTTTTTGTTGAACAATTTCATTTCTTATAGAATCCATTTACTTAATTATATCCCCTTGAAGTAATTTCATTTGGAATGAAAATGAACAAATGATTTGATTTACAGGCTTCACAGACCACCATCTCCAGTTGTTTAAAGACCCCTCAGGTTTGTGGGTGGTTGTGTGTGTGTCCTCTTTATATTGTATGTGTGTTGTACATGGCCTTGAATATACAGCACTGTTTAATGCGGGGGATAACAGGATCAGTCTAGTGTAGACTAAATGCAGCTCTGTAAAATTAAATCAGCTTGAATTGTGCTGTTTATGTGCAGAGTTTGGCCACTGCCACTACAGTTCTGTCTTCAAGTCTTAGGGTGACGCATCTGGTCATGGGGCATCACACAAAACACCCAGTGATGAAAAAAGATGGGATTATTTTTCTTGAAGATGGGATTATTCTCTAACTAATTCACTGCTAATCCATTTTGATATTTCTTTCTGTGACACCCCAAGTGTCGCACGAGATGCAAGATTCAGTAATCAAAAACGCGATTGTCTCTATGTAGGCCAGGTCAGGTTCGCTTCTGTGTTGCAGTAAGTCTATATATAATAAAGGAAAATGTGCACTTGATGTCACCTTAGGGACAGGGAAGGAAAGGGAAGGAAGGAAAGATGAGAATCGTAAACGCGAATCACAAATCATAAAGTTTTAACTCCTTGAAAGTGGAAGGTTGGATGAAACTCGTGGGAGATTAAGTGAGATTAAAAATGCCTAATACCTGGCAGCTCATCATTGGGCAGCTTTCCATGAAGCGGTGACACGAAAGGTGACTTTGACACAAAGAGTAGAGCTGTGGATGACACTCAGTCATATGGGAGCAGGGCTTTTTTTTTCCAATTTCAGTGCAATAACGTCTAATAAGCTGCAATAGCTGTGGTCATTGGGCTGTTTTTGTACGTAAACATGGATCCTAAAACCTTTGTTGATATATTACTTGGTTTATGAAAACTGCTGTGTCCACAGCCTGTGATGTAATCTTTCTGATTTTAAAGGGTACTGTATGGCCAGTACATCACATTGTACATATTTTAGACTCCTATTATCAACACCACCAGAGTTTTCACACTTAAAATTGTATTTGCAAAGGTAGCAATCATACTGTGTGAACCAAGTCATCCTTTACCTTTGGTTCTTTCATAAATGTCCATTGAAACCTGTAATACCAGCCATACATTAAAGTGTCACTGAGCACAGCGGGTTGCACAGCACTTCCACACACTGTAAATGTTGGCTCTATATCTTAAAGTTTCATTGACTTGGGCGCAGCCAGTCCATGTTCAATTTCCCCCCACAGTAATGTTCCCCTGAATTAAATGGGTTTGTGAAATTGAGAATATGGGAAACCATTTTGGAGAGATAAAATTATTTTTGGTACAGTGAGAGCAAAGTGTCTATCCTCTTCTAAGTGATTTCAGGGGTACAAAAATCAATAGCTCTCTAGTTGCATTTCTGCCGAGTTGATGGAGGTGGTTGAGTACAGGTGCAAAGATAGATCAAGTTGGAAATCAATCAAATCCGAAACATTCCATTTGAAAGGCAAGAAATGTAGGGCACTGAAGTGAGCAGGAGTCAATTTTGGAGCTCTAAAGGTTCAGTCGTGTTGGAAAAGCATACACCACCTTGTCTAGGAGGATAGGGAGGTTAGTTTCACAGGTTAAATACTTAAAACTGTTATCATGTTACACAGTTATTTCCTAAAACTCAACAAAATGATCTGTTTTATTATCTGTGGATTACTTGCCTGTAGAATAATCAAATGAAAGCATTTTTAAGACAATAATACATTTAATCTACCTTAATCTACTTAACTGGTGGGGTAGGTATTACAGTGCTTGAAGAGTATGTAATTTAACATCCCCAGCACTTAAACTGTCTCAAGTGGAAATGGAAGAGTGTTTCCTTTTCTTTTTTTTTATTTCTGTCTCAAGTGACAAGACAGATTTCTTTTCTCTCCCTTTGTTTTGATGTATTTCAGCCAAGAATAATGCCTTACACTGCAGATTTCCTTTATCACTGGATGTGACCTTTTGGTGGGTTGAGAAAAACACCAACACTTACCTGTGAAATGTCACAATACTATCCTGGATGTCTTTGTAATTGTATTTTGCAGGGGAAAAAAACAAACAAACAAACAAAAAAAGAACAGCGTGGCGAGCACAGAGGTGGTAAGTTGCAGGCTGACAGGAAGTCATCTCACACGTGTGTTCATGTGCAAACACTGACTTACAGCACACTGCTAACACCTGAAATACACAGTTGTTTTGATAAATGGCCCAAAAATTACATTCAAACTTGAACAATTTATATTTTAACAGATTCTAACGGCATCATGCAAGTTCTATGTTTGTGCCTCCTTCATGTAAACCTGGGAGAAAATACACTTCTACAATGACTTCTACACTGGAGCTTACTGCGCTCGCCTTTGTTTTACAGGACACTGTAAACCTTCAAACACCAGCAACAAAAGACTTTCAGTTCTCTGTTGGGTTTTGACAAAATAGTGCAGTTTCATGATTCACAGAGGTTCTTTTGAGATAAATCATAGGACGAATACATTTTTAAATACTGCAAAACAGCTTGCTACTCCTTCACTACAAGGGGGGCCCAGTTACTGCAGTGTGACATAAACATACCCACCATAATAGGGACCACAACTGTGAGATTAAACAAACATTTGACAGCAGTAATTTAGTATTATCTGCTTTCTTGTTGTGGATATATCATAATGAAACAGAGCCATTAGGCGTACCATAGTAAATGGACATCTGACAGCCATGTAAATGAGTAACTTCAATCACATCTTCAAACACTAATATTATTATGTTATTAAGCACTTCAAGTTACCATATCTAGTGTTGGTTATCATTGGTGAGACACAGACACACCAAATAGGTAGAGATGAATAGTGAGAAGAGGAAACAAAAATATCACAAAGTGATTTATTAGATACCACACTGAAAAATATAATGATTGCAGTGGGAGAAACTGCTAACACTATTAAAAAATGTCAGCTATCTAGCAAACGCAGTTAACCTGAACACTAAAAACAGGAAGTAAATATGAATCTCGAAGTACTCTTTAAATTGAGTGTTTAAATGAAGGTCTTTAAATGGAAAGATTCAAGGTGTGTGGACTGTCTTCAACTTTAGAAACTCCTGGAAGAAATCTGACAGCGCTTTGTGACGATGCCCCCAGGTCTGTGCCAGATGTCAGGCTCCACCACTTAGCTCCCGAGGTCAGAGAAATTGAGCAGGTATGTACATGACAAGTACGAATAGCTGTTTGTGTGAGTAGCCATAATTGCGCCGATAGGAGCCATTACCTGTCCTTCCCAGGTGAGATTATCAAGTCAATGGTCTTGAACTAATGACCAGAACATTGAGCCCAGACCTCTGCGAGCTGCTCAGTGCCTGAGTGGCAGAGAGGAAATCTGTCTGAGATGAAGCACCAATCAGCCTTTTCTACAGCTTCTGGTAGGAAACTTACGGACAAATGAATGGTATTTATAACAGCAGAGAGTGAGGAGTCAGTCGCTCATCAGAAGAATAATGATTCACAGTTCCACTCTCAGTCATTTGATGAATTATAGCTATTGAAAGAATCATAGGTGGTGGTTGATTTTCACTGAAGTGATTCACTGATATTTGAGAAATCAAATGTTGATAGAAAGAAAGAAATCAAAATGTTTAAAGCAGCTCTAATCAATATTTTTATATTAATTACAGTTCACTCGTAGTGACAAACCCACTGAGAAGAATTATCATCCACTTTGCAGTTCTTCTCAGCTCTGTGAAACATTTAAGCATCTTAAGCTAATTGTTTTGGTTATACAGCCCGCAACTATGCTGTTTTTGTTCAGTCTCACAGCTCTCATCAGTGTTGTTTCCAGATTCAGCAGGCAGCTGTTCTCCGAACTACAAGTAGATAAAGTTAGCGACTGCAGCTGGTGAACATAGTGGAGCATTTAGCCACTAAAGAGGCAGATATTCACCTCAGGAGTTGGTGGAGACCAAAACAGAGATAAAAAAGAGAGTGAATATTGGACTGAACGCAAGTCCACGTTTGCGGCTTTTCACAGGAACACAGAAGACCATTTAGTGTTAGGGCTGCTAATGAACCATTAGTCAAACTACTATTACATAGAGATGATAATGAAAATCCCTTTGAGAAAATATCCAGGAGCTGCCTTTAAGACCCTTTGTAAGAATTTCCTTTAATGCCATCTTACATGTGAGCAACAACTTTTTAAGATCAGTCTCAACAAAGCCGTCATCCCAGCTGCCTGGTTTTATGTTGGAGTCCTAGACTAGATTAGATGGATGATAAGAATGATACAAAAGAGCAGCTTTTGTATCCGGTAAGGCTTTAATAGCACCACATCTGCTCACCTCAAAATAAGAGCGAACCATAATCTCACACCTGCTGTTGGCTTTCGCTCAACTGCACCGGCAGATAAATCTCATGGACTGGCACACAAATGCACACGTACAGACACACACACATACACCCAAACTGTCAGTGTGAATCCAAACGTCTGAGGCCAAACATCTGGAACTAATGCTCAAGGAGAGTCTCTCTGATTTTATTGAATTATTCTCCTTCCGAGAAGAACTCTATTTGGTCAGCTCGACGTCTGACCCCCGAAGCAGCAGTACATACAAGTGTAGCTGTCCTGTTTTTGAGGACTAAAATTAATATTGTTTTTTCCAAGGCAATCCTGTTAGCACTGTCTAATCCGACTCAGATTGGCAGACTCGAAGACTGGTCTCAGAAGCAGTTTGAGGATTACCCAGCTTGAGTCTTATAGACACCACGCTCGCTATGTTGCTATGTTTTGGCCATGGCCGGGGGGCTGCATATTCAGAGAGGGAAAAAAACACTTCAATCTGTATGAAAAGGCAAAACAATTGCGGCCAGTGGCATTCTCAAGCTAAAATCTTTGTTGTTCTCACCACACACATTAAGGGCTGATTTGATGAAAGAATGAGCAGCTACTCAATACAGCACAAGCAGCATGTGCCATCCAATTGTAGTCAACACTCTGGGGGCCTGCAGTCTCACATGGCTTCTGAAGGCTGTCAGTGTTTGATATTTACCAGTATATCTACATCTGTTCCTGTTGTCTGTGCGGGGTATTAGAAGTTTTTGTGCAGCGGCTCGAATTTCAGTTTTCATTTACACGGCTTTGCCAACATGTCTTTCTATCCAGCTTTCTGTTGTCCATTCAACCATCCAGAGGGGGAACAGTAAGACTTTCAGACAGCGGTCGAAATCATGTCCGAGGCTTAGGTGGACACACAGTTGGGGGAGAAAAAAAAGTTGGTCTTCTAGCACTGCTGAACATTGCAACTTGAGGTCAAGTCATTATTGGTAAAATGCAGCAGATAAATTACTTTCCCCTCATCCACTTACACAGCATTCATCAGAGAGTAGAATACATTAAAGCTAATTGGGCATTTTTGTCATTTGGGCTGTATTAATTGAAAAGCCATCACTGCCAGCCATGCACCAAATGACCACATTAACTGTCAACATTATGTTTGACATCCTACGAGATGAAGTAGTGCTTGGGGAGCTCTCAGTGGGCTCTTAGAAACACCAGGCGAGAGAGAGAGGAGCCATGCTAAGCTTGTGTGTAGGTGGTCAGGCCTAAAGTCAGAGAACAAATTGCCGTCTCTTTGCGTCACTGGTGCTAATCACCGATGGATGGATTTGCCATGTCATCCAGGATTTGTGTCTGCTGGGATGAAACAGCACAAACTTTCATGGTGTGTTCAGATGGAAGCGAAACAGAAAATAGAAAACGAGCCCCGCAGTCTATTTAGAGACGAGCGCTTACAAGCTGTTTTCCTCTATTTGCTCCTCATTTCTGTTCGTAGTGCATCTATCATGTCATATCTTCTGCCTGCAAGATATTTTCACCCTTGTTGCTCCTTGGGTCTCACCCTGTTTGAGTATCTGAGCTTGTGTTTCAGAGTAGGTAGCCTAGGGAATAAAATGCAGATTCCTGTCTCCTTTGGTATACTCACAGCGCTGAACTCACTCATGCGCAGCCCTGTGCAGTGTGTCGCTTGTAAGATGACAGCAGTGCTTAATTTTAACATAAAGGTATATGCCAGATCCCTCTAGATATTCTTTGACTTGTGTATTTGCTCAAGGATTACGTGGCATTGTGCTATGTAGAGTGTTCTGCAGGGAAAAAATAGCTGAAACATTACATTTAAGATTGCTTAGCTTTTTTGAAATGCTTCAAAAACAAATCGAGACAAATAAGCACCCAAACAAGATTTTACCGACATAGACAGACAAGCAAATAAGGCTTTCAGAATGAAATGCTAATTCTTTCCTATCAGTCACAGTGCATACAATAGTTACACAAAGGATGTGATGATGATTTTGCAAATGGAAAAACATTGTAAATAAATAGGCCAAAATAGAAAGAAATAGGGGTTCACCCCCTTTATCAAGTGTCCACATTACCACACCTTTCATTAGTTATGTCCCTTTATATTACTTATGTGAGTCTCTATAAGAATATAGAGCATCTGAAACAGTTAAATGAGTTTGAACATAATATATTGAATGATAGATTGTGAGTCTTATATTCACACTACAGCAAGCGGTGCCCCATGAGAATGTCTCCCTGGTGTTTTCCTTAATTCCACATCGAGGACATTCCTGAAGCTGCCAAATGTCTCCTGGGATGCCCTCATCTGAATATGCCTTGGAGACATGAGTTCCTGCCTCTGAGGAGACTTTCTCTACTGAACCTCATTTTCATTTTGGCTTCACTCGTAATGGTGAATAGGGTGAATATTAACAGGTAGAGAGAGGGTAGGGTGCTAATCTGGTGAATCAAGGTGCAGGTGGCGCATTTTTGATATTTTTGTGGGTGGAGGCCAGGACGCTCATGGAAACAGATTAGGATTACAAAGAATTAATTATCATAAATTATCAGTGGGTAAGCGAGTGGCTGGAAAAAAAAATCATCCTCTCATCCCTTTTAAAGGCACTGCTTTTCCCACCGTGACGGTTTGGTAATGGGGTAGAGAGTCCAGAGCAGCATCTCCCAAGAGGAAACTTGGGTGAAGTTATGATGTCTCCATTTATACTCAGTGTTTCTCATCATATTACAGTACAGCATTCACCATGTTTTCATTTGCAGTTATTGATTACACAAGAGGGCAATACATTTTTAAAATATGTGATGAAGTATTTTGTATTTTACTTTTTTCACCAAACAGCAGACAAAGTTAGCAACTAGTTGGTGAATACAGCAGATAAGGTAAACAGGTAAACAGCCTAAAACATTGGATAATCCCAATCAATAACCAATGATGAGTTACTTCACTGATCAGGATCATCCCTGACCTTATAGGTAAATATTACACTCAAGCTAAAAGGTTAACTTACATGCCATAATGTACACTTAAATGCCAAATGAAGCCGTAGAATAAAAAACATGAGGATGCCATCATGGGCTAATAGACCTGCTCAAACCTTCAAAAACACAGAGGTCCACAGACAATTTTCCAACAGCCAGATTGTAATCCTATTATATCAGGCACTCTGCTCAGACAAATGAAATCATCTGCTGCAACTGGAGGGAGGCCAAGTTTACATAAATAAATTAAGAAACAGATTCACTTCCACCCCCTTCAGTGATTGCACCTGGATTCCCTAAACAGAAAAACAGTATAATTGAACTGATAAGGGCCTCTAAATAAATTGCACTCAAATTGTATTTGATTCAGATGGGTCTTCTTTGCCCCCTTTAAAATTTGTAATGTATTAGTCATTGCGTGCAGACTTTTAATTCCTTCAAAGTAAATACAGGGAAGAAACATGCTGTTCAAACCTAATCTAGAGTAAACCTGTAAATTGTGAGCACAAATTACTCAAATAGTCTCATTGGTGACCTTTGCTGCAACATTACTTTCACACATACAGTCAATATTGACAGACTAGAACGTGACCCTTCACATTGTTTAAATCAGTGATTCCCAACCAGGAGTACTTGTGCCTTAGGGGATGCCTCTGGAGTTGCCAGGGTATACATGGAAAATTGTTGAGTAGCTCAACTTATTTGGAAACAGATTTTAAAACATATATCCACTTGAGTCAGCTGTAACACCTGAATACTGTGTGTTGTGATTAGGCATGCATGATAACCAGCAGGCAAGCCTATACATTTGGTGTTAGCTAACAGCAATGGACAAATAGCTAAAATAAATAGCTAAAAGTAATGAATAAACAGTTAAAATAGCTCAAAGTAATGGATTAATGGTTATAGTAGCTAAGCAATGGATAAATTGTTCAAATAGATTTCACTCCAAATGGTAGGAAGTACGAATGTAAACTTAACTGACCTAAATTTGACAGTTCAACTGTATGGAAAGATTTCTGTAACAATATCCACTTGTATAAAATCAATGGTATCAAATAACATCCGGTTTAAAATCAATTCAAATGAACATAATGGGTGGCATCAATGAAGGGTCCTTGAATTCATCTGACAGGGCTGTACATTGGACAAAAAAGACCCATGTTGGTAGCGTGGTATTAATATGTGCACCCCCACTTGTAAAGTATCAAAGAGGGAGTACATAACAATGTCTGAAAGAGTTAATGAGCTTGAGCTTCAAGGTAGTGGCCCATTTCAACAGGGAGCTGCAGGAGCTGAGACACTTAAAGTGTGGATGGATGGGGCTGTTTGATCGCTTGTTATCCAGGTGCGCTGCTCCAAGGTTGCTGTGTTATTGCATCTTGCCTAATTATGTAAAGTCAATACCAAAGTCTTTTTACATCTGAAGTCATTAGGCTTGGCAAGGACCATTCCCTGCTGCTACAGTCGCTAAAGCTACACTATGGAAATCCGGGGACTTTATTACAACCACGTTCCCTGCACTCCGGCTGAGCTTTGTTCAAAGGCCTTGTAAGTCGGTGAATGTCCCTTAATGGCAGGGTATCTGGCCAGCTTTGGAAAGAAAAACATCGTTCTATTTGTTTTGTTGTGACTGAATTTTTTCAGTCTTTTTTCAAGCAAAAGCGTTGCTCAAAACCAGACTGAACTCACATTATATTTATTTGTCTGTGGCAGTGTCTGTGCGTGCTTTTGGGTAAGTCCTAAAATAGTCAGTTTCACGTCCCCGAATAAGCTAAGATAGATGAATGCAATTTTAATTTCAATCCCTAAAAAGGAAAGAATATTGTGGCAAACATTTCATTATCCTGGCCCTGAAGAAATTATATGATGAATTAAAAACAGGAATTGAAATGAGGACTCCTCTGACACTGTGAGAATTCCCATTAGTGGCCAAGAAAATGAAAGATCTTTCATCAAAGCCCGAGATGACAGCACTGTATCATTCACTTGTAGCAGCTGGATGAGCCTCTTTTTTATTCTGCACGAACCCCAGATTAATGCTTATCTGTAGTTCTACAACGTCATACTTGAGTTTTCTCCCTTTATTTAATCTGATTATTTAGTGCACCCGTGGAGAACAATTTTCAACAATGAGGGAGAAAAGCACACCTCCCTTTATCGTCACTTATTCCACTGAGAGAGATGGCTTTCCTGATTTCAAAAGTGGATTTCATCAAAAGCGTTGACACTGCTGCAACTGAGGCGCTTGTTTTCTTTCTTTGTCCTGCAACACGCAACTACATCAAATGTGAAGTAATGATCCCGAGTGTATTACATTTTAATGGTGTTATTACAGCATACGGGTACAATTAGTTCATCAGCCGAAAGAGGAGATAATTTCCAATGGCTCAGCTCCATTTAATGGCAGTCCCAGGGATGCTGGCACAGCAGAATAAGACCATGTACCCGAAGACTGCAACAGTGGGTGACATTTAGAAACATAAACAGCTACTTATAAGTTGTGATTGTGCAAGCAATTTACTTGAAGAGCCACTGTACTTAGCAAAAATTGGTGTGAGAAAGCGCTCAGATAGAAGAGCATGATTAGCTTCTTTATTCATAGAAAATATGTTAATCACTCTTGAATATAATCTATATTTAACAGCTTAATTTACGATTACAGAGAACATTTCTGTGGACAGGCTTAATTCAGATGCTGCTGCTTTATTATATCCTGTAATCCACTATCATAAAAAAGGTAAGTTGGTAGAGATCAGATGATGTATAGCTTCAGTAACACCCATTCCATGACATCAATTATTCTTTGACAGTTTCACGGTTGTCGGGCCACCCATAATGATATCCGATGGGTCAACTTGAAATTGGACAGGTGAGACGGTATGTCATCCTGACATAAGGACAATGGGAGCAGCATGAGCGTTGATGGCTTGAAAAATTGATTTAGGGGCATTTTTCGCCAACATTTTTAGCAGGCGTGAAGATCATCCTCACATATTTCCACTAAAGGGATATTTCAGAAATGACAGATTTTTGCAAACCACGCTTTAAAAGATTATATTGTCTAGTACAGTACAAATGTTATATATGTTGTGAACAGCTAACCTCCAACTGTGAGAAGCTTGACAAAGCTTCAGTCACTTTGAAAGACAGTCATACACATTCCTGAAAGAGATTACCGTCAATGCCTGAGTTGCCATGGCTGCATAGCGAGAATCCCTGATGTTTATTTTCCCCCACTGCTTTTAAAACTGCAAGACAGGAGATACTAATCAGACGCAAAGTTCTTTTATTACCATGAAGAATCATGTAGCCTTTGCTGCTGCTGCCTTGTTC
Source organism: Oplegnathus fasciatus (assembly GCA_003416845.1). Lineage (NCBI taxonomy): Eukaryota > Metazoa > Chordata > Actinopteri > Centrarchiformes > Oplegnathidae > Oplegnathus > Oplegnathus fasciatus. The sequence goes on along the minus strand of NTHP01000004.1, from coordinate 2,884,093 downwards.
CTGTCACTCCTTAAAAATGATAAATGATTTTGCAATGTATTAAATAAATTACCTTGAGCGTTGCGAGAGAAGGAGAGTGCAGATCTGTGGGTGGGAGCCGATGAAGGTGTCCTTGAGGTATTTCATGCAAGAGAAATTCGCAGTGGATTAAAACAAACCACTGCAAATAACTCTGTTTTGTGGAGCTGAAAAAACGTCTCATGATTTGCCTGCAGTATCTCTTATAGCTCAGTTCCGGTAACTTCTACAGATACTCTGCTGTGTCAAATGCTTCTCCACCATCTACTGTAGACATGAAGTTAGTGTGAGTTCATCTGAGCATTGTATTGTAAGTGAAAGGTGATAATATGTCTAATAGATGCAGAGTAAGAAAATAAACACCCTTCATCCATCTGTAACTCACTGTGGGTTCATTTTTCTTGAGCTTTCTGGGAGTATTTTCGTGGCTCTACAAGTTCAAAGAGATGTTTTGATGGAAAAATCAAGAAACACAATCTACATAAACAAACAGACATGGGAGTTAAAGATTTAACCTAAAAGAAAAGGTTGAATTCGCGCTCACAGACGGCACTTAGTTTAGTAGATATACAACCTTCTTCAGGCATCAAATTAAGAAAATTGGATTTTGACATACAGTATATTGTTTGCCTCATTTTAAGGATTTTTTTAATCAATTATTGATGTGGTTATTGTGTCAGGTGTTTGAGATTTGGCTCTCTTTTTGATTGTTTGTTGTAGGCTGGTGCTCTAGGATAAAGATGTCATTTCATTTCATGATCTCTAATAAACTCAGTGCTGACAGTGCACATATTTTCCTTTTCCTACACACCTGTCTGGCTGGTGAGCATTCGACTACTCTACGTTTGACTAAAGATTTATCTTAAAAACTACGTGGTAACACTTTACCAGCTCCATAGCTTTCCTATAAAGGAATTGATATGAAATTGTAATTTTGTAGAAAGTTCCCTGGAAAGGACTTTCCTATATTTTGTACAAAATATAGGGAAAAAAGTGTTTGGCTCCAGTTAACTAAATCCAATTGCCTGCTAGCATAACCTTGAAAGTCTTTTTATTTAATACACAGCAGGTTGTGAACATGCAAACATTTAAAATGTGTCTTTCTGTATAGTTGTAAATTACAGGAGAGCATACATGTTAACAATTATGGAGAACACGTTTTCCAAAAATACATTTATATTGAGTTTTTTTTCCAGTCATTAAAGGCTCTGAAAACTGAAAAGCCCCGAAAAGCCCTGAAAAGCCCTGAAAAGCCAAGGATTCAGGGGCTTTAAGATTTTAGCTGTTCTTTCATGGAAAATCCTCTGGTATTCAGCAACTGCTTATAAACTCTTCAAATAAGTAACTACTAAAAATACCACTACAATTACTGGTTCTTTCTGAAAACTGAAAACTGAGTTTTTCCGTGTGTACTGTCACAGAATATTGCCTCCATTTCCCCTGTATAATTACTACCAAAGTTCTCTCCAGGGAACTGCGAGGAAATTACAGGAATTGTAAAGCATTACCAAATTGCAATACCCAGACCAAAGTACACCGTGTTAAAGACGTCAATCTAATGCCGACTTTTTGTACGCTTAACACTTAAAAAGCCAAATACTCAGACCCCCTCTGTGGTAATGAAACTTGTACAGAACAGTGTCTAAGTACGTGTGCATTTTTGGTGAGGCTTTTAAGACATTTTGTAATACGACACGCCTAATTGACCATGCAAACCATTTTCTCTGCTTAAAACCAAATAACTTTAATGTCTTTAGTGGAAGTTGAAAACTTTTATAAGTATATTGGGTTTTGGGTTTATGGCTCTGTCACGAACAGCAGCAACAGTTTCAAGATATTTTTGTGGTTTAAAAACACCCACTCACGCACATACACACACACACCCACACAAACACACGCACAGATACACAAACAAGCACAAATAAACAGGCTCAACAAACCAAACACATTTCCCAGTGAAGGAAATCCACAAACACACACTAACAACTGACATGTTTCTCACTGTGGATATCTGATGTGATGAAATTGATCCAAATGCACTGTCACAGACTTCACTCCGCGCTTCGTGCCCGTATTATACTGTTTAAAATTCTAGCACTATGAACAGCACTTCAGCACCATGGATAGAGGAAGTCAAGGAAGTGTTCAAGGCCTAGTCAGAGAGACTGAATCCCTGCAAAGAGGCTGAAATGGTCAGTTATTGCATACATGGAGAGGTGGGTGTCACGTGCGGTCCAATGAGCTGAGTGTCCTCTTGCTTAAGGTCAATAAGCTTCTGGTCAGCTTTGTGTCTCTTCCCAAATCCATTAAGTCCTCAAGATTCCCCCGTGTTTCTTTTTCATTCTTATCTGGGTTTTGGTCGAATGAAAACAACGCAACATGATGGAAACCTGCCAAGATGTAAAAAAATAATTTAATAAATGTAGAAGTGGTCTTAATTTCTCTATACCTCACATATGCTATAAATTGGAGTTATGAAACATAATATTCGCTCTGGAGTTCATGGAATATCTTTTCATTCACTCTCCTCAATGTGTTATTAATGTACGAGTGAAACACCCTCAAGGAATCATAGAGGGCATGACCATATCTTAGATGAGAAAAGGGAGAGAGGGAAAGTTGCAATAAAACCGAAGTAAATCCCTCTGATACCATTTGGCAGACGGTTGCTTGATATACCTCAGGCTGGATATTAAAAATCTCAGATGGGCTGTCCAACTGACAACTTAATCCATTTAGAGACACTGAGTAAGCAGCAGGAAGCTGAGTCAGGGTCAGTGTACACAGAGGTCTGTCATTTCTCACATGAGGCACAATAAGTTTATCTCTAGTAATCTATTCCACACACTTAACAGACAGCAAACAGCAGAGAGGCAGGAGAAAAATGCAATCATCCTGTTTCGATATCATGACGATCAAAAGGTGTCACGACATGAAAGCCCACTCAGACCAAGGTTACACAAGTACTTGAGAAGAAGGAAACACGCGGTATGCGACTGTAAGAACATCACTGACTTGATGTGAGAATATGTTATGCAAAAATCTTCAATTGTGAAGGGTAGAGAAAATGACCTTTTGAAAGCGGAGCAGTTCAATATGTTAATTAATAACGGGGCCATGTTCCTAGGTAGAGCAAGATTGGCTGGGGGCACAGCGGTCTCTCCGACTTTCCCATTAGCATCCCCAGAAAAATGGAGGGAGAAATTTGGTGCAAATGGAATACAGCGTGGTGGCAGTATTTAAGATAACATAAAGACGTTGTGACAGAAACGGCATTAATGAAGAGAGGGAAAGTGATGCAGAAGCTGGTGGCAAGCTCGGTTGTGTAAGTAAGATGATGTGTAATTGTGTTATCTAAATGATGACTGCGTTTCACAAGCAAAGTTTCAGCCATTAGAGGAAATATAAAACTACCTCGCAGTCTCCCAGTATAGCTTCTTCAATAGAATTTACTTATAAAAGGTGATATACATGGTATACAGTTTGACACTGAAGCCATATCTTTCCCGATGACATTAGCTAATGGCTACACAGAAATGTTTGATCTGACTAGCTTAGCATGCTAGTGAGCTGCTCTGTAATACTGATACTAGGGTTTATTATCATCACTAAACGCACTCTAAATATGAATTACTTTCTGTTATGAGGTCAAATAAACATTTATTGACCGTCATACACATGAAACCTTAAAGGTATAGTTTTACATTTTGGGAAATACGCTTATTCGCTCTCTTGCTGACAGTTAGTTGAGAAGATTGATACCGCTCTTCTGTCTGTACGCAGGTTTAAATATGTAACTAGAGCCAGTGGCTGATTAGCTTAGCTTAGCTTAGCATAAAGACTGGAAACAGGGGGAAACAGTTAGCCTGGCTCTGTCCGAAGGTAACAAAATCTGCCTACCTCGTTTTTTGTACGTGTTAATTAGTGAGCTTTAGGTGCTGCTAGATGGCCGTTTCCCCGTTTCCAGTCTTTATGCAAAGCTAAGCTAACCGTGGTAGTACCTTCATATTTATCGTACAGATGTGAGAGCGGTGTCAATCTTCTCATCTAACTCTCTGCGAGAAAGAAGCACGTCTCTCCAAAAGGTCGAACCATTCCTGTAAAGAAACCCCGAAGAAACCACTCTTGTAAAGTATTTGTGAGTGATGATGTGCCAGCTGGTAATCAAAGCAATTACTTCCTCAACTATTTTTTTTCATGGAGTCCTCTCCATTCAGGACAGAAAAGAGCTGATTCAAAAATTCAATACCCTGCATTAAAGAAGTGACACCTACTGAAATGATAGCAGCTAATGAAAATAAATTGGGGGGTTTTCAAACCATTGTACTGTCTGTAACTTAAATCTGTGTTTGAATAAGTAGGGATTAGTTTTCATATGATGGTTTGTACAATTTGAAAAGATATTTTCAGCCATCGCTTATTGTTGTTCAGAGCAAGTCACTGCGTGCAATGTTGTGAATAAACTTTCAGATGCCATGACCTAATGTTTGGAGTTATTATGGGCCCTAGTTCAATGGGAGGTGTGGACTGCTCTAGTTAACTGTTCATTTTACTGTTTCTTTAATACCCAAACTATGCAAATAGCTTAAGGGGAGTTGCATCAGATAGACAGATAGATAGATAGATAGATAGATAGATAGATAGATAGATTTACATAAAAGTCAGTAAAAGTCATGAAACCTGGAAGCTAATGACAGTTTCTCAGGCGCATAAGACACGAGACACGACACACAAGTTTGGTTGTGCTGATCCCTTGAATATCAAATCCTACAAACTGTGCAGTCATACAGTTGGTAATGTTAGTTCACAGTGACTCATGTATTGACAGAGGCATTTACAGTCACTTCATTTAAGCTTTTCAAAAAAATCAACTCTGACAGGTGTCATTGTGCGCCGTCTACCGACTTCCCCTTAAAGACAGAGAGAGAGGGGGGATGGAGGGGGGCACATTGTGCTGTCTCTTATCTCTCTCAGAGCAGTTTCTGATGAGATCAAATTTTGAACCACGCTGTATGAGCTGCTAGTTCAACACTGCCATCTTCTGGATAAAGTCGCCTGTTGTGCTGTCATAAGAGTCGCTCATGCTCCAACAAATTCAAATTCACCCCTCCCACACAACCTGTTCACATTCACAGCTCCTCAACCTTAAACCAACAACAAACACATGACTGACACAGACGATTTAAAGGTAGACAAAGGATTTGTATTTCTTCTACAGGAGTTGATTAATCCAACTTATTTCATTCCTGTTAAACTCCGATGAGCCTTACAATCTGACAAATCATGTTTCTATGACAGCTGATGGATGTACTGTGTACTGTGCATGTGGTAGATGACCTCATGCAAAGTTAGAAATCCAAAAGTTTCCTTAGAAAGATCAAATCTGTGACTAAATGAGTCAGAAACAAATAAATAGAGTTAAATGTGTAAAAGTGTGCATAGCTTTAGTTCTAATTGTCATGTCGTCACCTGTGTGTCCTGTATCATATCTACATCATATATCTTGTTATAATATCAGAAGTGTTTCCTCCTCATTCCTTGAAAGAATTGTTGTTTTTCTTGAAATAAGTTATGGAGATACACGTGATTAAAAGATCAGCATTGTTGGAGTAATGTGAGATAATTGTATACAGCTGAATGACCAATGCAAAGTGTGCAAAAGTGTGCTCACCAGCCATTGCTAAACATTAACACTTGTCTTACTCACTGCAGTTTTAGTAATAATTAAGTTAATATAAGAGAATTGAATGTATTTTTTGTGTTTAATTTTGTTTTGCCTTTTTTATTTCCGAATGTGTGTTTTGTGATGCACACATATGTAAATGTATTCAGATTAGCAGCTGCAAAAAGCTTCGTAAATTAAAAGATTTATGGATGATTTGAAATAAGTGAGGAAAAACAGAAAATGTTGTGCCACATATTTGTACATGATGAACGGTTTATACTTTAAATTAGGGGCTGCAAAACGATTTGGAAATGGCTTGTAAATAATTAACTTACGCGCCTATTTGTTGAAAAAAAGCGTGCCACATATTTGTACATGGAAGGTTGCACTTTAGATTCGCAGCTACAACCTCTACAAATGAGTAAGGTATAGTAATATCTGGGTGTTGAATATTTATAACAGATAAATATTTACACTGCTCACACAACACATTGTACATCACTGATAATGTCTTCTGCAGATCTTTTGTGAAGTTGTTATCGCATTCAAAGAATATTCCTGTTTTATATACAGTACATGGCATGAGCCCATCCTAAAATGATCCCACTCTGTTGGCGCTCACTTCATGACTTATTAGTAGTCTGTGTTAGTGTGTGTGTCCGCTTTCTGTTTGTGTTGCTTATTTCTGTTGTTCCTGGCATCTGAGGGCAGAAACTTAAGTTAAAGGGTGTGTGGGCCTGCAGCACCAAAACATCTACAGATGTGAAGGATCAAGAAAGGATGTGAATTACAATTGCATAGTTGTCCTATGCTGTAGGCAAGGTGCCAAATGGTTACTTTAAAAGACTTGTTTATGAACTCATATTTTTTTTGTATGACCTCCACAGCACTGAAAGACGTCTGCTTACCCTCAAACCTCAACAACAAACAGTTTTGAACTCAGCTGGAGGTGTTTATATATACATAAAAGTTTAAATACTTTTTAAGATGCGTTCATTGATTTTTCCAAACACAATCCTGACATAAGCTGAAGTTTTTAACTCATATTATTTCAATGTTTTCACCCCCTCATGGTGAATCGGCCACAAAGTGTTTCTCGTCCACTCACAGAACATCCCGGCTGCACCGACGGGGTTTGTTTACGTGTCAGTGGTTTTCCAGGATATCCACATCAGTCATCCTGGGAAAACCTCTCTGGAAGACCTTGATAGGAGGAGTTAAACAGGTCTGGATAGACTGTAACACTGCTGAGGTTCAGGGTTTGACCATCACTGGGACCACTATTAGTATGAACGTCTTTGTCTACTGTAAAGTCAGACGGAAAGATCCAGATATAGGCAGGTGATTGGCACTTATTCACATTCCTACCTCAACAGATGTATCAAAGGTCTCCATGAGGCTGTTTTGGAGGTTCTTATCCACAGAGAAACCTGGATTCTCCTCGGAGTCTCTAGAGTCAAAGCACTCATCTGGATAAGAGGAAGAGAGATGAACAGAATAAAAAGTACTGGCAGAGGTAGCAGCAGATAGTAGCTGTTGTAGCAGTAGTAGTATTAGCAGTTGCAGTGGTGACAGTGGAGGCAGCTGCCTACAGACAGAGCTGAAAAAATCCCTTTTGATTTCAGTAGTAGCTAATTGTGTCCTGAAATCCCAGAATTTCACAGCTGATGATGAAAACATAAACATTGAAGTGGGAGGACACTTGGGAATTTTTGCCACTGTAACAAAATTAGGACATGTCTCTTTAACTTAATAAAAGTTTAACTCCTCTCACTCACCAGTGTGTCCACTCTGTTAGCTGAAAGCTGATCTGAGACCAGCTGAGCTTTGTTCCACCACCCGGTGACCAACATATTGCTGGAGGACAGAGCTCTCTCCAAAACTCATCTGGGGCAGAGAGCCTGCTCCGATGTCCCCAGGACTGTCAGCCATCTAAAGTTTGTGGTGAATTTGATACACTACTATACTTTGAATCATGTCAATTTTTTTGCCAGCTACAATGTCATAATTTTCAGTCTTTATTTGCCATTTAATTTATTTTTACATGATTCTATTTTAAACTAATTAAAATGGAATACTTGGATTTAATTGGCAACATTAAATTGTAGGTTGAACCAGTGAGCAGTGGGGGTAAAGAGGTGGCCTAGCCTGTTGCTAACCAGGACAAAATGGTGCAGCACATCAAACATGCAAATACTGTGTACTTTTCTGTACATTGGACTATTAATTTGCTGTTTTAACGTATTGATTTTTAATTTATCAAATTTTATAAGATGGAATTTTGACAAGATTGCAGATATTATTCATGTGAAGAAATGATACAACTGTGATGGCTGTGACTGATAATATTGAATATATTTGATAAGTAATCAAAATATTTAAAGTAATGCAATCATAAACAACAACTCCAGCTGATGAAATCTTAAAGAAGAGGTTTCATTTGATGTAGTCTCTGCTGCTTTTGTCTAACCACAAATAATTTAGCATCTGTTTCACTCATAGTCAGTCACATCCCACTTTGGGCAGAATTTTAATGATTTGTTAGATCTTAAAATTATTGTAATATTTATAATATTATGACTTATTAAAAGTTTTGTTTTGAAAGTGTCCACCGGAAGTTGTGTGTGCCGTTGCGTCAGCTTTGACGCTTGTTAGACTTGATGGAGAGCCTTTTAATGGTGAGTTACACCTGGTGCCCTCCGGCGGCCACCAGGTGTAACTACACCTGTGGCTGTTTTAAAACACCTGTCCACCTTGATGCTGGCGCAGTTAACAGTTGGCGTGAGTGTCTTTAAATAATGAGAACTTCCTGCCCTCTAGCGGCCATTATACAACAATGAATATGATGCGAGAGGAACCATGGATATAAAACATATATATGAGATATATTTATATACCTATGGGGGGAACACACACAACGATCTGACTTTGACACAGTAGCATAATATAACTTTTTTTTTAACAAAATATTGAGATGTAGTAACAAACTGTGTACATAAGTAAACACTAATGCTCGTCTGGTAACCTGGCAACTGTCAAGTGTCAAAGCGGACATCATAGCATAGAGCTACTTCCGGTGAAGACCTTTAAAATAAAGGTGTGACCAAGGGGATATTGTGCTCAAATACTCCACACAGACTGTGTCCCACAGCATCGACGTTTGAAAGCAGTAAATCATCGCTTTGACACGTTTATTACCATTATTTTCATTTGTTTGTTGTTGTTTATGTTGTCTTAGCCTTGGTGCAAATAAAGTTTAACGGGAAAAAAATGTACTGCCTCTTTATGACGTATTTTTAAGGGGACAGAAGGAGGGCGGTTTGAAAGCAAAGAGGCAACTTTTGACAACATGTTTAAAATAAACCAAATTACCTGATAGGACAGAAGTGAGAGTTCACTGCCAGTAAGATACATTATCTGCAAGTTATCTGAGACTCGCCGTTGATGTATTAGTTCCTTCTTCTCAGGCTAACGTTAAATAAACTTCGTACGCTAGCTAGCTAAGGTAGCTGCTGCTGGTGTGCAGCTGCCTGTTTGACTGCCTTTAACTTTCCTCTCCGCTAAATGTCGACCCTTCTTTCTTCGCCGTAGCCGAACACAACCTGTTAAAATGGCGAGTGTGCATGAGAGTTTGTATTTCAACCCCATGATGACCAACGGAGTGGTCCATGCTAACGTGTTTGGCATCAAAGACTGGGTAACTCCGTATAAAATCTCCGTCCTGGCGCTGCTGTACGACATGACCGCGTCCAAAATCTCACTGCCGGAGAGGAGACGACTCAACAAACTCATCCTGCCTTTGCAGCAGGTTGGTTGTATTAATGTAGTCATCGTGCACACACTGCACACTGTTGGAGCAGGTGTTTCATGGTCGTGTCGTTTTGTCTCATGTGGGGTCTTCAGGGTCCGGACCTGACTCTAGGCCAGTTCCTGAAGACTGTGGAGGAGTGCTGCCCTCAGACTGCATATGCTGTCAAACTCAGGTGTGCTGCTGCAGTTTGAAACCCTGTCACTTTATTTAATCACAGCATGAAAGCTTGTAGCTATGATAGAAGTCAGTTAGGGCTGCAAATAACGATTATTTTCATTATCGATTAATCTGTGATCATTTTCTCGATTAATCGATTAGTTGTTTGGTCCAGAAAATGTCAGAAAATGGTGCAAAATGTTGATCACTGTTTCCCAAAGCCCAAGGTGACGTCCTCAAATATCTTGTTTTGTCCACAACCCAAAAGATATTTAGTTTACTGTCATAGAGAACTAAAGAAACCAGAAAATATTCACATTTGAGAATTTGGACACTTTTTCTTAAAAAAAAAAAAAAAAANAAAAAAAAATGACTCAAAACGATTAATCGATTATCAAAATAGTTGGTGATTAATTTAATAGTTGACAACTAATCGATTAATCAACTAATCTTTGCAGCTTTAAAGCCAATATTAGAGTAAGACTACTGGTGCTTTCACTGTCTCAGGAAAAGTTCAGGAAATTGTACCACATAATTGTCATGTAGCCTTTTTGCGATCTACTTAATAACCAGGAGTCCAGACATTATGTAGACACTACAGTATTACAATAATGTTAAAATACTGACATGTCTTGTCGCTGAGGTTATTGCTTTGTCCTTCACAGGCTGCATGAAATGGCCGATGGAGAGCTGAAAGACATGGAGTACTTCTTTTCCACTCTTCCCACTCCTTTCACTGCTTTTGATTCTGAGGCGTATAAAACCAGCGTTGTGGGTGAGCAGCAAACATGATTTGACAGATCTTAACATCTGATCGGAAGTCCTGAAATGTCTGTATTATTCTCATTAAGAAGACTTGCGTTAAGCTATGTCTCCCCCTGTGTTTTTAGGTCTTTTTATGAGACACATGCTTCTGGCCTACAACAAGCTGTCTTTCAGTCAGGTCTATAAGCTGTACAAGTCCCTGCAGCACTACTACCACAGTCACTACGCCAAGCCCACCGATGGGCAGGTGAGTTTGCCAGCGCTGGTTGCTGACGACTCTGACATGGACCTCACCAGCACTGAGGACACTGTAGGGGACAGAATAGACAAAGAGGAGTTGGACACCCCGCTACATGAGTCCGAGCTTCGGTTAGTGATGCTGTTTTTGGATCAAATCATTTGAGTTATTTGGTGCAACATATTTTACTTTCAAGGGACAAAACCACGTGTTTCAACCTCATCTTGAAAGTTTTTACATTATTGATTTGATTGTCTGAATGTACTTTGTGAAATGTATTCGCTGTGTGTACTCTGAAAGTCTAAACCATAACCCTCTACAGTTTGGTAATTGGAAAGACTTGTATTTGGGTGTTATTGTGACCAGGATGGTTGTTCACAGCAGATTCTCAAGTGTTATTTTTTCTCTGTTCTAGAAATGACAATGCTCCAAGCAGAGGTCCACTGTCACAAAAACAAGCAGAGTACTTTCTTGCAAGACAGGTGAGTGTTTAAATCGAGGCTGAAGTGAGCCGAACTGTATCAGGGCAGGAAGTCGTATTCTATTCTATTATTAATTTTTATATACTCTACCCAGTGTTTACTCTACACTGTGGAATTGCTTATATTTAGCTTAAAATGTGGCGAGGTGTATGGATTAATAAATACTAAATGTCCGTCTTTTTTCTGATTAAAAACGTACGTTCCATAGCCTGATACCAGGAGTGGACTAAAACAATAATTCAGGCCGGGAATTTGACTGCATCCCAGTCCACCCTGTCCACGCAAACCACTAATTTTATAGGCTAACCCTATTTGTTGATGTAACGGGTATAACAGTTTTCTCACATTTTCTTTGTTAGATCACAGCAAGTGTTCATTCACCTGTCTGTACTTCTATTTTCNCGTGTGTACTCACACATTCAGTGAAACTGAACATAAGTTACAACAATCTAAGTATAAAACAAACGTTTATGCATCCGTGTTCGTAAAGCAAACAGCACAAAAGTGGCTAAATGATTGTGTGTACTGTACACACTGAGTCAATTAAACTGAACTTTAACTACATAACTAAGTATAATACTAAAGTTTAAAAAAACATGCCACTGTACAAAGGTTTTGACTCAGTATATGTGCACTTTCCCTCGCTTATGTGGCATGACCGAGTGTTGCAAGTCCACAGTCTGGGTCTACTACTGGTTGAACCCATAGACTGTATATTTTTATATCTATCTTTACATACAGTCTGTGGTTGAAACATATTGCCTAATGTCATATGATCGCTATGTTGTGCAAACTGTGTAGCCTTCAGGCTGTTGTGTCACACTGTTATTAGCTAATTAGCTAGCTGTGCTGGGTTAGGTATGGTGTGTGTGTGTGTGTGTGTGTGTGTG